>JAXDDW010000024.1:3500000-3992500 GCA_034670385.1 Hoplostethus mediterraneus | reverse complement strand
ATAACATTGATGTAAGTACTATAATATTGAGTTATCCTGAGACTAACTTGTCAGCCCAGGCTAAATTAAGTTAATGAAAATAAGGCATAATGGCACGAAAACATGAAATGAATGGTTTTGCAAAAAATCCATTTGGTCTCTTTCCTCTGAGTGGAAAAAGAGGCTTAATCACCTCCGACACTAAGTGAAAATAACATCACGGGTATGTACTATACTTGAGCTCACTTCGACATTTATTTTCCGCCAGACTCCAAGTTTGTTTAATTCCGCCTCCTTGCCAGCCATCCTGCAATCACTCACCTCCATCCATTTATTTCAGCTCTGACGTTATAGGACACTGTACATACCCCTCCAGAGGGACAGCTCCTCTGCTTCCAGAGGCTCGGCCCCGGAGCTGGGTAACATAAAACTTGTGACACCTTGAAAATCTATGTTATATACTTCAAGCAGCCATTTCACTTTGAGGTAATCCACCATTGGGCCTTGAAATCCCCTCGTCTTGAATGGGCCCTTCGCCTCTAATATTTAGAGTTTCAACAGACAGACTGCGATGAATCAGACAGATTGGCTGCAGAGATACAGTAAACCATGGAAACCAAATGTATCCCCCGGTCTCCTGGTTTACTGTGTTCTAGCTCCAACCATTAAATGCCTCGGAAAGAACGATCCCGCCCCTGCTAAAAGTTTATAGAGGTGAATGAACTTGTAAACACTTTTTGAGTTTGCTAGCAGGCCCTGGCTCCTCCGTGAATGTTTAATACTTTTTTATTTCTCGCGAGTACAGGGGGTTTATGGCAGAGGCTCGAGTTTCGCCCAGTCTTTTTGTTTTGCTTTACTATACTTAGGTGGATGTAATCTGACTTCACTGCAACAATTTAGAGACACCTTGTAACAGCCCTTACGTGCTCTCTACTTTTGTGTGTGTGTGTGTGTGTGTGTGTGTGTGTGTGTGTTGGAGGGGAAGGGGGATGGGGTGAAGAGAGACAAAGAGGTGGGTAGAAATTGCTTTTGCTGTGACCTCACAATTTTCCACAACACGCCTTTCTGTTGAAGAAACCGAGAAGCCAACTCAACAAACCAACCCCGAAACAAAACCTAGCCATCTATCTCTCCATCCATCATGTCACGTCATGACAATCTTAGCTAATTTTGAGTACAAATCAACAACTAGCGTGCACGGGGCTAGCAAATGCAGATATGGATAGTTACATACAATATTTAGCTTTAAAAAACAACCTTTTTACTTCATGACATGTTTGATGATGACAGCTCTTGAAGACAAACACTGAATTTCAGATTTTGGACATTTACTTCAAAGTATTGGGACTACTACTCTATTCTAACTACTCACCGTGTGGCCATGATGGACAGAGATGCAGTCTCACTTCCTGGTCTAAATTATAGGGATGTGACTAAAATCAGGCTCAGTGTACAGACTAAAACTGAGTGTTTTTTAGATTGATTTCCCCATTAAGAATTTTTGTACAAAATAGAATCTTTCAACTTTCCCTTTAGAAGGAATCTCAAAGGAGGAAACTCAAAAAAAAGTATTATTTTCATCAACTATTTAACTTATTACTATCTCAGTTAATGCATTGGACTTAGATACACCCTAATATGGCTTTAATAAATAAAGCCATATATAAAATATGAACACCTAATTGTTTTTTCTTGCCATTTGAGCCATTTCAGTGGATTTGCTCATATATAAAACACCCTGTTTATTCTTCTCTCATTGAGGTCAAGTATTCTTTCAATGATCACTCAGCTCTGGTCTTGACATTGTTAACCAAATAAATATTTGATCAGCATCGATATCATGGGTTATGACTGGCGGGATGACACCATCAGGGCTCATAAAACTAATTCTATCAACAGGTACAGCGAGGGTTGCCTGACAGGCTCCCTGCAAGGCAGCTGCGCTCTCAGCAAACAAACTGTCGCTCTGCTAGTGATCTGGACAATACAGTAGTTGTAATGCATGAATACATGGAAAATGTTTGAACTTGACTAGTAACTTGTATTTAATGTATGGAAATAGAAAATATCAAATTCACTTGAAGTAGTTTAAATAATCTCTCTACTCTACTCATCCGCTCCATTGGCAGGAAGAAGCTAGTGGGTGTAAAAGAGTTTGTAGTGGACAGAAAAAACTGCAGCTGAAGAGGGCAGTGGAAAAAAAAACAGAGTGGTGATCCAACAACAGGCCAGAGGAGTGTCACGTAGTTGTGTGGCTACAGATTAAAGTACTTGCTTAACAAACAAGTGGAAAAATCAAGCTGCTGATCCACTGACAGACAGCGAGGAGGTCACTTAGTTGTATGTTTATAGCTCAGAGGGAAAGGACAAGGTTTGAAAAAAGACTCACCCCTGTAGGAAATTAATTAATGAAAATTAGAGAATATTGTGAATTATCAGTGCATAATACAATTCTGCACATCATTGGATCATCTTCGAGACGGTCGAGTCAAATTGCTGGCAATCATTTTCAGCAAAATCCACTTGAAGATCCAATCTATTCTTTAGTCCACAAAAAAAGATGAAAGGCCTCAACAAGCAGAGGAAACACAAATCAAACAAAATCCTACCAGAAAGTTAAACCTATTCAGCTGAAGAAGTAACTAACAGCTGGTCAATTCAGAAAAAGATGGAAATCCTCACATGGGATTCACACAACATGATTTAAGTGTTTCCCTAAGACAATGGCTGATTTTATTCCAGAGGAGGACAGTATGTTCAGTTTTAACACTGCAGTGGATGAGGATCTTGTGGTCAGGATGGATTTCATAACATAAGCTTAAGGGCAACCATTTCTGCAGCATGAAAGGTTACTGCACACACAAGAATAAACCAGAAATACAGAAAAACCTCTAGCTGCGTAGGATGAGTCTGAAGTCCTCATACTCTAAATCACAACAGTCAGTGTTACTACACAACTGGTCTCACACGCAGGAACAAGTACAGACTGAGAAAGTTTCAAATATTGCTAAAAGTTCTGGGCTTTATGTATAATTCGCGGTCCTGAACGCTCCTCAGAAATCCCAAGTGTGACAGTACAGACTATGGACATCATCACGTGTCCCTGAATTAAAGCTAACTCAACGGTGGTGGTCTAGCTGCCCATCCGCTACAGTTGCTAGCTGCAGTGTCAATGTGAGTTACCTGGGCAGGTCGGGTGCGGGTGTGAAAATGACCTGTACTGTCGACTTTCAAAAAAAAGAAACGCCTGCACACCAGAATAAAACTGCCTGCGCTTCGTTCATTCAGCACAATCACGTTGCGTCCACTGACACAGCAGTGATTGGCCGGTTGTGTGGACTCTACCTGGGCGTGTGGGCCAGAGTGAAGCGGCGCCTCTGCAGGCTGATGCTGCGGTTCATCAGCAGCCTCCTGAAGAGCAGCGGGGAGTTTCGGGGAGACCCGCGTGGCGAATCCTTGGGGGAGATCTTAGGGGACCCTCCCGGAGACCCCGCTTTGGACCGGTGCCTGAGATGGATGACCGGCAGCCTGTTTACCCTTCGATCCTCTGACCGCTCCTCCGCTTCCGACTGCTCTTCCTCCGAGCTCTCGGGGCCCAGCTCGCTCATGACTGGACGGTCAGCAGGGCAGGTAGTCCGTCCCTTGACGACTTGGGCTTGGTGTACTTTGGTTCCAAGCAACGGTGATCTCTGATCTGTTTCACTCTGGATGCTCACATCAATTTGACAGGACACACTCAGAACACACTCATATGGTAAAAGTTGAGCTGTTAGTTAGTCCCTCTGGCTCTCTGCCTTGACTTCCCAAGTCCAGCTACTGTGTCTTTGGTCCACTGCCCGCTTCCTCACATGAATCTGACCACGTGAGACGTGGCTCACTCCAAAAGTCTCTTGTGAATACTCTCAAAGAAGCAGATCTGAAAGTCTGAATGGAGACCCAGAAGCACAGCAGCCTCTCTATCAGACGTTTCAACTTTATTTGAAATGTGATCGGCCCTTTGCCCGCTGTGTCTTCCCAAAGACCACAGTGGCTGTCGTGCTGAGAAATAGACTCAAACATTAGCGTTGATGTAGGCTCCCTCCCCTCCCTCCCTCCCTCGCTCCCTCCCTCTCCCAGGCTTTGTTTACATAACTGCTAGGCCTTCCCTCTCTCCAACTAAATATGGACGTCTGATTTACAGAGAGAAGCATAACATATCACCTCCTTCTCTCTCTCCTCTCTCTCTCTCTCTCTCTCTCTCTCTCTCTCGAGTGCCCTTGCTCCCCTCCCTCCCCCACCCCTAATCTCACAGAGCATATTGTTCATCAATTTCAAACCGTGCTCCATAATTACTTCCTCTCTAAGTTCCTCCAGAGTATAAACATTAAGCTGTGGCCTGGCTCGGCCCTTCAGCCCGGCTTTCCTGTACTCTTCACTCCGCCAGACTTCGCAGACTCAGGGGTTTTTCAGCTGCTCCCCGAGGTGCTATTGTTGTCAAGTTGCCTATTTCCTCAGAGATGGCCTGTTTGCCTTTCACATGCTCCAAGTGTACCAGGAAGAGTCACATGAAGGGCCCCCTGCTATAAAAAGCAGAGGTAGATAAAAGCTATAAAGAGAGCATGGGTCCTGTCACGATGGCGCTCTCTATCTGTGACCAGAGGCCCCGTCATCCTCACGCCCACCCAAGGCTTCTTGTTTATCGCTGCAGAGTAAGAAAAGGTCCTCCTGTGATCTCAGGGCTCACAGCTAAACACCGGTGCCGTGAGAGCAACTGGAATAACCTAGGGAGACGAAACATCTGACACAGGGCTGAACCTATGACAAACAGCTGGTAGGGAGGGGAAAAAAAAAATCTTTGGACAGAGATTTTTTTTTTTTTTTATCTGATGTAACCTGTCACACTTGGTTAGAGCTACAATTTTGTAGATTTTTATGGGTTTATACACGGCTATGTATGATTGAAAAGTAGCACTTGAAGATGGAAAATGTTCAAATTTCTCATCCCGATGTTGCATAAAACACAAGGCTATTTTAGTCCAATGTTTACAAACAGTACAACCGTAAACGAACCCTTTTATGGCCCGAATGCTCTGGGTAGTGATAACACTCCTAATGTGACCCTCCCAATTGTGTCACACTGCAGGCACCAGATTTGAAGCATCAGCAGCACTGGCACACCACAAATGTTTATGCGTCATACTTTGTGTGGAGTGACTTCCGTAGCGTACAGCCTGCTTCTTATAGTTGGAGCTCAGCCAGCTACAATATAAAGCATTGATACTTGAACATTTGAACAATCGAATGCTGCTAGATAAATTATTTGTTTAGTTTGCATTCATTGTATTACCTCTGTAGGTCCTTTTTCCAGCTTCCACTGAGCTTCTGCCGTTAGATCTGCAGTCTGTACGCTCAAGGCAGGAATGTGATAGTATAGCAGTGTCAGATGTGCTATATAAATACAATTTGATTTGAATTGAATTATCGCATCCAGTGCATTCAGGCCTTCAAGTCTTTGACCGACTGATCAATTTCAGAATGGAAGAAGGCCACCTATTCTATGATTCCCATTTCAAGAGACAACCCTTTGGTGATTGGGTTATGTAAACACTCATGGTACTGTTAAGTGCTTTGGCACTCCAAGAAATGGCATATGACAGCGAGGAATGACATTTGACAGGATGATGGATTGGGCCTTCAAAGGGGGGCGCAGCAGTAAGAGTGAAGAGGAAAAACACAAAAGGATTTATTTGATATCCAAAACTTTAAAGAAGCACCAGACCGCAGAAACAATTGGGAAAATATTACCAGGGACGTTATGACATAAAAATTACTTCATAAGAAAAGTACACAAAGTCGCTGAAAAAAGTGTGACTAATTCTAACATGCTAACTATTGAACAAAACAAAAATACTTTTCTACAGCAGAATCATTTTCGAGTTAAAGGATGATGGAAAAATCACCGTCTCTTATGTTGGGTGGGAAGTTTGCACAAAACCAAACAACTTCGCAATGTGAAAATTGCTTGCAAAGTCCCCCCAGTACTGTATAACATTTAAACAGTAAGATGTGACAAGAGACCGGGATGCTGAAGAACCTCTGAAGTAAAAACTTCATATTAAAGTCATTATATCACAATAAATGACTCGTCGACTCATCGTTTTATTGGAGTCTGTGACGACATCGGGTTTGAAACGACCCCCGGGCGTCAGATGTTTCTCCAAAAACAACTTCTCTGGCCCTGCATCAAAACTGCACTACCAACTTCTAAACAGGCGAACACATGGCCCTCTTCACAGGGAGGGAACACAATGAGAGGCATTTCAGTCCAGGCTAGCAGGAGCAGAGAAGTTGGGTGCATTGCTTTTAACCTAATAGCATGGAAAACACTGACGGGATCGATGTGCCTCAACAGTCCCTCTCCACTGTGACAGGAACCAAAAAGGTGATTTGGATATTTTAAAAAACACAATTAAAAAGATGGGAAAACAATTAACTCCATAACAAGACAAGCAACTACCAACTGGATTTATTTGTCTACCCACCTTTAATTTTTTTCTTTTTTGGGGGGAGGGGGGCAATATATTAACTTCTATGAATTTACTTGCTACTTCACTATAATGTATAGCTACTTAGAATTTGTATACCATGAAGAACTACATCCCCGGCCATGCCAGGTCTTATTTCCAGTCCTTCTGTGCACCTCCTAGTGTTGTCAAAACACAGCACGCCATGCAACAGCACAGACCAATACAGGCTATCAACAGCGCCCCCTATTGCCACATTACACACCCTCTCACAGACTATCCCTGGTTCACTACCACTGTCATCTTCCGCAGCCAACATGAATTAATACCACAATAAACAGATTTAGTGCCTGCCCATGAAAGAAAAACAAATACTCCATGTTGTGTCTTTGTCCAAAGTACAGCCACTTTTGTCCACCTCGTATGTGCACCAGCCTCATCTGATAGCAAATGAAATGAGTATGAAGTCATGAAACTGGCTTGTCTGCGTTCTTTGGATACTTGAAAAAGAAAAGAAAAAACATTTTGGTATTTTTGATCCAATCTCACACACACACACACACACACACACACACACACACACACACACGCACACACACACACACACACACACACTAAAGAGACAAGTTTACAGTTTTATGCTAGAGATACAGAATTTTTGCGACAGCAGCGTGGCTGTTGTCATGGAAACAATCACAAGGGCCTTGTTTAGCTGATCTATTATCGTGATAATTGTTCAGCAATGTGACAGCGGGGAGGTAACCGCCGCAAGCAGAAGCCTTCCTTGGATCATATGCTAAAGAAGCATATAATCCCAACGCTTCCTGTCTCTCTCTACTTTTTTAGTGGAGTTATCTAATAAAAAGAAATGCCCCAAAAATAACCTTCATAAAACATACATCATGATAAAAAATGGTTTGTTTCCCCATTATACCCATGTCTTTTTTTTTTTACATTTACAGTCCTGGGACACAAAACATTTTCTACAAGCAAGAAATAATATTTGCTGCCAAATAAGGTAATAAATAAAAAATGTCTAGGCTAGCTGAAAGCAGTTGGATATGTGTTTATCTTTTAAAAGTGTTTCAATTTGACCTCCAGATGTCACTATTTACTCTACACCATTCATTTCTACAGGAACAAAGAAAGAAATTAAAAAATTAAACAACCTAGAAAGTATAAAGAGAATCACAGTTAAATATATCCACACATCATTTTCTCTAACTGCCATGCAGAAGTATTTTGAGTCCAAACTTTCTGTGTTCACAAAGGTTCGAGGTTTCTGTGGGACACTGATAACACGTAAGATCTGGGACTCACAAGGCTCTGGAGATACAGCCGGGGAGAGTCTCTAGGCTCCTGGAGGTCTTGATCCCGGGAGCTGAGCTGGTGGACAGGCGGCCTTCCTCCTCGGTCTCTTCCTGCATGGAGGGCCTGCAGCACAGCCTGGGGAGCTGCAGGGGGCCAGAGAAGAGCCTCTTCACAGCACGGCTGGCGTCGGGCTTCAGGAGAGGCTCAATGCACGTGATCTGGTCCAAAGAGTCCCACTGTCTCTGGAGGAAACATGTTTACGATAGGAGTGCAATCAGGTGCAATGGACTGTATCGGGACTGAATCGAGCAATCACACGTCAGGCTTTAGAAGGAAGCAGCGGTTTCATATGATTATTAGATCACATGATTTCGTCTAAACCAGTCGAACCAGGACGCAAAGACTCATCCTGTGACGTCATTGAGATAAATACAATCTATAGATGGTGCATAGACAGTGATTTGGGGATTGTTTTAACCTTTATTTATCTAGGAAAAGTTGACTGAGCACACACACTCTTTTTCAGAAACGCCCACAATTTATGACATTCACACTTGAACTACCCTCTATAGTTAGTGGGGGTGTCCCAACTTCTCTTTAGGTTACAATTTTCTGGACCCAAGTGGAGTTTGTTTTATAATAAACTAGGCTTCATTTATTCTTTAGAAGTGCTATCACTCATGACCCAGAAAACTACCCAAAATCCCCCGTGTACTCATATGATTTTCTAAGGAACAGCTTCAGAATCAACATCCGGTCATGACAACATGGTAACCATACAGAAGCAGCGTAACAATACCATGAGATCAAAAAAGATCAAATCTCAAAAACAACAGCAAACAAAGTGTTGCGTAATACAACAGCAGATTCATCTAAGAGTGAAGAGGAAAATTTGCGTCAAGTCAAACAGGAGTGAAAAACCATAAGAGAGAAGCCACTTTAGCAGGTGAGTTCAGGACTGTATTGAGATTAGGATGTTGATGTGTGTGGCTGTTGGTGGATTAGGGAGACGGGATTGATGTGCGTGAGCATGCGGACAACAGCTTCCTGGGCTTCCTGCTTTGTTTCCCTCGGAAGGGGCCTGCTTCAGAGGGACAGCATATTAGATGGAAGAATAACGACGTAAAAGTATCGTAGTGATCAGAGGTAAATTAGTTACACAATAAAACAGAAATCAGTATCTGAAAAAAACGTCCAAGCTTGGCCTTCACGTGTTGGAGAGAAACTGAGTCTAGGAGAGCCGTGGTAGCTGCTGAGATCTGAAGGCAGGTTGCACACAGGGTTGTTGTGTTTTTTGCGATTATTGCTGAAAATGTGACGAAGCTCGAAACGCCCACTTAGACGTGTTTTTTGAACGGTTTATCTGATTTCAGGCCCTGGGGCCCAGACCACCTTTAGCACAATAGGTGGTTCTCACAGCGAGATAGCGTTTGGGATTTAGCTCTTAGGGCATCTCTCTTACAACGTCAGTGTTGAGGGGAAACAGATAAGAGCCCTTGTTCTCTCCTGCATCCCGTGACTGTATCTCTCCATCTGCTGGGGAGCTCTACCTTTCCATAAACAATGGTCAGCTGGAGAGCCTCTTTTCACAGACACATGAAAATATAACACACTTGCCGTTTTTATTGCTGACTATTTCCACGAGATAGATCTGAGCACAGTCTACTTGTTACATTCCTGTATGAGAAACTTCGATATTGATTGAATTTTCTAACACAACATTGATTTTCTACCATCATTAATCAATTTCTGTCATCAGTGGCACAAATAAATGTTGCGCTACTGTGGATTTACTTGTATCACCAGGTCCTTGAGTGGTTATCAAACCTCTTTGTGACAAGCAGGGGTGTATTATAACATACAAGACTGCATTGATCTATTCCACAATTACACAGAAGAGTACATGCGAATATGACCACATGAGCAAAACAGTCAACAAGAGAGACCTACAGCCTTGTTTCTTATATAATGGTTTATGGCAAATCACAGGCCCATAACCGCTGGTGGCAGTGACAACGTTAGGAATAGGATTCAAAGAGCCTGAGCCCAAGGGCGCAGACAGAGTTTCAAATTTAGTTTTCACAAGATAATCTTCTGTATAGTAAGTCCCTAAGGTCTAGGCAACAACCTTACCTCTGTGAAGTTGAAAAACTTTCTCCTCCTCATACTTGTCACTTTTCAGCTACTGTGCCATAGAGCAACTGGGAGAGAGCAACCACAGAAGACAGAGGGGAACCAAACCTAAGGTCAGATACAAAATGCTCAACGGCATCAATGCTTCCTTGGACTGTCACCATTTCTCTGCCTCTTCAGAATGAACAAGAAGCACAGACAACTTTCCCGTCACCCATTCAAGTTTGCATCTCAGCTTTTTTTTTTTTTTCCTGCATGCCAGTCTCTGAACTGTGATCAGATCAGAGACAAAAAAAACAGACAGAAAAGGAGGCAGAGAGAGGAAACGGAGAGTAAAGATATTAGCTTCATGACAGGCAGTTCTTCAGGCGTATCTATCTGACTGCAGGATCAGAGGACCTCACACATCCAGACCTTCTGGTTGGGTAAGACTCTGGCTTTGATCAAACTGCCTTGAATCTTTCCATAACATTTACAGCCTAAATGCAGCTTTGGGCAGAGCTATATTTAACAGGCTCTGAGTCGTTAAACACATGATCCACAGGAGCGGTTGTGAACTTTGATAAGCCTTCCTTATTTTTAGCCTCTCATCCACATCTACTATCAGGGACTCTTTCAGGTTGCTATTCAACTTTAAATCAATCAGGAGTAATAGCAGCAACCAAACCCAGAGATATGGATGCATGCAAAACACAGCAAGTATTATATGGATAATGTATGTACAGCAACTATTCAACAACTTCATCGATAGTGACCCATGAAATAAAGCTTCAACCTAACCCTGGACTGCACAACATATCAACCTGAAAGCGAGATGTCCCAGGAGGGTCTGGCAGGACACACTGGAGGATCATTGGGCCCATTAGCTCCATATTTGGACATCCCGACAATCCCGAGGGGAATCCCAGATCTGAGCCTCGGTCGGGACTGATGGTCGCCACAGATCTGGTAGCGTGAAGGGTTTGCAGATTCAGTCTGAACCACCACGGCCGACTCTTGACTGATCTGAATGTGTCGAAGTCGTACAGTACGTTGGGTGCTTTTAGTGTTGATTTTTAGCGTGTCCTTTGGCCCTGTAGGATTGTATTGGAGAGCCGTGCACCCAGGCAATCAAGACTTAAGTAGCTAGTTAATGAAGCAGTTATGGAAAAAGATGGGGAAACAAGGTCCAGGTCGAACATGGGCGGAGTTCTGCTTTAAAATAACCTTCTCTAAGTTATATACGTATAGAAAACTGTATATGAGAAGACTAACCTAACACTTCTCTCTCTAACCTCCATTTGGCTCACTGCTGGTCTCTCTCCTGTACTGCACCACGTCTCTGAGAAAGGGATTGGTCAAGAAGGGGGCTGAAGAGGAGGCTAAGGCAAAGGGCGCCATCTACAGGACAGTAAGAACAGTTTCACTGCACTGTTGGCAGAGGACACTTACAGCATCTTTGACTCAAACTGCCATAAACTTACTATAGAAAATATAATGGACTCATATGGACTGGTTTTCATGTGTTGGTCATACACAAGCAGTCGTTCATGGTTTGAGCAGATAGCAGTTCAATAATGACACATCTTTGGAAAAATCGCTTTTATAAAGTGTTGCAATGATGACTTCCCTTTATAGAAACAGATGGAGGAACACAGATACCGTGTTTGACAGCGTTCCTCAGTCCTAAAAAAAACATGTGCTACAGTATGTATCAAGACCTCATACAACGTGGTAGTCATGGTCCCTGTGTACCAGGGGTGTTTAAGGCCTGTGCAGTGTTGGTCATTCCTTGTCGCAGTAGCTCCTGAACCGCCTGATGTCTCGACCCGCTCCGCAGACAGGAGGCTTGGGGCCCTGAAGAAACAGACGACGGTGGAGGTCAAAGGTCGGGATGCATATATAGAAACTATTTTACAGCACAGGTTTATTTACAGATAGAGGAGCTTCCATTAATAATCGACACAGATTTGATGAATACAGTAACTGTACCTTGTACATGTTGCAGACCAGAGTGATGAGAGAAGACATGGCTTCTTTCTGCAGGTCATCTGTGTGCACCTGCAAAATAATAACAAGAAAACATACAACGATGCATGACTTGGTGTAAGGTGCACAAAACCTTAGCAATGGAGAAAAAGTCATATGGTCTGATGAGTTGTGTTTGACCCTTTTCCTACATCCGGACAGGTTTTATTTGGAGAAAGGGTCTAGGGTGCAAACACTGTTGCATCATGATGTATAGCCCATATCCCAAGATGATAATGTCCTCATACACACTGAAAAATCAATTCAGGAGGGGTTTCATGAACAATGGATAACCAGATCTAAACATCACTGAACCTTTTCTGGAAAGCAGAACTGCTCACTCAATAGGTGCTTCCTGACTACAGGTAACCTGAACCTTTTGGGTCCTTTTTTCGAGCAGGAACCTTCTCAGCAGGAACCTTTATAGTTCCCCAAAAGAGTTTGAGGTTGCTTTCCGGCCACACCAAAGTACAGGGGAGATTAAGAGATTAAGAAGTTTGGTTTCATGCGTCATTTAGGTACGACAACCCCACAACAACAACGACAATTTCAACACGGCAAACATGGAGGAAGTTCAGGCAGCTGTAGTGTTGACATCCGCCATAAAATAAAAGGTTGGTCAATGCATAGAAATGGATCTAAACCGATCTCAGGTTTTGAGTCTGAGCTCCTTGGAGACTTACCCCGTTAATGGTCACCCAGGGCACATATTCGTGTGGAGGTTTCAGGGAATTGGTCTTCACAGCATTCTGATGCATCAGCTGGTTGCCCAGGTCTCCCTTCACACAGCCCATGACGCCGTCCCAGCTCAAATCAGGGGCAAATAGCTCCACACACTGGAAACGTATTGATAGATACACACATCACTTGACATGTTGAGAAAGTGATGGACCAAAAACATAGCTAAGAGACACACACACACACACACACACACAAACACACACACACTTCCTTACGCTCTTGGCTGCATTGACAACATCATTGGCAGATTCCATACAAGAGATGACCTCGTAGGGTTCACTGGTCAAGTTCATGACACAGGTCTGAGGGTTGGAAAAAACAAAACGCACAGAAAGCATTCAGTCAGAATTGAGTGTCAACAGTTTTGATCGATAATCAATTGACTTCCTTTCTAATGCAGTATGCAAACTTGCAGCATTTCAAGGACTGAACTATCTCAAGACTATCTCAAGTCAAAGGCAACTATAGTGCTTTCACAACTGAAGATATTCAACAGGACTTGATGGATGAATGATGCTGGTATTTTATTTGTGGAAGTACCAGCATTAGAGAAACAACTTTACCTCGATCATGTTGCCTAGACACTCCTGCGGTCCATGTTGGCAAGTGAAATCATACTTCTTTCCATCAAATGATTCCTGGGGAAGACAAATAATTTAACTCGATAATAACACACTCACTACTCACTAGTTTTTTTTAAAAAGGTGTACAGTTTAAACAATATTTCAGAACTGATCATTTGTGCTTGGTGCATGAATTCCTAAACTGGATAAAATAGTTGAAAACATTTTTAAAAGCGCTACTTAAAAAAAACCAAATCAATGCAAAAGACGTGATCACACATTTCTTAAAGATAGCACAAGCGGCCCTTAACCACTCCCGATAGAGGAACTGATATTCTGATGTGTTTTTGCGTTGCTCGGTTCATTGCTCACATGTGCATTGCCGAAGGGAACCAGAGTGACTTCCATGATGTCTTGCACCAGGATCCAGGTGGGGAACAGCATCTGGGTGAGGAAGCCTCGACAGCCCGGACACAGACTCTCATAGTAGAGCCCAACCTGGATCGGATCCGCATTCTGACGGGATCTGGTGAAATTGGTCTCCAGGCACTGCTTCAAGACCTACCAAGGGAGGAGGAGGAGGAGGGGGTGAAGTTAAGGTGTCAAGTTAACTGTGTGTGTGTGTGTGTGTGTGTATGCTGGGGCCCGGCGGTGCTTTCCTCAAGGCACTGTACCAGGAAATTAAAAGGGAAGAACTGAGATGGGGTGGGTTCATGCTACACAGACAGCATGCTGAGGCAATGAACAGTTTTCTATCCTACTACGGGGCAATAAATGTCTCACCTTTAAATACCCACTGAGGGCAAGAACCACTCATCTACACCATCATGGTATCTTGTTTTACTGTATGTATGTTGTACGCACTGTGACCATCTGTGTGTGATGTATGGAACTAATAAAGTATGAGAGAGAGAGAGAGAGAGAGAGAGAGAGAGAGAGAGAGAGAGAGAAAACCTGCTGTGTAAATAATGAAACATTAAAACATTAAAAAGATACACACAACACCAGCGCATCTCTCTGTGAAACGTCAGTGATCTTACCCCACATTGGACGGCCGACTCCAGAGAGGAACACCACTGTGATGGAGAGTAGGAGCAGGACGAGGAGGAAGATGAAGAGGAGGCTGACCAGACAGTCAACACCAGCAGCAGGAGTGCCTTCATGTCGCTTTCGCTACGCTTCAAACAAGCTGGTGCCCGAACGACCGCGCAACTTTAATATAGCACGGGACGCTTCCTTGTAGGTCTGTCCAGTTTTGTGATTGGCTCTCAAATCACGTGATCGGGCACAGCGTCACTTGTTGCTGGCAGAGAAACTTGTCGGCGGTTCAAGGGGAACTGAAACTGGGCAGTTGGTGTCATGGTGCAGGCAGGTCCGGGTGTTGCCACAGTCTGTCAGCCGGTGACTTGAACGTAATTGTCGGTGTAGTGTCGGGAGTTTCACACCATGCATGATTTACTTATCTTTATTTCGCTCGTAGATCGTTTCTCAATCGCCAGTAGTTGTATACATAGGCCGGGAGCCAGGTCCAGCCCTCAGGATGTTTTCTGCTACCTTTGTTTCACTATTATTTCCTGTTAGCTTATACCTTGGGCCATCACAAGTTGATCACGAGCACCCCCAACTCGTGGCCGTTTGGTCTCAGGGGGCCATATTCACCATAAAGTGCTGGGATATAATCTTTTTTGCTGAGAATTTGTCAAGTGGACAGTCATTTTTTTTGTCTTTTTGGGGATGTTGTGGATGATATTTTAAAATAGAATGGCAGCAAGCCCCAGCATCTTATTTTGCTACTACCCCCTTTGTTTCAGGATACTCCCTGCCAAATGTCATGCTTGTATGACTATTTATGCCATTATAGTACCTTAATATTTGCATTTACATCATTTCGCCAGAAACATAAAAGGGGTTTTTGGCCCCCTGAGACCAAACAGCCCGAGTTAGGGATGCTCGTTATCAACTTGTGATGGCCCAAGGTATAGGCTAACAGAATATACTGTATTTGTATATCTCCCAGAATGAGCTTTTATGGTCTGTTAAAGAATCAGTTTACACCCGGAAATCATTTATCAGCTATATCGTGGTGAATAAAAAGGCGGGCAAAATATATATACCCTGCAGTCGGTGACCAATATGAACAAAAATCATTCATATTTACAGAAAAGCATTGATTTATGTTTTTTTGTTTTCCTTAAAGACCCTATGTCAATATAACTTGCATCATATTGTTCGCCTTACTATGATGTTTATTAGCCTGATAAGTTTATATCAGGCTAATAAGGTGGGTATACCCAAAACAACTGAAAAAAAGAGGTAGGTTCACCCTGTGGTATTGTCAATGCTCCTACATGGATGTTTAGGCCTAGTGTGTTGTCAGTGAACTGTTTTCACATTTCAGAGAAACAGGATTGATGAAATTTACTTGGAAATGTTTCTAGGTGTAGCAGTCCCACGTTGTGGGCCCAATTCCTTGTTCTTCTTGTATTGCGGGCTGATCTAGTTGTGCAGGCTGGCATGTGGTTGTAACATGCCTCAACTTAGTTCCTCAGTCTAGCAGTGCATGGGTCTTGCTCAAGTGAGTCATAGACTCATAAGAGTCATGTTGTCGCATGCAGTCATGAGAAATGCACACGGCAGCAGAATCATCATACACTCCCAATTGTTGTGAAAGATTTACCTTTGGTGACAGTCACATGATCCTTCCAAGCTAAAAACAGGACAAAGAACAAAAGCAGGGGCAAAAAGACAGGACACAACAAGAAATGGCTGAGTCTGCATGCCTGCTTCACTGATTTTACTTAACAGATCAAAGGAAAGTGGAGTCTCTCTTACTACTTCAGCTTTGAAACAAAACACACACACATTTATATTTTTATTTGATTTACACCTATAGTCAAAAAGCCACACTGGAAATTGTGATCTTAATACTGTAATAATGTGTGAATGAATACATACAGTATGTATTTAGTTTTGCCCCAAATAAATCAAATTTTCTGCTAAAATGTGAGTGATAGGAATGAGAGGTGCCATAATTTTAAAATGTTATTGTTTGCTTACAAATCATTAAATGGGCTAGCTCCACCTTATCTCTCTGATGTTTTACAGCGATATGTCCCATTAAGGTCACTCAGGTCCGCTGATCAGTTGCTCCTGGTTGTACCTAAGGCAAGGCTTAAGCTCAGGGGAGATCGCGCTTTTGTAGCCCCCAAACTCTGGAACGAACTGCCTCGACATGTTAGACCGGCCCCTACACTGTCTGTTTTTAAATCTCGCCTCAAAACACATTTGTACTCCTTGGCTTTTAACTCAGTATGAGAGTTGCATTTTAATTTTTGTTTGGTCTTGTTGCTTTTATATTAGTGTCATTCTGTCTCTTAAACTGGTCCTTATGTTTTATTGTGTTTTTAAGTTTTTACTATCTCGATGATTGATTGTACAGCACTTTGGTCAACTGTGTTGTTTTAAATGTGCTTTATAAATAAAGTTGGATTGGATTGGATTGGATCGTCCTTGAACCCGACTAAAGGCAGCACCTGAGTGTGTGACCAGTCTGAACTATGATCCAAGAGTTATGATTGAACTATGGGCCTCATGTCTTGTGACAGTGACAAGGTGATCAGGTGGCTGGGCTGAAATCAAAGTAGAACACAAAACCCCACAGACACCGGATCTCATTTTATATATCTTTTATTGTCTTTTAAAATCATTGCATCAACCTAAAGAAAGAACCGTACAGATGAAAGAGTACCTGTCTGAGGACAAACACAACTCCAAAGCAAGCTGTACATGAGAAAGAAAGAAAAGGAAGGAAGGAAAGAAAATAATGTCGCATCTGAATTAAGACAGACCAAAGGAGGAAGGAAAACACAAGGGAAGAGAAGAATAACC
Source organism: Hoplostethus mediterraneus (assembly GCA_034670385.1). Lineage (NCBI taxonomy): Eukaryota > Metazoa > Chordata > Actinopteri > Trachichthyiformes > Trachichthyidae > Hoplostethus > Hoplostethus mediterraneus. Next base: position 3,975,375 of record JAXDDW010000024.1, on the reverse strand, counting down.
ATCTTACGTGCATAGAGATTGTGCACACCACAACCAATAGGCCTCTACTGGCTGAACCAACAGTGCTCCCTCTGAGTTCAATTGCACTTTGGTGTAGAGTAGCTTTGTCTGACTGCCCCATTCATTTCCATTCACCATTTTGAAAGAAAGAGAAGACCACATCACACTACACAATAAGAATCATACATCTGTTGCTGTTGTTGAGGCTGTGATACACCGGGCAACCTTGTGGGCAACATGGCAGGGCACCGTTCCTGGCAGCAGGAACTGAAAAGACACATAGAGGAAAATGCAAAACTGCAATAAAATGTATCTGGACAACAAGATGTTGTCAGGTAATAAGTGTAAGAGTGAAGAGGAACCTCCTTGGGTATCGCTGCCCTTCAACAGTGCCCAGAATGTTGCCAAATGCATCACAGCCAATCTTGTCTCCAAAGCAGAGTTGGGTCATGAAAATGTACTACTGTACACCAGTGGAAAATACTACAACATTCACATCAAATCAAACAAATGGCAACCTTTCAGGTCGAAGTTTAGACTGAGTGATCATTTGAGGCGATTAGATACAAGCAGGAAGAGGGAAATGAAAGTGTAGTTTTAAAGTGAGTCACCACATTTTCCAAATAAGGATAGATTTTTAAATTTAAAATTTTAAATATTTTGACAGACACATCAATTTATCCATTTTTGTCTTCTGCTTTTTGTATTATTTGCAGTTTTGTGCAAAATCAAGAATATCATGCCTCTTCCAACTTTAAGTTCTTGACTCAATCCAAAACTATACACATGCATTTTCACCGAGTGGTGTGTATCTGCTCGTATTCACAATATGTGGGGATCATCCCGTATAAAATCTCTGAACCGAGTCCTGACTCGAGACACATGGCAAACCCATCCTGAAATCGACCATACACATATAAATGCAAATCTTACATGAACACAATAAAATGCAATGGCGTCTCAAGTTAGGATTCAGTCCTGCATATACAAGGCTCAGTGTAAGATGAAGTAGTCAGCAGGTAAAGAATGACAGAGACGGATGAAGAAACATCTAGATGAGGAGGCCCACTCTGTAGACCACTCTACCCTCTGGGACCATGGTGGAAATTATCTTGTTGAGTTATCTTGTTGACTAATGGTGGTAATATTTATGCTGTCATATTGAGGGAGCACTGTTTTGACAAGTAAAAAAAAGAGGAACGAATCAAAACAGGAAAGTGAACAAGCAGTCATAACATTTTCAAGTTTAAAACGACAGAAGAAAAAAAGAAATATAAATCAAATCAATCTATCACAGCCACTTTAAGGGACAGACAGATTGATTCTCAATCGCATACTTGCTATTTGGTTAATTACATATTGTAAACATTTGTATTTTTTCTTTATGGAGGAAAAATTCAAGCTAGCTTATTTTTTCTTTATAGGTTCTGTAAGGTTATCATTAACAGATATAAACAAACAAAAATAACAAACACTTGGACAGACAAATCTATCAGCTTTTTTAAAAAGCCAGATAAAAAATAACAAATATACTCAGGCACCATAAATGAACACTTTCTAATGCCATCATTGTTCCATGTACAAAGGTCTGTGTATTTCAAAGGAGTGCTTCTGAACCATTGAATCATGTACCTTTCTCGAGTGTTGTGTATAGCTTGGCCAGATTAATGTGTTTTACCATCGGTCTTCTTGTAGGGCACGAGCGTGCTGCTCCAGACCGAATGCCCCTCTTAACAACAGCAACCACAGAGATATACCACGGTAAGAGGGCTAACGTTGTGACACGACGCTGATACATCAGTGTCAACGTTGTGTAACAGTTTAACAACATGCCCTATGATAGATCTCTATGGCCGCTACTATGTTCACTCCACCCTAAGTGTATCCTTTGTGGTGCAACTTAAACACTGCCCCTACTCACAAAACCAGTAACTTTCAAATGAAATGAAAATGTTCGAGAAAAAAAGCAATAACTCCTCTCAAATGTCTAATAAATGCAAAGCAGCATTTAACAAATAGACTCAGCTCTGTAAATATTAACACATATACTTGAGCCAGCCTCAACCTCTGTACGCATCATGCTTATTATTTTACATTAATGTAGATCAACTGTGTCCAATGAAACCACAAAGCTTGTTGCTGATCATGATGAAGCTCATTGCAGCTGATTAGTAGAAATGCTTGCGTTTCGATAAGGAAAACTGCTTGCCCTGTTGTATACAAAGCAGCTGCGGAGCAAGTCAAAAAATCATGTTCACATCAAAGCCTTTCTGATTTGTTTCAAGCATAATCCAAATCAGAATTACATAATCCAAAAATATAGATATCTAAGGATATATTTCAAAATATTTATTTTCTAATATGCCTCTCGTTCATCAAACCTTAATAGACACCAAATATGTTTCTTGTAGTCAGTGAAAGATGTGCTTTGTGTATGAGGCCATTTCAAGAAATATACTTTACAGTGTACCAAAGCTGATGAAAAAATATTTGTCATTCCTTGAATGAACATGAAAATGTTTTTCAAGAAGCTCAAACGCTTTTCTGATAAAATGACCCAGATCAGAGTTCAAAATCTATCAAAAGTGGTGCTAAAATCTCAAGTCTTCATCATCTGCCTATTTCATCTCACTGGGATTTCATCAGTTTCATGTCTGTGATTAACGTTGCATCTATGGCAGCTGAAAGACTAAATCAGATGATTAAATGCATTGCAAAATATCCATCTTAACAATTTATTTAATCCTCTATTCAGTTTTAAATTTGTCGTAAGAATTTTGCAGAACTGGGGCAGATCTCTACTTGATTCAAGACAATGTCACTTGATTCATGAAATTCTTGAAAGAAGTTGAGCTGCTTTGGAGTCAGCTGAAACTCGCTGTCTCACCCATTGGCAGATTTATTTCCTATTTGTTTTAAGAAAATTAAATGACTTGATAAGATGGACAATTTTGCTGTGTGGACAAAACCTGCATAAAGAGCCAGTAGCTCTTAAAGTTTGTTTTAAAAGTATTCAAGAGTTTATATATTGTAAAACTACGATCATGGATATCGTCATTCCACCATTGTTTGGTCAAAAGCATCAGAATTACATGACGGTTGCTGACCACCAAATGAGTATACTGTAATCAGGTACTCCAATATCATAAAGACAAAGTGAGAATGTCAATCATTCCTGATATACTGTATGGAGAGAGCTTATAAACAAAAAACACTATCGAGGACAACTGAGCTTCACTGATGCAACCTGGGGTCAGTTAGGGTTGTTGGAGTTAGACACACGGGTTAGTGTGTGGAACGGAAAAAAGTGCAGTCACAAAAATGTTGGTCCAACGGACAGTATAATGAATGCGTCAGCAGTGGCGGATGAGTCAACCAGCTTGCTAGTTCACAGGGAACTGAAATAGAAAACACTGAGATGCTGCTTGCGTTAACTTGAGAGCTTATCAAATGAGCTTAGGTTTCAAACAACCGCGCTGGGCCACTGATGTGTAGTGTTCACATTTCTATCTCATCTGGGTTTTATTCAAAAATATGCTTGAAATATCCAACAAACGTCAAGGAAAAACTAGCTCGGTTGCTCAGTGAGGACGAGCACCAGGCTACTGTACAGCCCCCACCATAAAAAGAAGGAATATGTAACAACTAGAGATGTAACAAAGAGGCACAACTAAAATACTCTCCATTTACTTATCTATAACATGCACACTGTCTTTCTCAGTCAAACACACACACAGCACACGCACACGCACACACGCACACGCAACACACACACACGCACACACACAAACAACAACTATGCTCATTTGCCAGTTACCCTAAAGGTTTAGATAACTGCCAAACGCATGAAACAAGGAGCACAGCATGTGGTGGTGGTGGCACCATCTTGAGGAGCAACGCTCCAATGACAATGAGGAGAAGAGATGAGCTCATTACGATGACAAAAGGCACTTCTTATCTTTCTCAATGAACAAACTGTGTTTATAGCCCTCTCATCAGAAGCACCGCTGTCACTGACACTTTAATTCTTGGGGTTTTGTTCTTGCCAAGAACTGTGCAAAGTACAGATTATTCTTGATTGAAATCAAAATTCTGTCTTTCAAATTTTTTTCTGAAGGGTTTCATTTCAAAATGGGATTTATATGTTTTGGAAAAAAAATGCTACCTGAAATTCATTACTCAATATTTCAAAAACAGAAATGAGATCAGAAAACAGAATCTTCACAAATATTGTTTTTTGGAAGCATAGGTCTTAACTCGCCTATGCTTTAACTTAACTCAAATTTGATAGTAACCCATAATGTACTTTACTTTCATGCATGTTAAGAATAGGTCAATTTCTTTTTCAAATGGTGAATATCTCATTTTGGAATGAAACTCATCTTCATTTCCACCCCTTCCCAACTCAAAAATAGAAGTAAATTGAAATGCCAAACATGCAACCTTCAAAAAATGTTGCACTTTTTTCTTTTCCCAATGACTTTAAACTATTCTACACCCATTCTACAAAAATACCTATTTCTTTTTTCTTTATTTTTGGCAACCTGGGTCTACTAAATGTAGGAAATGTAAGAGATTATTCATCTCCATCCCCAGAAATCCAAAATCACTTCTGTAAATCACTTCATATTCAATTTCCAAAGGGCATTATGCGATGCCTCTTTTGATTGCAACCTTTTCATCGACCACAGAATGGTTACTGAATAATCCTGCTTCCACACAAACGGACTGTGCTTTAAAGAGAGATAGAATAGAGATGGTACAATCTTTACCTCAAGCCACATGAACATGAAGGAACAGGAGAAATCCACTGCCACAGCACAGAACGTGGGGAGGGAATTGCTCTGGGAACTGTGTCTGTAAATCTAAAACCTATTCTTACCCACATACTATTGTCTTGTGCATAGTCCTACAACACAACATATATGCACTGGAAAAAATACAGCACGAGTATCAACCACTAGTGCCAAGTTAAAAACAATCCAAAAGAAGGACTCCATGCATACTACTAGATAATCTCTCAGACCACTGTGGCCATACTAAATGGCAAAGGATTGGTTCTTTTTCTTTTTTTGCTACATGAAAAGACATCCTTCATTTGGCTCACATTAGCTGGATACTGTGCATCCTTAAACAGAATCTAAGAGCATAGCAAAGGTATGGAAAAAAATACAGCGATGAAACTGTGCCAGGTCACATACTGACTGCACGTGTCTGTATGCTTACGTGAGTTATATTACTGCTTCTCTTTCTTTTTCGTTTGTTTTTTTTTGTACATCAATGTTCTACAGCTCTGTGAGTCAAGCTTGTGACAAAAATGAAAAGTCGAGCGTGTGGGGGGGGGGGGGGGGGGGGGGAGTACCGTGTGTAACTCTGCATCAAAAAACATTAAAACATCTGCAAGAACGTAGTACCAATAAAACAGTCTGCCTAGCTAAAGAGACGAAGCAAATACAGTACCGAAGATACAATAATCACATAGATTGATGCTCTATAAGTGTCTTTAGCATATAGAAATAAACACATTTAGAGGAGCACTAACAGTTATGCCTTTAGTCAATGGCTACAGGTGGCTACAGTATTAAAGAGGATGAAAAAGAGGGAAGAGTAAGTTTGAAACAAAGAACAAGCTTGATGCAGGAGTCTTTCCATGATCCATGATTTCAGTAGGAGGGAAACCTGAATCATATGGAACTGCATTTATCAATGTACCTTCTATCTAGTGTATTGTGATTACAATATATTTATATATATTCACAATAAACCAAATATGTACCATGTAATTCTATTCTGTAGCATTTATGCTGTACCTCATCAATTCAAAGAGAGGCCAAGAGTGAGAGAGAGAGAGAGCAACTAGCCACAGCAGTTGGAAATAAAGATCTTTTCATAAAAAATATATATGTATTTTTTAAAGCTGTAGCTTTGTCTATGTAGACAACCATTCGTTCCCTCCGTCCTTCTCTCCCTCCGTCCAAACTCAAAGTGTCCCCTTCTTCTTGTGACACAGGCTTGTGGTCATTCAAAGCTATTACTATGGCACTTAAGCAAGCTTTAAATTGAAACTATCGTTTTAAAACCCCTAACACCATTAACTCCCACAATCCCAGCATTCCTGCTTTCTCCTCCCCCCACCCACCCACATCCCCCCAGGCTCCAGTGACTACTTCCCCCTGGTCCAAGGTGTCTTTGCCGCCTTCGGAGATGTGAAGCAAGCAGCCTAGTTATCCGAGCCAGTCCTTTCTGTGGATGACATCTCAGGCTTTTTGTCTAAGGAGAGTGTGCAGGCAGTCTGGGGATGACAGCTTGGGCCTTTGTCTAAGGACAGTTACCAGACGTTCAAGGCAAAAACAAAAGCTCCACCTGTAATCTTTCCCCTTATCGGGTCTCTCTTCCTCCTCCTCCTCTCCTCCTCTTCTTCTCTGTGATCTCTCTCCATCTCGCTATAAATCATTTTCTGTGTGCTTATTTTGTCCTCCTCTAACAACAAGTCTGTGTTTTTTCTGTATCAAAGATATTTTCTTGTGGTTTTCTCACAGTTTTCTCATAACTGTTCTCATAACTGTACAGTCATGGCTGGCTAATGCGCCCCCCCCTCCCTGTGTCACTGCTCACCGCGTCAGCCAGGGTAACTGTACAGTGCTTAGTTGGTGGTAGTAGTGTGCTTTTTTTTCTTGATGCCATGCTGTTAGCAAGGAGTGCTCTTAGCTAGACTGGGGTCAGGGTGGGAAATTAGCACCAGCCACCAGCCAAACACTGGTGAATTTTGGTCATGGCTGTTGAGTCTATTCTACCAGCCACTTTAACAGGTTAACCACCATTATTCAGACGTCGATTTTTTTTTTTTTCAATGCAAATGAGCGAAAAAGTTTCCCACATCGGTTGGAGTCCTATACTGCTGGTGGCTCATTCATCTGGGGTGCTGGTTCTGATTCTGAGAGCGGGCCAGAACTGGGTAGGCAAGGTTTACATTCAGCTGGTCGTTGTGTTGGACCAAGGAGACGTTTTTGTAGTGGAGCACCAGGTCTTTGAGGGAGGAGTACAGGTTGTAGGGCTCAGCAAATCCATATCCTGTGGCCGTCTTGTAGATGACGCAGTGCTTGGCATCACCCTCCACACTGGAAACAAGGAGAGAGAGATTCATGTTCAGAGTCCCGGATACTCTACGTTCACCCAAAAGGAAATGTGTCCAGACACACTTTATTGCGGTGCAGCAAAAGTGTGTCATATTTAATTCAACAGATACGGCATACCTTTGAAAAATGGTAAAAAGTACTATTAAAAGGAAAATTCCACCCTTAATTCCACTTCAGTTAGTGATTTTCTACATTTCCCAGATTGACTTTCGACAACCCCCAGACAACTGGAACTGAACTTGTTGTATTCACACTGTGGGTTATAGCGAAGGTGGAGACTGATAGTAACAATAAGAGCAATGGTCTCAAACCAAAACCTGACGTTTACTATGATGTTTTAGATAATTAATTTTTTTCAGCTCCATTGTAGCTGCGCTGGAAATATCTCAACATGTCCCGTGTTTGACCAGAAAAATATACCAACAAACAACAGAATGGGCCTAAAAATGCAAGGCACATCTTCACCATATAACTGTTTTTAGTGTTAAACAGTGAACAAAAAAAACCATAGCAATCACTGGCAGTGTGAAAAAACACTCACACCACAGAACAGGCGAAGGAGCCCTTCTGTGATTGGCTCTCACGGATGAGGAAGGTCCCGTCACATTTGCCTCTCAGCAACTCCTCGGCCTGGGTGCGTTTGATGTCACCCACGTACCAGGTGCACTCATCATGGTGGGGCGAGCCCTCATCCTCTTCCACCAATGAGTAGGAGCTGGAAACACAGAAACAAAGCAGCACTCGTTCGGTAAGACTGACGATGGGAAAACTCGTTTTTTCACCTTTCCGTCCACACATTACGCACTGAACAAGCACGTTAAGCTCACTCACCACTTAAGTTACAATTTGAGATGCTATTTAAGTTGCTGAGCAGCTATTCCATCTCACACTTACTCATCAGCATCATTCTTTATGCCCAGCCATTCATTGATCTTCTTCTGCCTTGTGCCCTTCTGTGTCAACCATCTGCAAAACCAGAACACCATGGATTAAACACTGACATCCTGCTTACTACATGGACAACATTTAAGGGAGTGTGTGTGTGTTTCTGTGTGTGTGTGTGTGTGTGCCTGCATGTATTGTCTAACACTGGAAGCAAAACACAGACTCAAGAGTTGACTCCTTAATTCTCCTTACATCAGGTATTGGTCTCTGATCTTGCGGAGCTGCATGAGATCAGGCTTGAGGCTGTTCATCTTCTTGTCGATCTCCCTGTTATCGGAGACCTGCTGTCTCAGGTCTTGCTCCAGCTTACGCTTGCTGTCGTGGATCTCCGTCACCCGAGACTTCAAACGCTCCGAGTTGCTCTGGATCCTGATTTAGGAGGATGACAAAATTAGTCCGAGCAAGTTTTCTTCAAATAAATAAACAGATTTGTTGACATTATTTTGTTTGGTAGAGCTCTACTATGATAGCTTGGTTCAGTGTGATTGGGTTTTTTCAGTATAATTCATCATATTGAAGGTTGAATTACTCTAGGACCAAAGGATGTAAGAATCCCATACAGAATTTGTGCAGAGACAAAAACTGTTGTCAAAAGCACACCAATGTTCTTCACACAAGTTTGTCTTGTTTTACTTTTGGATCTCCTTTTTGTTGCCCTCTCGTTGGAACTGCTCCAAGGACTCCCTGCTGTAGCGCTCCTGAGTCTCACACTGCTCCTCAAAGATCTTGATGGTCTCATTGAAGGCCTCAATGGCTGTGCGCTTCATCTGCAGCTCCTGTGGAAGGAAGCAGATTGTTATGGTTTAGTGTCTTTCACTCAAATCATATAAGGAGGTGTCAGTAAACAGAACTTTTTTTTTTTTTTTCATGGCTGGTAAGGGTGGAGGTGGTGAAGAAAATCTATGATCGTTGTACCCTGAATAAAATAACTTGAGGTGAGCTATTATCCAGAATACACTACAGCACATTCACTCTGTGTGTGTGTGTGTGTGTGTGTGTGTGTGTGTGTGAGCGAGAGAGTGTGTGTGTGTGTCCTTGTGTATCTGTCCTGTGTCCTGTGCGTTGAATTCACCTACCTGCGAGGTGCGTGTGTATTCCTCGTACAGCGAGTCGTACTCCCGGCTCTTCTCCTGGTACTGCTCATGGTAGACCTTCAGCTGCTCTCCAACCTCCTCGATACTGTTCTCCTTCACCAGCTGGGCGGCACAGAACAGCAGATACACACAATAATACACACAGTGTTTACAATGAATGAATAACATCTTTATTATGTCTGTGAGTTGTGACTTAAGACTCACTTGTTCTTATGTTGCATGTAAGAGCATTTGGTGTTGAACACAAATCAATAAAATCTGATGAAAGTCAATACTTGAACAGTAAAAGTAACATCAAGCTGATAGAGTGGGGGGGGATTGGTGGACTATACTATACTATACTAGTGCATATTTGTTCACTTTGATACAAAATGGGGGTATGTAGTATATGTGACACACATGGGTGCAAAATCACAGCAGCACAATAGATTTTGAATTCCTTTCCATTCCTTTTTTTTCAAATTTGAGGGAGATTTGAGCAGAGCAGCTACCCAGGTTGGTGTTTTGGCACAGGAGCAGATCAGAGGCTAGCAAGGAGCAGAGAAAAGCTGAGGAAGCTTTAGCCACTAAGGACAGTGTATTGGATGAGAGCAGAGACATCCCTCTGAGCCGATGATGTTTGATGCTGGGCCTGTGAAATGCAGTGAGGGCCCAAATCCCAGAACAGAAAAAAGTAACTCCGATTTTCTAAAAGGTTGGACTGTTCTCGTTTAGCATCCACCGGGGATAAAACAAACAAGACTGGGAACGATCATGAAGATGCTTATCTTGCATAGATAGTAATAGGAAAATACCATTGACAGTCAACTCCGAAATGCAATAGAAACTAAAAGAGCACACAGGAAATCAACTTTAAGAACAAAGTGATGCATTCATCACCAGAAAAATCTCTAAATCTCTAGAGACATCTTTTATGCTGATCGAGTCTATGAAAACGTGTGTTCCTCAGCAGAGTTAGTGGACTTGAAAAAGAACAGCCACCAACCTGTTGGTATTTGGATATGGGGTAGAGGAGCTTGGTGTCCAGCTTAGCGTTGTACTGGGCCAGGGACTCGTGGCGGTAGTGGTTGATGAGGTCCACTACAGACAGGAAGGTGAGAGGCTCCGAGAAGCCGTACTTCCCCTCCTGGTGGTAGATCTTTATTAGTTTGTTGTTCCCTCCTTTCCTGTAGGGGGAGACAGGAGGATAGGTCAAAATGAGGATGGAAAGCAAATAAGGCAGAGGGGGAAATTTGGCTATATCTGATCCATGTAAAATACTCCACTTGCATGCCCATCGCCCAGTTCACTTTTAATGGCTCAGATACTGTTTGCTTCCAGTGGAGGTTCGCTCCCTTTAACAGCTGTGGCAGCCATTTTTTGTTACTCAGTAACTATTCTGTTATTTCAGTTGGTGGTGCAAAATGATATGGGGAACACAAAGTCAATATAGCTGGTCAACAAAAAGCAGAAGTGTTGCTTTACCTGAGGGTGAGGGTGTACTCGCCCTCCAGTTTGCTGGAGGCGTCTCGGACCAGAAAGGTCCCGTCAGGAGTGTCTCGCAGCTTCTCGTTCACCTCCTCTCTACAAATACACCATTAACACCGTCACTGATTAGATCCAGAACCAAATAATCACAGAATTTTTAAGAGATTTTTATACAATATTTCTAATAATTTTCCACAATCAAAACCATGTAATAACCCACATGCTACTGCCAGAGGAAAATAATCACAGTTTACAAAGTAAGAATTCCGTCAGAAGACATAGAGCTGTTGTTGTAAAGTGGTAAAGTGGCCCTATAACTTTGTGTTATGCACTGAATAATTTGCACTGAACATCTTTTAACGTAATGTAGGCACTATTGGGTGATTTCAGTAGACTGAAGATCTATTAGCTCATACATATGGTAGTAATGACCGATACTGGGAAAAATAGCATCTACTTGAATTCATATATTCATGACACAGTAAAAGTAATTTACCTGGAAATTTCTCCCCAGTACCACTCAGCATCATTCAGCAGACTGCATGTGTCTGTCATGGTAGATGGCACTGTTTTTGACTTCACTGGCTTTGCTGGGAGTGCTGGACACACACATACACACACACATACACACACACAGAGAAAACCATTAAATGGAATAAAAGTAGAACCTTCTTTTTTCATACCACAGTAGTAGTATGAAAGTACCACAACTTTGTGGTACCAAAGTTGTCTGGAAGGCCAAATATGACGTCCTACTTGACCTTGATATAAAATAATGTACCTGGAGGAATGAGGTCATGCTCCAGCGTTCTCTCTATCAGCAGCCTCTCCAACGCTAGGGCAGGGAACTCTTCATCCAATGACAACCTGGCGATCAATCAATTAATCAATCAATAGTTGGTTGAGTTATGCAGAATGGAGAATACTATACAAAGACACATTAGATAAATACCTGCTCTAGATTTGCTGACAGATAATGGCCTAATGCCTCTGAAGGGTGTCAAACCAAAGACTTTTCAAAGTAATAAAGTCCTTAAAGGGGCCTTAAGTATTCTATGACCTTTATCGACCTCTACCTGCGACCAGTAGGAACTGCAACAACATCGACAGACCTGCTGCTCCTACACAAGCCCAACCTCTATCGTACCCTTGATTTACGAAAGCCTGTAATTGGCACAAACAATAACAGAGACGAGTAAAGCTAGATACTTAGAGCAGATATCCAACAGAGACGTCTAGTTAAGAGGTAATATATATCATGATGTAAAATACTGGAATAATAATACCGCTGTCGTAGATGAAATCCGCTAAACTCGAGTGGAAAGGCCAAAGTGGAGCTCAACCCTGGTCAAAGTCTTTTGTCGACCCAAACTCACCAAGGGGTAGAAGAGCCTGTCCGGATCAGCAGTGGTCCGAAGATCTTTCCCAGCGTGTGTGTGTCCAGGCCGTTGCTGGGCTGTGCCTGGGTGACCTTGGCCAGGTGTGTGAGGAGGTACTGCAGGGTGAGACGGTGGTGGAGGGGAACGCTGGTACAACTCTCCAGGACCAGGCTCACCTCTCTGTCCCGGCTACCAGCTACAGCACCATCTGAGACAGGGGGTCGAACAGCCACATTGTAACTATATATTATACTACTGTGACACAGGGTGTGTTAATGAAGTTGTCAAACGCAGACAATTATACTAACTAAAGCATTTGCAAATACTGTTTGGCCCTGGTCTGAGCAGACATTTTGATTTAGGTCCATTTAAGTATTTGTTCCAGCAGTGGAGATGTACTGTACTGTGTGGCAATAGATTTGAAATGAAATCATGCTTTCCTTGGACTGAGTGTGTATTCTGTGTCTGTGCAGTGGAGAATCAGCTGCAGCATTTCTAGGATGCCTCGGTGAGCTCATCTTCTCCCTACACTTGGCTCTACTCTACCAACTGTGATGTGCGACCTACCTCGGTCAGCAGCGTACAAGGCAGCTCATGGCTTAGCTCACTTTAGGCCTTGTGCAATTCTTTCTCTTAAATTACACTATTGAAGCTATGAAGGGTGACATCTTCTCTATAAACACATCAGCAGCAGCACACAGCTTATTGCAGGGCTCATGCTTTTCTATTGCCACCCTAGATCTAGAGAGGTCAGGAAACATTCAGGGGTTCAGCATGTCTTTAGTTTGGCTTTTCGCAGAGGGCTTTTAACAAGCTATTATAGTAGGGAGATATTTGCACAACTCATGATCACAAAAAATATTTTTAAGTGACTTTTCAGTCTTTCTACCCTCATTAGAAAAAAACTGCCTGGGGTTCCTCTGCTCCTGGAAGTGCTGAAAACGAGCTACCTGCAGGTCTTCGCCACTATGTGATGAGACCTACCTGCTGCCTGCTGTAGGACCTGTTGTTGCAGTATGACAGCAGCTTGTAGGTCAGCGTAGATACAGGCAGGGATGACAGGTGATGGGAGGTCTTTCAGGTAGCACAGGACACTTTCTGACAGGAAACCCACATCGCTCTGAACCATGTCACCTTCTGGACAGCATTTACACACAGGGACAAAGCAAGACAAGGAAAAATTAATTAGAAATCAATCAATCAATCAACCAACCATAGAGAAAGCTGGCACCTGTTTGGCTATGCTGGGTTTGAGCAGTTCAATAGGTTAGAGTAACTTATTTCATCATTCTTTTAAAGCTTAAAGAAGTAGGCCTGTGACCAGAACCATTCCTTGTTCAGTTCCTCAGACCATCTGGGAAAATCTGGGCCTGGAAAGTGAATGGGTTACATTCTCTCCTCCCTCATGAAGACAAGAGAGATGTGCCATTGAGCAAGGCACTTAACTGGAACTGCTCAGTGGCCAACAGCAGAGGACTGTGGTTGTATTGGGCAGTTCCGCTGTGTGAATGTACGGTATGTACTGGAAATGTACAAATATGAAAAAGGCATTGCTGAAAAAGAGCACGCATGCTCAGAAAATTACTTTTATGTGTCCAGGAAAAGACAATAGAAATCCTAAAAAAAAAATCACTACACAGAGGGTCATCAATGTAATAATAACTAGTAATAGGTTTTAGTTACATGGATAGTAACATGTCAAAAAAAAAAAAAAACATGTCGACTCTTCACTGTTTACTTTGCAATTCTCCAGAGCCAAGAGCTGTGTCGTCCGTGTCTCGCTTGACTATGTCTTGTGAGTAGTGTTTACCTATGGGAGCTTGATTTCTTTGTGTAGTATAGGATGTTTGGAAAGGAATGAGACCAGTCCCATGATTCTCTGATCAGCATTGGCCACACAGCCCCTCAGTATATCCAATAAGTGCCACCGATGCTGACCGACGAATCGACATGGTCTATGTAGCTTAGCCAATGGGAGGCAAGCTTACTGATGACTGACTAGAGTTGTAGCCAATGAAATGACGATTCCAACCATGTATAGTTTTTATGGTTTGGCAAAAACAAAACATTGGAACTTTTATTTTACTTTTACATTGAAAATAGAACTTACAAAGCCAAAAGCTAAACAGAAGACTCGTTTCACTGTGGAAACTCGCTCTTCCAGTCGCCCTCCTACTGTGATGCTCACAGCAGGAGGCCTGTTTCAATGACTGGCATGACCAAAACAATTTGTAAGACAATGACAATGCTGGACTGATACCTTATGTGTAAAATAAAGGTTTTATAGTACCTAAATTGTTTTGGTATGGTATTCAGTGACCTAAAAATCATTTAGATAACATTGGATACAATTAGGTCTATTTGGACACTTTTTGGAGAGGTTTTGGAGAGGAGATACTTGGAGAGGTAACGAGAAACACAATCTAAACTAGAAAATATCTGGTGTGATTTTATTGAAATATACAGAAATATATAGTCTTGTAAAGTCCCATATCATGTCCTTTTGGAGTCGCCATTATGGAAATGCGCATAGACATAGCCTTAGAAAAAACAGTGCAAATGCTCATTTTTGGTGGTATTATTATAAGCTTACAACCAGGATTGGGTGAGACTTATGGCTAGAGCTCCATTGAGAGTCTGAGAAACAACCACAGGCAGCTATTTATATACAAAAATGTTTTTTTAGGCAAGAAAAAAAAACTTACATTTCCACTGTGTTTGAGCTTCTGTAACTCTACTTCAGTAATACTTCTAGTATTACTATTATTAGTATAGTATAGTAATACTTACTTACATTATTATTCTGACATAACAAACTACAAGGTCTTTCCCTTCAGGAGAGACCATGATTATGCATGTAGTCAAAGGGGTTCAAGAGCAATAACCATGTTATTTTGGGTATGTCATTTTAGGCCTTTAGGCCTGTTCAGAAATGAGGGGTGAATAACAATGGATTTTAACAAAAAACTATTTTGACAGTAATACACACACACACACACAAAAAATAATGGCAAAAATGAAGATAATAGATTTACCAAACAAACTAACTCACCAGTACTCAGGCTGTACACTGGGCTGTCCAGGTCCGGGGGGCTGGTAGTCCTGTACAGTGTTTTAGAGTCCAGACCTGAGAAAGACACAGAATGGAGTACAATAAAGATTGGTTTAACAGAAGAGAATTTAGTAAAGTACAAAAAACAGAACACAAAAAAGTAGAGCAGCGTAGTAAGGGGAGCAGGTTCACATGATTGCAAGCCCTTCACTACAGCCATTAGCTCATTCTTATGAAGAGGCCACCTCTATTATGCATGGCTGCCTGACTTGAGCTAGATAACTTACAGTAACATGACATTACAGTAACATTGTATAGAGAGAAAGGAAGGGATAATACAATAGAAATAGTGGACACTCAATACAGATGTATACCTATGTATGTGACAACGCCCAGGAGAGCCACTAGGTGGGGGACAAAGATGAAACAGTAGTCTTGGTTTTAATTACTGCTTGGAGAACTAAGGAAGACTCCTGTAGTCTAAATGCTGGACGTCGTAGATGGGCAGCAGGGCGGCTAGTGGTTAGAAATAGGATTTGACCAATTTGTTTTTCAAGGCCCATACAGGCCGATTCAATATCTTTAAATTTGAAATTTAGAAAATAATTTTTATGCCAAAAATAAGATATTCTCCTGACTATTTTGTTCTTGTCCGTGTGGAAAACTCTCTGAAACAGCATTTAGACCATCATGAGACACTAGAACCCTCCACTGAAACCTCCATTGACATTGATCACCTATTCAATGTCAGGAAAAGCCTTGGGATACATCACTGCCTTTAAATGAACAATACATTTACAGAAAGTATTATTGAAAATATAATGTGAAAATTATTGAGTAAATATAATGTGCAAAGAAAATAAAGGTTCATTGCAGGTTTTACAGACTGATTTTAGTTCTGGTCAGAGAGGACCCCCCAACATGGAGGACATCTACCAATATTTAATAAAAGGCCAATATCAACCCAATATATTGGCTCTAGTTAGAAAACCTTTTATAGACGAAAGGTCCTAGGTTTGATCCCCACAACAGTCATACAATGAACAAAACCTTTCCACCGAGGACTACTACCCATCTCATCATTTTGGGTTCCAGACTGGAAAAAAGTTTATGAACCCTCTCAGGTAGTTGTGAAAAACACACCATGCAGTCAGAGCGTGTTTAATGTGTAATAGACATGTAAAGTAGTCGAGTATCCAACGCCGAGGCCAGTAGGCTGTGTGAGTCAGAGGGAAGGTAAGTGTGTGTGTGTGTGTGTGTGTGTGTGTGTGTGTGTGAGAGAGAGAGAAAGGGAAAGAGGGAAAAAAAGAGGCAAAACTGTGAATGGAGTCCTCCTGAGCCCTGTTTGCTAATAACACAGTGTGAATCAACCAACAGTACAGCAAAGCCATGACCAATGGGAACATTGTTCTGAGTGCGTTCACCTACAATGTAGAAAATATATATCCCAGAACATCTACTGAGGAAGTGCTGTGAATTTACATTACTTTGTGTTTATACTGTCTGACTGGGCACATGTGTCCGATCCCGAATACGTTTGTGTATTCCCCTATACTCGTGCAGAAAAGCAACAGGCAGACAGCAGGAGAGACAGTCACACATAGACAGAAAGTGAGGGAGGTAGACAGAGAGAGAGAGAGAGAGAGAGAGAGAGAAAGACAGAGGACACCGACGAGAAAGTTGGCCAGTTGACAGGGTTATACCTCTGTTCTCTATGGCCTGGATCAGGCTGACAAGGGCTGGGGGAGCAGTCTCTGGCGGTGTGAACTGCTCACTCAGGTCCAGCACTGAAACAGCTGAAACAACAACACAAATCACCGTTACACTTCTGGCACACAGCCTCCAAAAGGCCACGGGGGTGCTGCAGCACTGACAAGGGCACAGTTAGCTAGGGGCAGCCCCAGATATATAGTGTATATAATGTTGTAAATACCTATAAAATATATGAAGAACAGAATAAAATATGATAAGATGGAGGTCAGTATCCATTTTACAAGAAGCACACCTGTTTTGCAAAAAGCACGAAGCAAACGTACGCAATAAATGATTGTATTCTGCTTCCCGTTTGTTACTCTGAAGAATTGCCTTTGCAAAGTAAGAGCACAGCCTTCTAAAAAATACTCCAAACTCCAACAAACCCTTTACGGTGGGTCCATCCTAATATTAACCAGAACACAGAGAAAACGTAGCTGCTACTGATGCATTTTACTGTGGTAATCTTCCACCATGTAGTCTAGTTGGTGAGATATATGACAAAAAGAAAGGCACAACATAGTAAATGTACAAAAGAAAAGAAAAAAGGGCTTTAGTCAGAAGAGTGAAAATGGGACAAAAAAACATTCAGCACTGCTGATGGTGAGCAAAAACTTTATCTACTTCACAACTCCCCATAGACTAAATCAAACATCTTTTCAGTCAGAGAGAAAGAGAAAAGGAGAAAGCAAGAGGGAAAAAAGAGAGATCCCATTTCCCTCCCTCCCTCCCCTCCCTCTCCTTTTTTCCCCTTTTCTTTTCTACCCTCTCTTTCTCTTTCTCTCCTCCCCTCCGGTCCGTCCTGCTCGGCGTTTCGCCTTGGCTCTTTTGCGTGAGTGGAGCACAATAAAGGATTTAATCAAACTCCTGAACAAGCAAAAGCCCCGTGGCAGTATGCCAGGCCAGGCAGGCAGGCAGCGCCTCCCATTCGGCCCCAGAGCAGGGCTGTGTGCTGGGGGGGCTGGGAGCAGGGAGGGCCTGGCCTGGCCGGGGCTTGGCAGTAGGCTCCTGCTCCTGGCACGGCTCGGCTAAACCACTGCTGATTATTAATTTGGGGAGTTCAGACAAGAAACGCTGCGTCAGCACATTCCGTTCCTCTCGCTCTCTCTTGTTCTTGCTCTCTTTTTCTCTGGGTCTCTCTCTTGCTCCCTCCCTCCCTTTCTGCCTTTCTCTCTCTCTTTCTGTGTCCTTTGCTCCCTTGCATTCTTTCTCTGTTTCTCTCTGCCTGCTTTCTCTCTCTCTTACTCCTCTGTCTGTTTCTCAGTATCCTTAGCTCTCTTTTTTTCTTGCTTTTCTTTTTCTCTCTCTCTCTCATTCCCTGTCTCCATGCCTGCTGGTTAAACATGGAAACTAGCTAGCACACAGACAGGCCTCTGCCTTTCCTTTATCCCTCTTGGCCATTTTGGTTGTCTGGCCCCTCCCCCTCTTCTCCCATCTCAATCTCTCCCTTGGGTGTGTGGTACAGTTCACATAAACATAAGTGCATGCGAACACAGTCACGGTCTAAAACATGGAATTAAATGACTATGTGGTCTCATTTCTTTAACGAAATCACTGTGAAGATGAAAAAACGATTGTCCAAGTAAGGCTGGATTGTCATAAATACAGAAAACAAAATGCAAAAGTATAAAGAATACAGTGATTGTTACAGCAGGGCCAAAGGCAATCCGCGTGGAACTCATCTCCAGCTGGGGTTGGGTGGCCAGCAGGCAATAGAATAGGGAAATCAAATGAAACACGGAAATAAGCACAAATATAGGCTATAAAACCACCAAACCAATGTCTTCCAATAGTTTGGGAGGCGGATGGGGAAAAAATAAATTGCCATATTCTCCTCAAGGGGAAGGAACTTTTTTTCTCTCTCTCTCACACACACACAAACACACATATGCACACTTTCTCTCTCTCTCTCTCTCTCTCTCTTCTTCACTCAAGATAGAAAACAACTTGTGCAAGCTTTGAATTTCGTGCAAAGGAAGAGTTGATTTTTTTTCCTTGTCTTTCTGTTCTTTTTTTGCCTTACAAAGCAGGTGTGGCCCTGGACTTTTCTTTTCTCAGAATTTTGGAGAGGTAGAGAGAGAGAGAGAGAGAGAGAGAGAGAGAGAGACAGAGAGAGAGAGAGAGAGAGAGACAGAGAGAGAGAGAGAGAGAGAGAGAGAGACACACACACAAAGGCACCTCATCACCTTGTCAATTAGAAGCACCTCCTTGGCAGTTTGCATGCTGGGAGACAGGCCTATGACTTGACATGTCCTGGGACACAGCCACAGAAAGAACGATAGAGAGATAGAGAGAGAGAGAGAGTATGACAGAGGGAGAGAAAGATAGAGAGAGAAAAAATGAGAGTGTAGTTTTGCACTCTTGCACTCTGAAAGTGAGTCCTGGTGCACTCGAGGAGGTATTTACGCTTCACGCATGCACTGCAATAGCTTTATACAGAAAAGATGACGAGTTTTAGCATTTCTCCTGAGAAAAGCTTTCATAAAGTCTTTCATTGCAAATAGCTCCAGGATCAAACTGCGGCATTCAACATTCGGCCATGTTGGTTAAATCCTGCAAAGGGATGTGTGATGCCACTGTTTTCTACATGCAGAGCTGAACATTTGATGGTTAGATGAATGTTGCAGATCCAGTCTTTTCAGGTTTGCATTGACTGGCTGGATCAGTCCAAGCTAGTCTAGCAAAAAAGAAGATTGTATGAAGCAAAGCTATGTGAAGCAAAATATTTGCTCTGTATCTTCTCCATCAGTATGCTTATGTAAGACCTAGCTGGCCGTCCTGCATTCTCGCTCTCTGAGAGCTCTGCACTGGCCCGAACTGTGACTTTAAATTCACCTATCGGGCTATCAGTGACACAAATTAAGCGAGAAGGGCCTTAGCGGAAATCGGAAATCGGAAATTCAAATAACCCCCAACCCACCCCCACCAAAGTCAGAGTTTTCACACAATCCAATTCAATAGCATTGAGACTCTGGGTTACAAAACCAATGAAACACTAATGAAACGTTGAGTGTCGAGTTTAATTGATTATCCCAGATTATATAATGCATCATAATGCTCACCTTATCTGCTCTGCTAATATTCCTGCAAAGCCCTATTCACTCCCCTGTATAAATGCTAGCGTGAAAACCTCCCCAGACATATCCCTGTCTGAGGTTCAAGACCATCCTGTTTTTTCATCTACATTATTTCTTCAGGCTGCGATTGACATCCTCCAAATGCATCTATATGAGGGTAAACTAAAAGTGAATAACTCTAAAACCAAATGAAGAAAATCTAGTATAAGATTTGTTTTAAAACATGTTGGTTATACTGAGCATGCGCTGATAATGTACAGTGGTGACAAGGGCAGCCGGTGTGTGGCTCATGAATGGTGTGTGACAGCATGTACGCTGCTGGTCAAGTTTCACCGCTTCATGTCTTCACTGCATCCCAACTATGTAGACAGGCAATGCATCATGACCGGCCACACTGTCCATTCCTCTGACACAACATGCTTCAAAGTCACACGTGTACGGATGAGCCCTCGCTGTCCCGTCCAACACGAGATATTTCTTCAGCGTTCCACAACTTGTTTTACAAACCCGAGGGCATCGTTCAAGAGGAATTAGCTATTGGTGCAACGATGTGATAATAAAACTTGTAATAGCTGGCCTTTTGAGATGCGTTTAATGCAATCTGATTCTCCATTTAAAAACAATCTGAATGCCCTGGCCTGAATCCAGTCTAGTCAACTCAGGATGACAGATAGTATTCCCTTGTTGTCAACTGTAAATCGATCATTGACATTCTGTACATAGATACTTCATACTGTGTCTGGTTTTCTTCAAACTTCAAACTGCCTAAATGTTTTTTAATTTACTGCTCTGGCACTAAGAAATGCTCCAGAAAATACAATTTCTATAGCGCAACAAAACTGTAACATGCTAAATTTACTAAACTCGAAGAGAATAATGCAACAGTTAGAACAGAAACCAAATACAGCTGGTTCCTATATTTGCAGTTGGCTGGGGTGGCCTAAGACTACAGTGTAGCTCCCTCCCTTTTCACCCTCCCCATATCTTTCCCATTCTCTCTCTCTCTCGCTCTCGCTCTCTCTCTCTCTCTCTCTCTCACCCCTCTACCACCCCCTCCATGGGTTCTTTGAAAGTGTTTTCCTGGTAAGGCACAGGGAGTGGAATGGAGAGTGAGAGGAGGCCTCTCCTTTCTGAGAACTGGCCCCGCTACATGGTTTATAGCTGCCCTGAGACAGTATCAGACGTGTATGTGAATCAGGGAGAGAAGCAGCAAGAAGGGAGGGAGGGAGACAGAGCGAGGAGAGAGCGAGAGAGGGAGTGAGAGCGGGAGGGAGAAGGGAGGAGTTTGCAAAAATGCCAAGCCATGGTTCACTTCAGCAGGCAGTAAAAGTGAGGCCAGGGAGAGGAAAGGGAGAAAGAAGGGAGGGAGAAAAAAACCCTCTCCCTGAGTTTGTAGAATTATTTCTGCTGCGCCACAAGTTGAGAAATGTTTCGCCCGTGTCAAGGGAATGGAACTGATTTTTTATTCACATTCTGGCTTGATTGTTAAACGTGTATTTACAGCTATCAATCCAAGTCAGAACAAATCCAAATGCACCACTAATAGTTGTGCAGCACAACTATTAGTTCACCAAATAATCCATTACATAAAACTGGTTTTCAGTGTGAAACTGCATGCAGCGCTTCCTTCATGGCTGAAACAACACCTTGAAAATCTCCAGTGGAAAATAGCTGACCCTGTAAACTTTGATACAGGAACAAGTGATGCAGTATTCACAGTGGGAATTCAAAGCGCTTCATCGCCGTGCTACACAGAGTAATAAGGAATGTATTTCTTTGCACATGTCACTGAGATGCATACATAGTCTACACATAACATGCATGTGTGACATGCTGCAAGAGGGGTAGCTGTAGTGCAGTCCCCCATGCACGGTTAGGGCCCGAGTGGAGGGATGCTCTAATCAACTATCACTCTTTACTACATATGAGGTCAGTGAACAGACTACCCAGAATCCTCCTACTTTTGTGCAAGCCAAAAATAGAAGCCATTTGCATCTATTCACCACCAAGCAATCTGCTCTGTTGCATTTCATTTCACTGGTGAAAAACATCACGTTAGCTGCCTTCAACGTGCATGATCTTACTTACTTGGATATCACAAAAAAACATAAACATCTTCTGAAAGTAAACAAACAGCTAAGGAAGTTGTGTGTTCTAGCCAATTGTATTATAAAAAGTTCAGCCACATGTTGAGGGATGGATGTTAAAGGACACAAGAATCAAACCTGCAACCTTGGTCAACCTCCCCTAACCACTAGGCCACGATGCTGCCCCCAGATGCCAAATGTTACAATCTCTGGGAATAGTAAATGGGCCACACTAACAATAGCTCTATTCACACAACGACCAGGGCCTCTATTCCTTCAGGGAAATGAAGATGATATTTGTAAAATCTGGGCCTACCCATTTCTAATCTACAATGTACTTTTGGTGCTAAGCCAAGCTTTCCCTCAGCCATCGCCCTGCCCTCTCTCTCTCCCTCCCGCTCTCTCTTGCTGTGCTTCACTTGGTACTTCTGCCCCCGTCTACCCAAATCATGGAGACAAACGTCTGCTGCCCAAATGGTTTGTCTCACTGTCTGTCAAACTCTGAGGGTACTGTAGTCCCCCTCACCTGCCTCTGGTGGTGAGATAGCGAGGCCTTGATATATTGATGCATGTGCTTGTTCACCAATACATCCCTTTCATTCGTCTTTTTTGTCTCCCGCTATCCTAATCAGCCACTGATAAATCCCATTTAATAGAGCAACACAAAGCCATATGCGGTCTGTGGAAATCTGTGCTGTAGCTACTATGGTTCCTGTATTTCAAGACTTCTTACCAAATATAGTGAGAAATGGATTCAAACTAATGAATTTGAATGTTGTCCAGTGTGCTTTGTTGCACCACGATGAATAGTCGCCTCTACCAGAGGTAATGCAGAGTTCACAGCCTACGTGCTCAGAGTGGTACTTAGCCCATCTGTCATAAAACACACTGGGAAATTATAGAGAATATGGCTTTTGACATGGGAGGAATGTATGGTTTCATCCCAGTACAAATCACATAAGCAGCATGATATATCATTTTTTATTTATCTATTTTGGCCCAATGAACCTGGCATCCATACAAGGAAGCAATAAATTAAACATTTGAAGCTGAAAGCAAGGGAGTGAGAATGAAGAGAAAACGAGAGAAATCTTGGGAGTGTTGAGGAACCTTGGTAACAAATCAAAGTTTTGACTTGAAGCTGAGCTTTCTTGGGTAGACCTGCCCATGCCAAGTATATGTTTGAGTTGGAAGCTACTGCCGTTGAAAGAAGGCTCCGGCCATCCTGAATTAATATCAATCGTGCCTATGTTCCCAAAGTCACGGCAGTGCAGGAAGGTGTAACAGAACAGAGAACTTATCTTCTATCTTATTGTACCTCCTGAACATTTGATTAATGTTTCCAAATGGATAAAACTGGGACCTTTTAACCATCCATTTTTAAACCAAAAGAAACAAGCCCATTTAAAAATCAGCCTTCCCCAAAAGGTCAACAAGCAAGACAAAAAATACATATATATATTTGGGAGTTTAACTTTTCAGTGGCAAAATAATTGAGAAATTGTGTTTAACAGTCAAACTTCATAGCACACAGTAGCGTATATGAACACAGTACTTGTAGCCCCCTGCCGTCCCCCGAGCTCTCCCTTTCCCCATCAAACTTCAGTACAGTTGAGTGGAGGATCAAGAACACAATATACTGCAAGAGAGGCATTTGTGTGCAGATAAGCCCCCTCCAGATGAAGCTTGGATGCCCCAGACACATGTTAATGTCAGATGTAAAGGAGGCCACACAGACGCACAGAATCAACGAGAGACCTGGACAGGAGAGTCCAGTCAGTAACGGGATTAGCCCTTCATTATTCAGCAGAGAGAATTTGGTTAGCTGTGTTTCCAAAGAGGTAAGGCTTATGACGTGTTGTAAGTATAGATTAGGGCGGTCAGTTTGCGGTCACTGCCAAACGTGAGGGCCCTATCAAAACTCCCAAGGTGGCTGACCAGGAGCATAGTTCAGCAACTACAGCAACTATCAACCAATAGCCGTTGGTCGTATATACATTTGTGGATATATGCACTGGTCTGCTTCTACACCAGAAAAATATATCAACAAAAAATATACAACTGCGACAGTTCTGGTAGGGAAAAATGCAGACAGTTGTTGTTCTGCCAAAAAAAAATTACATAACTCCTCACAAGAGGAAAGCAATGATTATGTTCATACCACTGGATAAAAAGGAAGACTAGGACAAGTTAACTGTGTACTTCATGCTTACTAACAAACACAAAATGAATAGATGTTGCCATATACTGCAATAATAATAATGTCCATTCTGTTACAACAATGAATCGAGCAGAATAAACATGCAAAATAAAACACATAAAAACAAATATAAAAAGGTATTTAAAGGTTTTCATTGAAAAGGTCACTATAAATGCACTAGTAGACTGGATAAATTATTGTGACGTCAGTTAAAGCAATAATTTGATCACAAAATCAAAATGCACAGACAAATCATGATCTCTCCTCATGTTAAGAAACACGTATGCAAACCGCTAATTTGTTCTGTCGAAGACAAATTTAATTTGGTTATTTCTGATATTGTGGCAACATTATGTTTTGGAGTGTAATTGTGCAATGTTGTTACTCTACGTTACATTTCTAAAACAGTGGCCAAACTCAAAATCAATGTACCGCTGACACAAATGGCGTGACAGACAATAATGCATGTATCTTCAGGTTCCTTACCTTGAGACGTATCTGGTCTGGGAGCAGCGGGGAGGGGTCGCTGGGACCGGGGTTGGCTTGATGGGAGTACCATCTTAACGGGCCCCACATACTCAACATATGTCCCCGGGAAGTCGCCTCTTTGCTTGGTGCGCTCGTTGTAACCCAGGAGCCAGCCCAGACGCTCAGGCTGCTCCACACAGCCCTCCTGGTAGCTCTCCATGGACAGCAGAGAGGCCTTGCTGACCGTCAGAAGGTCCCCAGGCTGCAGATCCAAGTCCTCCTCCTGGTCCTTGGTGAATGCATAGAGGGCACGATACTGGGAACCCTCCGCCGCCATTTTGAAGAGGAAAAATCAAAATGGCCACTGAAGAGAGGATAAGAAGCTGGACCCCTGAGTCCCAATGCAACAATAGGGTACGGCTATACAAAGATTTCCCCCAGAAACCAAAATGAGTGTTGGTTGATTTTATTCTGGGGGAGTGGTGGTGGAGGTACGGTGACTTGGGGGGTGGGGGGAAGTCACCCAGCTTAGCTTAGAAGCATTTCCAAAAGAAGATCGTACTGCTGCTGTTGTGTCTGCTGTGGCAGCTGTTTCAGACCTGACCGGTGTTGGTGGACTGGAGCACTTTCCTCAGCTTGATACCCCGGTTGAGCCAAATGATGGAGCAGAGGGAGAGCGTTGGCAACATGCTCTTTCAAGCGGGAGAAACCTGCTGGCTGGGTGCTGTTGGAGCAGCCTTGTAGAGACTAGCCAGCCGAGGGCCCTGCGTCGTTGGCTCGCCACGGTCAAACAAAGCGCTCTGTTGGAGGACGAGTGACGGAGTGGGAAGGTCTTTAATCCTCTTCAGTTCTCTCAGGCTCCAACGTGATCTGGACAGGGACTGTGACCAACCTGCACGACATGAAGCCAAAAACAGGGGGAAAATTGAATTAAGGAAAAAAAATTGAAATAAGTCGATAACAATTAATCGATAACAATAATCTGAATGAAAAAATTCTAAAATTAAAATGAAGAATAATCAACGTCATTAAAGTCCATTGCTATTCGATAAATAGCGAATAAGTGAAGCGCCGCACATTTACGTGAACCAAAGCCTAAAGTGGAGCATGAAAATGGCGAACTGCGGCAGCTCCATGCATTTGTGCAGTCTTTGGTTGGGATGGAGGGATCGGATGATGCTGCTGCGTCATAACCAACAGCAGACTGGGTCCCTGGACAGGAGCCTCCATTCCCTCCACTCTACATTCACACAGTCACAGCCTTAACTGACGCATCACTGTTTCCACAGGAACAGGAACTTTCACAGAGAAATGAAACTCGTACAACAAGACTATGTACGATAATCGCTATCTGAAAGAATTCATGCAAAAACACCGAAAAACCGTGTTCGCAGATTGCGCATGCCAAGAACACGAAGATCTGCACCACGGCTGTAGAGCACCCACAATTTTGCAACATGCAGAACCCTTTGCAACAGTTCCCTCGCCGTGGGAAAGAAAAAAGGTTCAGCTCTGCGTTCCCTCAGAAATGTTTTTGGGTGCATTCCCTGAAAGTAGCTAAATTATACCAAAAGTACTCCGTGTGAGAATACTGAATGAAAAACCTTTTCCAAGTATAAATTCACACCGATTTGAGTCAATCATATCACGGTATCTATATACGGCAAAAAGGTCACCCATGGACCCATAATGGCATATTCTCTGTTGCTTGCAAGGTGCTTGCAAGGCCCAATAAAGCATAAGTATAAGTGCGCAATTACTACTCTATATTAATGCTAACATAGCAATTTCAAAAGGATAGTCTATATTAACATAATGGGCTCTAGCAAATCAATTTCATCGGATTCAAGAGAGGCACCATTTGAAAAATCCTCATTTTCAATTTTCGAAACACTGGTCCATTATACCTACAGTAAAATAGAGAAATTCGTATACCTTTTCCTTTGCCATCTGAGACTTCAGCAAAATGAGAGAGGCAACAAAATAAAAAAGCTACTAAGTTCAATTTCAAAATGGCAACTATGCTGACAGAAAAAGAGAGACGAGAGATAGAGAGAGAGAGAGAGAGAGAGAGAGAGAGATTAGGGTTTTCAGATTAAGTTCGGTATCTGTGGGCTATGGAGTAACCAGGGACAATGGTTCTGTTAACCTCTCTGGACTGGATGAAGGAATGACAGTGAGGAAATGAAAGAGGCAGAGAGAGAAGGTGAGACAGAGAAGTGGATGGAAGTGTTGGTCTTCTATGTCAAGAGTAAGGAGCTATTTGGGGGCATTTCTCGAAACGTCCAAATCAAAATAACCATAGGCCTGGCTTGTGAGGCCCGATGTTGTGCAATCGTTTCAAATGCATTCATCGATGGAGTATGTTTCGAGGGATGCATTGCTGGTGCTAAAGTAAAACTACAATAGAGTAAAAAAAATATCAAACCTAAACCTCTGTGGCGCATCTTTGAATGCAGGAATGCATGCATTCGAACCTTAGTCTAGATCATCCTCTCTCCCCCACGACATTCGGAAAGCGAACAAACATTTACTGCGAACCTTCGTGAGTTAGAAGTTCATCGTTTGAAAAAGATTAAAGAGTTATCGTGATAACAGGACGCAGCAGAGTGCAACACTCACCCCACATTTGGTTCAGAGAGAAGCCGGACAGGCTCAGCCAGACTCTCAGTCCAACATCCTTCGAGTCGAGAAGCAAGAGGTGCCAGGCTAGACACGTGGCACTGGCATACCCAACCACAGCCCGCAATCCTCACACCACCATAACCCCCCCCCCAACCCTCAACCTCCCTCCCTCCCTTCCTCTCTCCACCTGCTCTTCAACCCCCCCACACACACAAAGTCCTGCCTCCAACTGACACCACCCCCCCGTCCTCACTGGCGAAAAAGTCCAGTCGTTTTTCCGCTTGCCATTTTTTATTTGTTTATAGTCACAGTGTTGCTGCTGAAAAGAAGAAAAAACAAGAAGACGGAGTAGTAGAAAAATAAGTGCGCAACGTGCACTTTGATTCAGTAGTCCGTTTTTATTATTTTGCTCCGGAGCAGAAAAAGTGCTGCAACTCATACGAGTGGAGAGGAGAATCATCTCTGTTACAGTCCTGGTCTGATAGTGTTGGAGAAGCTCACAATTCAGGGCAGCTGGCAAGCTCCCCGTCACAAGATCCATCCTTTTTAAGACTTTTTATTCAGTCAGAGAAGAGAGCAGAGAAAGGGGAAAAAAACTGAGTGAGAGAGAGAGAGAGAGACGGAGCACTTTGCTATCAGCAGAGTCCAAACGGCTGAGGGAGACCACAGGAAAATAATTAATGAATAGGCAGCAAGTAACTCACTGTTGCTAGAGAGAGGGAAAGCTAATCCTGCACTCCCATTGGCTGCTGCGTTGGCCATGTGCTCCCGAGTCACCAGAGAAGCCGGGCAAATCAAGGAAATGTTCTAATATTAGAAAATGTATCTAGGCAGTGATCAAACATCTGACCCAAACAACTCCACCTTTTTCCACACACTTGACTTTTTTCATCCTTACATCCTTGACGATTGCTCATCTTTGATGTTGTGACAGTAAAAATGAAATGAAATTGCCTGAAGGTAATGATGAAAAATATAACGTGGAAAAGATGTGATGTGATGTGAATGGTGAAAATTCCATGAGTCATGCTCAAGTAATTCGACAGTGCTAAAAACAAATGCTACATTTTCATTTTTCACAGGTAACAATCAATATTATGAATATTGTGCTTTTTTTTATTTTTACAAAAAAACAAAAAAATTGCATACTATTTAAAATGTATGATATTGGAACATCCTGACAAACTATGAATAAGATTAGAAAAATACTGATGCTTGACCTACTAGTAAAATACTACAAGATCAGGTAGATAAAATAGCTACTATGCAATATAATATAAACCTGTTATTTAAGAGAATGAGATGGGACACTACTTTCACAGTCTCTATTAGTCATTATTCCCCTGGTTCAGTTTGAAGCATTCACCATCACAAGATCCATAATCATATTTGTTATCAACTTTACAGACCTGGCCATCTTGTTAAACTATGAGAGTAGCGAGACCTATATTTAACTCAAAATGGCATCTAGACTATACCCTGCTGTCTGCAGACTTCAAATGATTCTTCGTGTGCTTAGTCAGCCAGTAGAGCCCTGACCCATTCATTATACACCAGTATCCATAACAAAAAATGTCAAATAAGCTATTTAGATAGCTTATTCAGAGCAGAACCAACACATCCAAACTATCCAAGAGTTACTGCTATTGCTACCAACACCAATGTACCATTTATTTATTTACTGTTAATTTGATTTTAACCTAACTGTACTTCCTGTATATTTAATAGAATTGTTTTCCAGGTAGAGCAAACGTTTCCGAGCAAACATGCCCACCTCATGTAGACACTAAAAACTGTTGAATAAACTTTTTAACCTAGTTAAAAAGCATAGACACAAAACAATTTTCGCGTATTTTCACACGCGAGTGTGTACGTGATTTTTTTTTTTTTTATTCAAGAGTTCAACATGAGCATGACAAATGCAAATGTATGCAGTTCAAATACAATCTCTGCTTTTTCCATATCTATGCCTCTTTGAAGTGGGTCAGAAAATCAGTTGGTGTTCACATGAGCTTGCAATTACATTGGCCACAGTTTCCTATTGTCTTAAACGTCTTTCATTAGAAAATAAATGTGGAAATGTGAAATGTGGAATTTTGACATTTGGGTGGACTTGCAATCATTGCTTTAAAGTCCCTGTCTATCTTGGCCCTTCACAGCAGTGCTGGTGAAGAGCTGAGTAGGGCCACCACGCATTCAGCCTGGCCCGTGGCCATGTGTCCACATGGAACTGAAAAATCTACTGCGCCACAGGCAGAGACGATACGGCAACAGTAGAGGAGCCTATTTTGTAAAATCTAGGCTTTAGCATTCATGATTTTAGCTAGGTTCACCTAACTTCTATCTGTCCATGGTGAAACTGAAAGCCTACTATGCCGCAGACAAAGATCTGATGTGAAGGTTATAAAGCATTTGAGACTACGGTAATGTGAAAAGTCTACTCCAACTACAAAGGCTGTACAATAACTAGTACAGCAGTTGGATTTTTTTGGTCACTACAATCAAGATGGAGGCATCTGAATACTAATTGAAACGTCAACCAAATTCCTTAGGTCTACATTGTAAAGTTTGAACAATGAACAGAAAATCTGATATATCTGATTCTGCATCAGTTGAAAATACAGTGAGACTTTTTGCTGCTTGTATGTAGTAAGTGGTTAGTAAGCCTCCTACTTGTCGCTCTCTGACATGATTTCTGGTTAGTAGTAGTTTTCTTGCCTACCTATGTTGAATGCACTTATTGTAAGTCGTTTTGGATAAAAGCGTCTGCCAAATGCCTGTAATGTAATGTAATGCAATGTAATGTAATGATTTAAGGAATGATGACATCCTCCCAGATGATGGCATTCCTCTTGATTATGGAGAAAAAACATCCATTGACCCCTCACTATAATGACCTCAAGGATGAAAATGTTCTAGCTAGCTCTTCCTAGCTAAACCTCAAAATACGCAAATAACACACAGTAACCTTTACTACAATGCAATACCAGTCTACTAACAACATAACTACACCCAGAGATGAGCACTGATCATTGGACCTGGTATTTACTTTGTGAGGGATACAGTAAACTGTGTCAAAGACAAAATAAGTTAATTTAACTAGTCAAGTCAAAGGTTCAGCCTTGCTTTCTGGCAAACGCACAACTTATCGAATCACATTCTGATACCATAAAGGCATGTTCTGCAAGCTGAATATGCCATACGAATAAAGAGACCACCTACGTAGCAAAGCTTTCTCAAGGATTATTGTAACCGCAGCACAGAAAAGCAGCTTGATGGAATCAGTCAAGAAACTGATAGCAACGCCATTCACATGTTCCTCACAACACCGTGGAAACGTATCGGCACTTATCATATCATATCCCGGACAGACGTTTTAAAAATGTGTATTACAAGTTACCAACCAGATTTGTGCCCAACTAGGGGCAGGTTACTTTGTGGGGGGGAGGTCAAAAGGGATTGAGTATATCACAGTAACCCTTTCTGACACCGTGTAAGCACACATTTCTGCCTTGACAAGTTAAGATCGTACTTTAGTTCACCAATACATGTTTGATTTC
Organism: Hoplostethus mediterraneus; assembly: GCA_034670385.1. Lineage (NCBI taxonomy): Eukaryota > Metazoa > Chordata > Actinopteri > Trachichthyiformes > Trachichthyidae > Hoplostethus > Hoplostethus mediterraneus. The sequence continues at coordinate 3,944,533 of JAXDDW010000024.1, read as the reverse complement.
TTGGGTGAGAAGCCAGGTTCAGTGGAGCTATGTTTGAACCAGCCTTAAAGCAGTATTCTGTTACTATTTTGATCAAATTACTCCATTTCAGTTATTCTGGTTCAGATTAAGTGGGTCCCCCTGCCTGAAGGACATATAACAAAAATAACTCGGAGTGTGTTTCTGTACAACTTTCCATTCAAGTTAGTGAGAACAGACAAGAACTGGCTGGCTTTTAGAAAAACTATGCTGTTTTAGATGAAAGAAGCCCTGGAAGTAATTTAGAACATTTAAAAGACTAAATTAGGCTTTTGCACCAGTGATCATTGCTCAAGCAGTATAATGCAGGATTGACATTTGGTTACATAATATGGCCAATAAGTAATTACAAGAGAGTTTGGCTTTTTTACACAAGTGGCACAATTTTCATTAACTACATCTTTGATGCATGGAAAATCCTCAAACCTAAAATGTAACACACATCATATTAGGCCAACAAATCCTCCACACTCCACATTACATAACCTACCATGTGTGAAGTGAATTTCAACAATGTAACGGCAAAGTTATTATACAGAGAAGCACGATCGGTAAGTATTAATGTAAGTGAGGGTAAAGTCAACGTAGATGTAACGTAAATTAGTTCATATAGCCAATGTTATGTACTATACGCAATATACTACGCAAGTTTTTAAATTTTTTTTGTTTAATTCTTGCAGTGCAACCTCAGTCCAAACCCACCAGCTTCTCATAAACTATATATACTTTTTGACAGTTAAATCTCATTAAAGTGAAATGATTAACATTAAACATGTTAGCATTTGCTACAAACTCTGCAAGTGAGGAAAGAGTCTTAGCAAACGCAAAAAAGTGGATTTAAAGTTGTTAGTTGACAACTTTAGGAGCTTTTGGTAACACTGTTTCAAAGTACTGCATATCATCTTTTCAGAATAGATGAAGAATAAGTGTAAGAACGGCGACAAAATAGTGCAACGGCAGGGCAACTTTAGAAAAGAAACGTTACAGTAACGGGTTTAGGGTTTGATACATGTCAACTGACGACACGCGCAGAGTACCTTGCAACACGCTGCAAAGGAGAAACACGAGTAATGTTATATTTGAGTACAATGCGTAATGTGCTGAAAAACATTATATTGTATTGAAACTTTTACCTAAAACTAGGACACAAGTCAGCAGCGAGGAGTTGCGTGCGCAGGACCCACTTGCAGCGCTTCCACCATTTTCCAGTACAGTGGCTGCCTCGCTGTACTGGAAATGTGCAATAACTTGGAAAAACTCACCCGAAGATATTTCTTGCCTCTTCTCACTTTTGGCTGCGGCGCTTTAACACTTGGAAGAGTCGGTAACGTTAGTGTTGTGCCGTATCCGTGAACGCTAAACTAACTCGGTGTGCATTCAACTTCTTTCAACAACGCTGCTCACTTCTTGCTTCGCCTTCTTTCTCTCTCTCCCCTTTCTTTCTTCTGCCGTACATAACTCCCTGCTCTCCTACACAGCCATTTTCCAGCACAGCACGGCGCAGGGAAGGAGGGTGCGTGGGAACTAATATGAACAGGCCGGAAACGGACGAAGTCGGCCGGAAAAGTCCGATTGACTGAAGAGGGGGTCACTGAATGGCTGCGGCCCATAATGGAAATTTGACCCTGACAATCTTAAGCGATAGGCCTACTTTTTCCAACCAGATAATCGGAGCTCTCTTTTATTGCAAAGAATCCAGTTAATATGGAAAACTAACTCGACCATATGCTAAATCCCTGTTTAATCCCATATAGGGTTACATGGGGCATTTCCCTGATGGAAGAATTTTTAAATTGTTCTGCTGTGATAGAGCTTCTGGTTTTCCCAGCGAAGAAATAAACTGTTGTATAGTGAAGTTTATATGCCGGTTAACAGGGCATCAAGCCTAGTCTGTCCTGCTGAAGTGTCCTTGAGCAATCCATTGAATCCCCACTTCTAGGGATGCTGCTGTAGCTGACCCTGCGCTGTGACCTCCCTGTGGAGAGCGCAAGTGAAAAGATGATTTTCATATGGGGATAAATGAAGAATCACGTTAATTTATATTTAATTTTTTTAGGAAGAGCTTGATTGTATCTGGTCAAATAATCCAAGTCTGGTGTGAACTGCCACAGACTTGCAAAGATTGTTGTATGAGGGAGACAAGACAGTAGTCCTGGTGTAGTCCTCCGCAATTTATTTATTTCAAGCACTGTTAAGACAATAGAAAAGCTGACTATGTCACACCAGTCTGCACCAGATACCCATAGTGGGAAATTCACAAAGACCAGTTATGTCATTTGGGGGCAACAATTTTGACACACGTACACACAGTCTGAAATATGAAGAGTGACAATTTTAAACACCCGTGTGAAGATGTCCTCTTTATCATACACTGGCAAAATTGTGAGGAGTGAGAAGAGTTGTGATGCTTCCTTTTATTGTATGAACCCATACCAGTCTGGTGTTGACTACCGCTGAGATATCCTTTATTTACCATAATGCAAAATGCACACAATTGGTTAAAAAAAAAAAAAAAAAAGTATACCATGATGGACCTCAGTGTAAGGCATACTATAACTGAAAGATAAGGGGTGCATAAAAAAACAGACCAAATCCTAAGAAGACAACATGGTGCACATGGAATTATAAAATCCAGTGATACATCCCTCATAAACAAATTGGTTTTTACTTTCTCAACAAAGAGAGATGAACAAGAAATTTCTAAACTTCTAATTCTAACCCCCACTATCCACAACATCACCATTGCTCAAGTGTTAGTATGTGCTAACTTCCCACATTGTCAGTTCCCTTAACCCTGCAAAACATGAAACATGTATTCCTTTACACCATTACCACTCAGGACAGTTTTTGTTCTCTCAAAAAAAGAAAAAAAAATGAAATAACAAGAGTGGAAGCATTTTGGTTGCTGACCCAAACACTTGCTCAAGAAAAAATAAAAACGGTTCCAAAAGAGGAAGAAAAAAATACATTTAAGAATATATAGTTGAAAACAAAAGCTTCTATGTTCACATCGCCAACCAAATACACTCACCTTAAAGCTTGAGTCAGTGATTAATTCCTCAAACTCAGGAATTTAAGACCTTTTCCGAAGATGTTAATGACTTTAAAACCTTCTCCAAATAGGTTACGAACTTGTGGGAATATTATACCGGGATGTGAAGCATGCACATCTCTTTGAGGCCGATATCACAACAGGAGATCAAAATCACTCCACCTAAGTGACACTCCACATTATATCCGAGTCCATCTTTAAGCTGATCTACCCTTACAAGGTCACTTTTAAAAACACCACCAACAGCTGTTATAAGGTCCACCGTTATTTATACAATATACACATCAACAGCATAGGCTTATTAGTACTGCAACAAGACTGTTCCCATATCGAAATATACAAAAGGAGACCGTCTCTACTTATTCCTTCATCCATTCATCAGGGCTTCTGGTTGATTTCTGCCATTCCCTGCCATTATTTTTTTAAATAATTTAACAGAAACCATGACAAATCCACACATGTACACATATTTGCACTAAAATGTAAACATTCATTCATATTACAGTTTTTTTTTTTTAAAACAGCCAAGGGAGCCAGTTTGTTTTCTGCATACACTGTACAATGTTTGAATCCCCACAGAGAAAAAGAGATCGTCCTGAAATATAAATGTGCTATAACGGTTATACGGCTACTACAACTTGTGCAAACACTTGAGCTAGATTAGATTTGTAAGGAGAGGGAGTGGGCTTGACTTAACAAGCAGGTAGATGATGATAGGGTATTAAGAGGGCAGAGACAACAGTCTGGTTTCAAAAGGTAGTCTTCATCTGCACGCCTGTGTGTGCAACGTTGATCACGTTAGGATTTGAACCACCGGTAGCGGAGTTCCGATGAGCGTCAACGCTGACGTGTTTTTCTATGTGACACAGCACATGGCAGTAGTGCCCATGCATGTATGAAGCCTCTTACGTTATGTACAACTACAGTACCTCTTTTGAACGGTTCCTATGGCTAAATCATGCTTTGGCACCACAGCTAGATTTCCAGGTATACAAGGCCTGTGTTCACAATCAGAATGACCATGAGCTCAAATGCCACCGCCACGATCTATATCTTAGATTTCTTGAGAGAGAGGCAGCACAGAATATGTTGGAATACATTGGAGGATAAACATTGTAATTCTGTTTGAAAGGCCCAAGTTGAACACACAAAAACAGCAGTCAGTTCATGAAAGGCATTCCCCAAAACAATAATGAAATATTGTATGATATCGACAGCCGTCACCTCCCCTTGTCTGCACCTACAGTGAAACCACGCCGGTAAGCTGTTCTGTGGGTTTCCGACTACTAATGCAAGAGTGGCTGCATACAGTTTGTGCAATTCCTGAAATAAGAGTAGCTGAAGCATCAAGGCATCGTCAGCAACCGAAAACAAATTAAATGAGCATTAAAAAAAAAAAAAAAAAAAAAGTCATAAATAAGTTTCTTCATTTAAAACAAAATATTTACAAAATACATCAGTTACAGGTGCCACAGTGATTTGAGAACCAAGACAGGAGACAAGCAACCAGGAAGTAAACATAGTTTGGCAGTCAGTATTCTGTTAACAGTGTGGTAGGATGCATATGTTACTGAAAAACATCTATTTATTTTGTTCTTTCCTTCCTCTAGCAGTTGCTTGTGATGATTTGGGGCTTGGTCACAGTTTTCTGGACACACATGCAAGGCCTTCAGATTTAAATACAGTAGCAGGTCAAAGACTTCATCACCAGTTTTGAGTCCCTTTCCTGAGAGAGACTCTGAGTGCGACCTGTTAATCCCTGTCGAAGCAAAAAAAAAACCTAAAGCCTTTCCTTCTCTTTTGGCTTGTCTTTCTGCTGCGTTGTACCCTGTGATCCTCTTCCCTCCAGCTCTGGACTGGATTCGGCCTGAGCCGAGTTGACCCAGGACGCCTTGAACGCCTTGGGCTGCCTGACAGGAAGCGTAGGGCTGGGTGTCACCTCCTTCTCCTCCAGGTCATCGAAACTCACTTCCTGCACGGCCTCCTGTTTCTTGAAGGAGTCCCTCCGCTCCGACAGAGCCAGTTTCCTCATCACCACCACCTCTTTGGAGTGGCGGTTGCTGCTGCGGTGCTGCGGCGAGGTGGTCGGGCGGTGGTGGTCGTTACCGCTGACGACCACGTCCCGGTGGCACCTCTGCCCTCCTATGTACAGCCCCTGGCGGCCATGCTCCCCGACGCAGACAAACCCGGTGGCGGTGTCCCCCTCCACATCTTCTAGCCCCTCCCCCTCGGACAGAGGCACCTCCATGGTGTGCCGGCGGGTGGTGTAGGCCTTCTTGTCGCCGTGGTAACTGCCCGACAGCTTCTCCCCCGACAGCTTCTCGGCCGACTGGACCCTCTTGAGGAGCGGCGAGCGCGGCGGCTCGGCGCTACGGGGACGCACGGAGTGGCGGGCGATGGTGGGAGGCGACAGGGTCTTGCCGTGGAAACCCTGCAGGGACTTGGGGTGGCTGGGAAGACACGACGGCGAGCACTGGGGGGAGAGAGGCTGGGGAGGGGGGATGCAGGCCAGCGGGGAAGGGGGGATGCTGCTGGTGGACTTGCAGCGCCCGGCCTTAGTGTAGCGGCCAAGGACATGGAGGGAACTGGGACGGGCCTGTGGCACCGGGGAGTTGGGGGAGCTGGAGCAAGGAGAGGAGCTTGAATCTGACAGAAAGAGGGAAAAAAAGGAAAAAGGAAGATTTCAGAATTTTGCTCAGTGAAATATAATGCTGAACATAATGTCTGACAGAAAAGATTTATGGCTGTATGGCCCTGAGGAGAGGGGCTAAGAGTGGTCTCATCCCAGACGGGGAAGGACAACAACCAAAAGACATGGAGATCGACTGCACCCTTTTTGGAATCTCGCCATCATTCCCTTTGTTTGGGATGCGAATGATACTAGGCTTTTCTTCCCTTAGACAAGCACCACGCACATCACCGTCACTCACCTCCAGAGTGGTCAGGGGCAGGGGAGCGGCAGGGTGTGGAGGGCCCGGGAGAGAGGCTCTGTGTGGGCGAGCCAGAGAGGCTATCGCTGGACGACTGGTGGAACCCTGAAGAGAAGCTGCGACTGCTCTGCATGGGGGGAGGCGGCGTGTGCTTAGACAGCTTCTTCAAGATGCTACGCCTCCTGCTGCAAAGAGAAAATAGGTTTCAGGGTTGGGTTTGACTCCCGACCCTCCCAAGAGAAGACTCCCACACACACACACACACATCGCTAAGCCTCAGAGTGAGTCAAAGAGGAACAATGTGGGCTTCATCTTCTCCTTGTGTACCTGTCCTGTCCATCCTTCTTCTTGCTCTTCTTGCTGCGTCGGGCCATCTTGGCCTTGTAGCTGGTCTTCCTGGCGGGGCCCACCTTGATAGAGGTGTTCTCCAGTGCAGTAGTCTGCAAGGTCACCCTGTTGCCACTCTAAAAACAAACAAAAAATGAGCAGATGAGCTATAAAGATATTTATTTTCGTTTCTCTTACATGGTAAGTTGACAGGGACAGGCACAAAGAATGAAATACTGAGAGAGTTGAGAAAGACCGAGGTGGTACGACTCCGGACTAACAGCTACATTGTAGATAATATTTGTGCACTAAAGCTCATCAAGTATATATACACAACCAGTAAAATAATAATATTGCAATATTATTTGTGACAGTCAAATGTTCCGTTTTCAATGCGATTTCACCAAGACTAGTTCCTACTCCAATTATGAGAAAGCCAAAAGAACTGGGATGTACTGATATATCAAAGTATGTACACACCTTAACCTGATTGCTGTTGGTTTTTATTGTCTGTTTCTGCAGAGTTGTATGGTACAATTTGGACTATTCTTTTATTTCATGTATGCAGGGATACATTTATGAGCAAGATATGAAGCTGCATATCAACAGCAGAATAGGAGCTATTATATGGAGCACGCTCACTGGAGCTCACACTGATCAGTAGCTCCACCATAGCAGACACAGGGGTATGGTGCTTGGGACTAATCACTACCTATTAATTAACTATTAATTACCAGACCATGGGGGGGGGGGGGGGGGGGGCTCCTGAACACTGTTCTAGGCCTTCTTACCTTGAGCAGGAGCTCTACCACCTCAGTGTGCACCAGGCCCTGGACTGACTCCCCGTTGACGTGAGTGATGAGGTCACCAGCCCTCAGCCCTGCCTCGTGTGCTGGACTACCCTCCTCAACACACTGGAGAAACACACACACACACTTGAAAATTATTACTGGACAAGCAAACATCTAATCAGGTTTTATGATGGTTGACAACGTTTCACCAAAATGATCACCAACATTTTTAGTGTTACTGCACAATTTGAAATTTAGATAATTAGATTTAGATCATTTAACAACCATGCATACAAACTTTACTCAGACACCTACAGCATTAGTCTACTGTGCAGAACTGCCTTGGGTTATGTGCTGTGAAGACTAAGTCAAAAAAGGATCCACTGTATAATTGAACGAGCAAGTTTTAAATTAAACCTGTTCACTTCTTTATTGAATGTTTCATACATTACGCAGTAAGAATTCATCTTGGCGGGTGAATTGTTTTATTCTACCAGCCCTTGTTAGGTGAGCCAAAAAGTTCATTACACACACTGGAGGTAAGTATACTGTAATCCCACCAACCTAATTACATCAATAGCAGGTAAGTGTACTCTCTTTAGGCTGAAAAACAGATGGGTATACTCATCGCATATTGCATATGCCCTCAGCTACACCACCACCTACACCTGAGGTGAAAACACGTACCCAGACCATGTGGTGCACAGTGTAGACATCAGTGTCTCCCATGTAGACTCTGATAGCTCGCAGAGCAAAGCCGAACCTCTTCCCAGAGCTGTGGATGACCACAGGGGGCCTGAGGCAGCTGGTACTGAGAGAGAGGTCCCGGCTGGGAGACGAGTCTCTGGATGAGGGGTTGGAGGACAGGGACAAGGACGACTTGGGGCTTGTGGGAGGACCTGCTGAGTCGTCTGGATGGGGGAGATTAGGGGGATCAGAAAGGACATTATTTGAGAGTGTACCACTGGTGGCTTTTGCAAGAGTACAAGGAGCATAATGTTTACTTCTGGCATCTGGTACGAATACTATTCAAGATCTGTGGTTCACGTTATCCCTTCTCTCACTTCATCTTTCCTGTCTCGTTCCATTATAAAGCATCGAATGAAGCAAAACCAGCATAAAAGGAATCTTAAAGATGGATGTTATTCTGATTTGAATGACTGTAACCTTATTGAAAGAAGTGGAATGGTGAAACACCAAACTTAAAAGAAAAAAAAGAAATCTACCAACAAGACTACATCAGGCTGTAGAGGGCACTGTGGACACATAAATACAGTCTCAGCAAATAGTCCCTAAAAAAACACCATTAAGGGATTCTATCACATCGTCCTAAATTGTGTACCAGGCAATTATTACACCTTTCATTGCAATAAAAACATTATAGCTGCTGAAGTACCCAAGCAAGAAACTGTATCCCAACCAGCTCTGTAGGGACCCTGTGCTCTGATCACCGAAAAACAAAGACAATTTGTTGAATTGTATTAACATCCTCTCTACCTGGGGTAATGATGAGGGACAGGCCCGAGACGGAGGCGGACTTGGGGACTTTACAGCCAGTAGGTGGTCTGGGTTTCTCGGGGGTCTCCAGCTGGTGGGCGATGCGCCGGGACGCCCCTCTCCGGTAGGACGGCCTGGTGCCTGTGCTGTTGCTCCGGAGACGGATGCGCCGCAGGTTGGACACCATCCCATCTAGGATCAAAATGGACAGAGAATGAGCACTGTTGTGTGTATGTGTGTGTCATTTGCAGAAAAGAAAAACACTTCAATAAAAATTAAAATAAGGTTGTATGGAGTTCTGTGTGTCAGCCTTACCCTCCTCCTCTGCAGAGATGGCGAAGCGAGGCATGATGTCAAGACTCTGGGTGCTGTTCATCACCAGGGGGCTGGCGCTGCGCTCTGACTGGGAGGAGCTGGACGAGGCACGAGGACGCAGACTGGAAGGGAAAGAAATCATAGAATTTAAGTAATACTTTGAAAAAGGCAGACTCCATTTCAAAAGGTTGCAAAATGTTGGCTTGTAAGTATACAGGGTTCCTACAACTTTCTGCTCATCAAATCCATGACTTTTACAAGACAATTTCCACGACCAATCATACTATTATAGGTCCTAATATTGGTTATAATTCCTCAAAGTTAAGTGGATCAACAAGCAGCCAAGCTGTGACATTAAACAGTTTACTGGTTGGAAAAAAGCTTATCAACAAATTTCCATGACATTTCCAAAACTAAAAAGGCACATTCCATTTTACAGAACTTTTCCAAGCCTGGAAAACACAATTTTGAATTTCAAGACTTTTCCTTTTTTTTTCTACGAGTATACGAGTATAGTTATACAGAGATATGGGATAGGCAGCAATTTGTTTTCCTCTTGCAACATTCAAAAAATAACAGTGCAGTGAAATGCCAAACAAAAGAGATGAGCTTGCAACGGTGTGCATGGTTCTGGCTTTTTTCTGGCTTTGATGTCAACGTTTTCCGATCACACGTTGGAACAACAGGAGCAGATGGTTCTCATACATCACCGATTAAAAACCAGATGATCAAGCAGCTCCGTCCAACACCTTTCTGCTTGTCATCCTGTTTTATGTTTAGCTCATCTACACAATGGTTTTTATGTTTGCATCTTTGTGCAAAAAAAAGATTAGAGATTTTGTAAGTAAACGACATCAAGCAGCTAACAACTTCAATAATATTCCATAGTGAGTTTAGTGTCACATTTTCAAACAACACGGCTCGTTTTGGAATAAAATTCTTCATATTTGAAAAGGGAGGGAAGGATATTGTGTTGATAAATTGCTCTCTCACATGTACTATAAAATGTATAGGTAACAAAGGGGAGAAGGAGGGCTGTAACCATTTTTTCTCACCCCCACCGTTCCCCATCGCTCCATGCTCTCACCTTCCCTTGTGTCCATCTGTCCTCCTCTCCCCGCCAGCCTGGTGTTTGTGTCCGTCTCCCGGGGAAAGGACTCCCCTGCCCTCCCATCGCTCCTCCTTCTCCTCGCTGTGGCTTCGCTCTGATGACGACAGGCTCTGGTTGGACACCGTGGAGGTGGACAGGTGCTCCGTACTGCTGTACACCTGGAGTTTAGGAGGGAGGGGGTTAAAGGTCACGATGAAGGTCAATACTCCAATTCTCCATCTTGCGTCATATATACACACGATTATCCAGGTACTGATGATTAATGACAAAGGAGGGTGCGTGAAGACCAATAAAGGAGAGCCACATAAAGACTGTACCTTGCTGAAGCGATGGGCCACAGAGGAAAACTGCCGGAGCTCCAGAGATGATTCATCGTCGTTGGTCTCGTCATCGTCATCTGAGTCCATGTGACAGTAGCGCTCGGATCGGGCTGTAGGGGACGCACAGACAACATCACGTAAACAAGTAATGAAAAAGCGGTGCATCACTTCTGTCCTGAATGGAGTTGACACCCAGCACTGCTGTAAAATCTCGAAAAAACTCATTGCCGTCAAAACCATTGCCATGTTGGAAAGTGTTCAAAACAGACAAGTGTGCAAGTGTCCGTCCATGACTATTGTCTGAAAAATCTTTCTGCAACCTAGTGTATATAAATAAGAGTCAAGATCAGGAAAAAGCTGGAGATGGTTAACTAGCTACTGATTCATAAATCTCAGTGTGCCTAATGGGCAAACAATAGTTGTCACGTTGCAGAAATTCCTACTGCTTGTTTTCCTCACAGATCACAGATCCATATTTTTAGAGTTATGAGTTTGTGCCACCAGGTGAGATGCACTGGTGGCACAGTGAGTGAGTGTATGTATGCACAGCTCCTATTTAGTCTGCCACCTACTGTCAAAGTAACTGGTGTCGTCCTCCGTCTCCAATTGAGGTATGAATTCAGCTTTCTGCCTCAGGAGGCCGGTCCAGTCCAGACCCAGGAAGAACGTGTGCATCTTCACCTCAGGTGGTTCCCCCTGCAGAAAGAAACGAGACAAGAATCAATGTGGCTCCCCTATCTGCCCATGTCGAGCCTGGCTTAGCTCTACTCCTCAGTTCATTTGAGGACCTCGCCTCCCTTGTCTCCATGGTATTTCCATTTGTCACGAGTACAGTAAATAAAACGACAAGTAGGTCTCAGCAGTCATCAGGTCTGGGATGATGCCGGGGCCTACCAGGGCCACAGCACTCTAGAGGGTTTTGTCGCACCAGTCTTATCGGTCTAGCTGTCCGCCAAATCAATCCATCCATCCGTTATGAGTCACCAACCTGTTCCCAGGCGATCCAGAGGGCTTTGTCTTAGCAGTCTGGTGATCAGGTCTTGGGCATCAGCTGGCAGGGCATCCTCCCCCTCCGGCCAGATGATGTCATCTGGGAAAGAAGCGGTTGCTAGTGATTCAATCTAGGAATTCAACTTTATCTAAACAGCCCAAGGGATTGCAGTGCAAAGGTCCTCAGAAAAAAAGTCAAAGCTTAAGGCAATGATTAATATCACAACATCAATAAAATGAAATAAAAGCTGAAATATTCAATTTATTTATTTTTTAAAAATTGCACAAAAATAATGAAAAACTAAAGGATTTCTCACCATTGACCACCTGACCAAACAGCTGTTCTGGGGTGTCTCCAAAGAAAGGCACACAGCCCACCAGGAACTCATAGAGGATGATGCCCATGGCCCACCAGTCCACAGGCTTCCCATAACCCTGCCTCAAAATCACCTCTGGGGCAATGTACTCTGGAGTACCACAGACCTGTGGGGAGAGGAGTGGAAGCACACATGCTAGTTTAAGCTCATGAACACTGAATGTAGTAATATGTGTATATGTAGTAACAGGAGAATGGAAAGAGAAGGGAAGAGACTAACCTGTTTGTCAATGAATTCTCTGGTGTCTTTCTCAATGTGTCCTTCATACAAGTTGGTGGTCATGTTCATTAGACCAATCTTTGACAGGCCAAAGTCTGTCAGCTTAATGTGACCCATGGAGGTGATTAACAAACTGCAAAGGAAGGAAAGACAGAAATGTTTCATACATCAAAAAGCTGAACGCAGAACATAACCCTGAGATATCAAAGGGTCACAGTTTTGGAAATTCTGCTCCAACTTGGAAGTCGTTTGAAGATTAGCGCAGGTCTAAAAAAAAAAAAAAAAAATGACGAAAAAGCTGCAATTCGATGCTGCCTCAAACCAGACAGAGAAAAATGAAAAATATTCTATTTGAGCTGTGTAGCTCTGTGACTTGACAGGTTGGAAAGACCGGTTGAGGACTCACTTGTCGGGTTTGAGGTCTCTGTGTACGATGCCGTAGTTGTGAAGGTACTCTAAAGCCAGGACGGTCTCAGCAAAGTACATCCGGGTCATGTCCACGGGCAGAGGGCCGATGTTCTTCAACAGGTTGGCACAATCACCGCCTAAAGGACAGAGGAGGCCGTAAGACAAGCATCGCCACATCCTACTGAGGGAAATGAGCTCCTGACAAATAACTTTGTAATAAACAAAAAACGAAAAAACGAAAACAACCCTACCTTCCACATACTCCATGACCATGCAGAGGTGCCTCCTCGTCTCAAAAGAGCAGAACATGGAGACCACGAAGGGGTTTTCAGCGAAGGTGAGGATGTCTCGCTCCACAAACACCTGCTGGATCTGGTTCCTCAGCATCAGGTTCTGCCGGTTTATCTTCTTCATGGCAAAACGTTGCCGGGTCTCCTTGTGGCGCACCAGGAATACAGCCCTGGGGGGGGTGGCAGGACAGAGGGGTGGACAGAGGAGAGGGAGTGGAGAGAAAGAGAGAAAGTTAAGAGGACAGAGAGGGGATAGGACAGGTTAAGAGTGGGGAGGTGAACGAGAGGGAGGAAGAAAGGGCTTGGAGAGGAAAGAAGAAGGCAGGAAGAGGGATGAGAAAGGATGAATCTCATGACAATTTACTACTGAACATCGGATCACCAGTAACGTGTCCTGACCGATGTGAAATATTCAAAACATCCTCATTTCAGTTGCTGTTCTGCTTTTATTGGGCTCTCTCCAGTGTCCACAAAGAGACTGAGTCAGTCGAACCCAAACAAAGACGCCCGTCTTACTCACCCGTAAGCACCGTTGCTAATGAGCTTGGTGGTCTCAAAGTCGCTCTCCAGCGGTTTCCTGCGAGGAGGCGTGCAGGCTGCTCGGCTCTGAATCACACACACAAACAAAAACACACACAAAAAAAACCAGGAAGTTAGTTGCTGCATTGCCTCTGCACTTCACAATTCACCCAGAAGGAATGGCTTTCCGCTAGTAGTCAATGTGATGACCAAACACTGCATATATGCCTCATATTTACTGTATATCCATCAAGAAACACACTGTTTGAGTGTTGTATATAATTGTATTTCCACTAAGTATCGTGTCAGTCCAACCTATTATGATTATTAGTCAATCATTGCCATAGTTATTTCATCCCGGCCTGTGAGGTTACGTAGCCCTTACCTCTCCAGTGTCATCAGGCTCTCTGCCGGCTGCTCCATGCCCTGGGCTCGTCTGCTCCAGATGGACCATCTCTGTAACAGGAGCAGAGACACCAGGTCAAACTCCATTTAGCTTCCCCGAACCCCAGCGAGGGCGATGATTCAACGGTCTACAACTGATTAATGAAGACGACCGACTAACGATGCTTAACAAATCAGAATCAGAGTTATAATTGAAATCACTTGCTCACAAGGTGTGGCTATTTTTTTTTGTCTTCATTTTGTTGAGAATATGTCTACTGAGATGAACCATAGACTTTTCAGATGAACGAGGCTCTGCCCTTCAAGACATCTTTGTGGGAAGCAGTATGATATATTGTCCTGTAGAGGGAGTTTAATGCCTTAACAAGTAGGCCAAAGTCACAACCCTCTCAGCTGAAGGGTGGACTCAGTGTATAATGACTCAGTGAATAATGGCAAGCGGGGAAGGAACAAAGGCTAGGGGGAATTTAAGGGGAATTCAAACCCTGGAGATAACTGAGTCTTCAGCGGTTACTCCAGATTCCTTTTCAGTAGCGTCAACCCAGCAGCCTCTGAACCCTCTAATCTCCTCCACTCACGTGTTGTGAGAGGGAAGTGAGACACAATAAAGGTCAAGAGAAGGACAGAATAATGTGTACTATACTAAGTATGCACATTTCATTATACTGTGGTGGATTATTGTTGATGAACAATGATTTGGGTGGTTTAAATATGAACTGAGTTATTGTAGTTTGAAGAAAATCTGTTTCCTCACTGATGAAATGTATGATCTAATGAGATCACGACTCTTCATAGGGTACCTGTGGTTTAAGGATGAAGCTTCTATCATGTATTGTTCTTGAGTTGTGTTCACAAGAATGTGTCCACACACAGAGAGACACCATAATGTCCCACATACCATGTACCGTGGTGACGGGACATAATAGGTAAAGAGACAAGAGTAATAACCAATCAATGATGCACCTTCTAGAGGGTCCCTGGTGAGGCCGAGCTGGCTGATGATGTATCTGGGAATATCGGTCTTGATGCCCTGGCCCACCTTGGCTTGACCCTCCGCGGCCTCCAAACGGTGGTAAAACTCCTCGGGATCAAACTCCTGGAGGAAGGGAGAGGAAAGGGGAAGTGTTGTGGTTCACATTGCATTTTGTATTTTAAAAACATGCACAGAGTGTAAAAAAATGGAAGAACTGGGGAAACTCACAGTACAATGTCTGCAGCAATTTACAGAACGATGCAGTAAAAGTGACAGTCAATACACCATACAGTATTAGTCACTGAAGCTGATACGCGGTACCATTCTCATGAAGAGAAATGAAATAGAAAGGGATAATAAAGGAAGCCGTGTGTGCCCTTTCCTGGCTTGTAAAACTAACGGGACTCATATTTTGTATGAAATTGTACGAATCGAGTGAAACGGGAGGCGAAGGTCACATGAGTCGAACGGGCAGTGCTTTGACACAGAACCAGGGCATGGGAAAGTAAGGGCATGGAGGTCAGGGTGGAAACACTTTGCTCCAGCATAGCTTTTCATAAGCTACATACAACCGTTGTTGTGAGAACACGGTGAAACACTTCAAGAGTATTATTATTACAGTCCCCAGTATTATTACAGCAAACAGTATTATTACTACAGCGTATCATTAACGTGTACAAGTCACCCGTGACACCTGCGTTTGAAGTGACTTCCTGTACGAGGCAAAAACTCTTAGCTGGTGAGTGGCGTGTTAATATCCTGCCACTCCAGTACCTATTATTACTATTGCTGTGTCATCCCAACCACTCTTACCAGACACTCCAGGAGCCTGGCGGGCCTGGAGATGATGATGAGAATCTTCCTCACTAGTTTGATGATGATGGTCATCTCCTCGCTCTCTGAACGCTCGTACGCCTGATCAGAAAAGGACAAAGGACGACGGATGGTTAGGTTGACTTAATCCCATTGGTGCAATCCATGAGGCAGAGAGGTTCACTGCACTCTGTCCTGGGATGTATTTTTAGCCTCCATTTCACATGTTTATACTCATATTATTCATCAGGGATTCAGGGCATTTCAACATCTTGCTTTAATTTCAGCTAAGCAATCACTCATTTCTGCGTCCTGCCTGGCGGAGTGAGAAAGACTGACGAACACATACAAATACACTCATTGTCTCCGTATCTTAGCCTTGTCCTAATCAAACAGTAGGCTTATCACAGTGTGTGATTTATAGGTAGTGAAACATCAGGGCCACTCAGAGGTCAGGTTAGTCAGCCAATCACTTTGAGAGGTACCATACAGAACCAATTACAAATTGTTACAAGATTAGTTGCTAAAGGTGTAGACTGTCGGATGTGGGTAGGAGCACAATTCCACCGTAAAGGCTAGCCAGGGCCACAGCCAATTAAAAACGGGTTTGAAAACAGGACTGAAGGCACCATTTGCATAAATGAAACCGTTTCTGGAAAATCATCTTGGTTGCCAACAATATGCAAAAAGAGAAATGTCGTTGTGGGGGGAAAAAAAAAATCAATGACAAAAACAATGGTTATCCCAGTTGTGGGAGACTGGGATGAAGCGATCTGGAAGAAGAAAAAGCACTGCATGCTGGGACATGGGACAAGAGCTAATTGTGGCACCGCTATAAATGAACTCTATGTTCCTATAGAAGCTACATTCTAAGATTAGTCCTTTTTCCAGAGGACTAATGATCCTACTAGCCAACTTCCTCAGTCAGAACGAAAAAGTCATTCAGAGTCTGGTAATTCATTTTAGAAAGAGCAGCATTTGTTGGACTGCAGTTATTCCTGTGGAAAGTTATGTAATAAATCATTATGTAATGACACGCTTGACCACTGCCCAGATCTAAGTAGTGATATATAATGACAGCACCGTCACGGGGCTAATGAGTCGGAATCAGAACACCACGAGAACCAATCAAACGGGCAGTTCCACCCCAGTGTTCTCAACAGCACGCGATGTTCTAGAAGCCAGACACACTGCCTCAGTAGGGGGAACAATTATACTGTTTCTGTCTGTCCTGGTGCAACACATCTATGAACTTTCTAGTAACAAGTTCAGGGATGGCATTCTGGAAAATCGATAGTGATGATGTATTGATCAAAGGAAATGTAAAAGGCAAAAAGGCTTATAATCCCACATTTGGCTTTTGATGCTTTTGGCTCAAGTCTCTTGAAGTTAGTGAAAATGATCTTACCCTTAGGCTACTGAATAGAAAATACTGGAATAGAGGCAGCACCACCTGCGGCACCCCTTTCGCATTTTGTGACTAATTGATTGACTGTGCTCTTATAACAAGGACTGGCTGAATATGAATGTACTGAAAGTGGTTTGTTTAAGCGTTTGTATTCTTTGTCAAATCTGAAGCAGAAATGGACCTCTATTTTGAGTGGGGAAGTTGTTTAGGGATTTTCAACAAAAGTAATACCCTTCCATTACAACCTTTCAGAAACTATGTTTATATATCCACAATTGATTGAAAATTGAAAAAAATGCATTGGTGCATGAATAAGTGATGAAATCCATCAAGCATGTGCAAAGTAGGCAAAACTAGAAAAGGGAAGACTACGTGTCACTGCAACGCCAGCTATGGCATATCCTAATAAAACTAAGCAAAGTCACAAGAAGTAGGCCATTCCAAGTCACAACCACAGTTTTGCTCTGAGCACAATGCTCTCATTTAGCCACCACATTCAGCCAGAAGATCAGCAGCAGCTTGGGAAAAACAAGTTCAGTGACTAAACTCCCAAACATTTACAAGAGGGCCCTGTTTTAGAAAAATGTCTTTTATCAGTATCAAATTTTAAAATTTTCATTTTTTTTTCCAGCCAATTAGAACCATGGTTAATCCTTTATCTTGAACCTTTTAAAATGAATAAACAAGTAAACAAAAGAGGTGCAGGCATTTCTTAGAATCCATTGGAAAAACGTGGCCTGAAAGATGACACACCCACCTCATGCAACAGCTTCTCCAGCTTCTCCTGCAGCTCCACGAAGTACCTGGAGGTGACCAGGCCTTTCTGGGACTTGTCCAGGCAGTCTCTAGCCAGCTCAACCAACTGGTGCTGAATGAAGCCCAGCACCCCGTCGGCCAGGGGCAGGGCACTGCCTGGGGAATACTCCGCTATGACGTCCAGCAGACGACCCTCCATCTGGGCTGTTGCCTGGGAAACGAAAAAATGAAGACTTCAATTAAAATGGCGAGTGATAGCAGTATTTTACAAACTGTCACCTGAGGAACAACAAATGAGATGTGAACAAAGATGAATTTAATCTAAACTAAGAACTGAGTTTTAGTAAGTTCTTACAATATTAGTTTGATGGCTAAATGGGCCACTGGAATTGAAACACTGAAATTTAACAGATGATACCATGATTATATTGGTGATCAGAAAATGAAAAATAAATTCATATGGAGACATATCAGACATTTAGGCTCAAGAATGAGTCCCTCTACCTTGGGAAAGCGCTCTTTGTAAACGTGATTCATCATGACAATCTCATTGTCAAATGTTCCGCAGGTCCGCCCAGGGCTGGATGAGAAACAGACAAAACAGACAAACAGAGACATAAAGTAACAGTAAATATCATATTTGGGTTGCACAGATGGAGACAAACATTCACAGACCCCAAATTTGCATTAGATGAAAGCCACTTTAGCACCATCTATCATCAAGCCAAACATCGTATTAAACTTGTAAACGCGTAAGAAATCTGAATTTCTTATGAGTAAATTTGTCTAATCTTTATTGCCAGTGTTTATTGCCACTTGAGCCATAAAGAAGAAATTGATACTTGTATGATTCAGATCAGTTTCCCATTTAAACCACCACATCTGCTGTGTGTACAGGGGGTTCAGTTACAAGGGTGCCCCTTTTGAACTGGGCATACCATTACAAATCAACGTTCTGTCATCAGCAATGTTAAAGATAGTGACTCTGGGTGTCCCTGTACATCACACTCTACAAATACAGTATCAACACATACTATTTCAGGGCATCATCAGCAGTTGCACATGCAGTCTGGTATTATTTAAGGGCAACAGTTAAACTCATGGAAACTATTTAAGGGGAATATGAAATGTCGTACACACCCTCTGCTACTATTTCAGAGCAACATCAACAGTTGTCCATCGACTATTTCAAGGCAACTGCAAGTGCCGATGTGTGCAGTAATTCAAAGCTGGTTCTTAACTGCATTACAAAATGAGGTTACATAAATTGCATAAGCTACATAATCTAACAGCTTGATTGACCACATCCCCGGGTGGAGTTGTCTCTCCGGTCATGTTGTAGTTAAAGGGATGGTGAAACCCGTGCTTTCCATTTCTAAACATTACGTGGGTCCAGAAATATACAGTAGCTGCTCACTATTGCAGAAGTACAGACACATCTATAAGCAGTCACTATGTAGTCTGTAGTTTGGGGTATGCAGTAAGTATACATTTCTCCTAGTATATGTTCCCTAGGCATAAACTGTAGAGTATACCCCGCCTAACAAGCTGGCAACCACTTTTACATAAAAGTCCATCTAAAAAAGTGTCTCTTGAACCTGCTGTAGCAACCAGACTGGTGTTGCGTGTGTGTGTGTGTGTGTGTGTGCATGTGACTGTGTGTGCCACCGCAGGCAGGGACACGTCATAGAAAACCCAACCGCATCAAAACCATGCCACCACCCTCCACGGCCCGTCTTAAATGTCTCCAGCAGCCTCAAATCTCACCCCCTGCTAATCATCTGGAGCGCTGGGGTGTGTGTTAAGTGCAGTGATGCTAAATGAAGCCATGAGCTAATCCAGGGGTTCAACCCGTATGCAGCGAGGAGAGGCCTTGCCTGTCTCACCTTGTCTCACAATGTCTCACCTTTTATCATGTTTTAATCATCACTATAAATTTCCTGTAGGTGGTAGTGATTGTATAAGAGCCACCACCGTGCATCCACCCTCCATTAGTATGGCAGAATTAACAAAAGTGATGAACAGTGCAACAGCAGCAGATTGGAATTTTAGTGACACATCAGTGGGCGGAGCCAAAGAACCACAGAACCATGTGTGCAAATAGCGGCTGCATCTGTACACTGAAGTTACTGCGTCATTCGAGTCCCACGCTACCTGAGGCTGCGTGAGCGGAGCCTGACGGTGGGCAAGGGCTGCGCTCCCTCTTCGTCCGCCACGCTCTCTGTGCTCCGGAAGTGTTTGAACAGGAAGTGGAGGTCATCTTGCGTGGGCTGGAAGGGCAGCTGGTGCAACAACTCCTGGGAAGAGGAGGACTAAGGGGGGAAAAGAAGAGGGGGTGAAGAGAAAATAGTTTAGAAAAATGGTTTATAGATAGATAGATAGATAGATAGATAGATAGATAGATAGATAGATATATTGCCAATACGTACAATAAATACAATCAATTACTAAATAACCTGAAGACAGATTCATTTCCTACTTGTACTGTGTAGTATTTGCACATATATACTTAGTTTCTTAGTTTCGGATTCGAACCTGGGACGTCACGGTTATGTGGTATGTGCCTTACACCACTGAGCCACCAGGACGCCCCGATATCTACTTTCTTAATCCACTTTTCTACTTCAAGTTGTGCTTCTGCAGCTTTGAAGATGCATAACATCCTGTGTTAAAAGGCTTCCTCTGACAAGAGAATCACACCACTGCTCTCTCTCTGCACTCATTAGCCTGTTCATGCTCCGAATCGTGAAGCTTTTGATCTTCCTGCACAGATCTGAATTAGATGTCACACTTAACAAGGACATCAGCCCAAGCCGGGAGAGTGAGGCTGCAATAGCGCACAACATCAGAAATCCTTTTTCAGTCTTAAAAAAGGATTAACAGAGCTTTAGTGTTCCTGCAACAGGATTTCTTTCTTTGCCTCTGCAACGTGCCCCGAGGCAGGCGGCACGGCTGTTGTGTTGGCCATGTATGCCGTCGTTTTCTCTTTCCAAACCGAAATGTGTGACACGCAGCCTGGAATTTATGAGAATCCCCGTCTGGGATCTGGCTGGGATCTCGTGTTTCACTGGAGGAAGGGCAAAGGGAGGCAGAGCAGCTCATCTGACTGGAGGAAAGAGGGGAGCATAGGAGAGAGAAGAAGTGAGAGGGAACAGAGGAGAAAAGGGAGAAACAGAGAGACAGGTGGAAAAGAGAAGGGAGCAGACAGAGAGAGAGAGAGAGAGAGAGAGAGAGCAAGGAAAAGACAGAGAAAACAAGTGAGCGAAAGAGGGGGAGAGTTATACCCCGAGGAGGAAACTGGAGAGGCGGCAGCGCCGAGCGAGCGCAGCATAAAGACCTCACTGACAGCGGCCCTGAAAGGAGCTTTGTGTGGGAGGGTCTGACCTCATCGTCTCCCAGCCATGTGGCCGGCCACAGAAAATTACAACCGTGACAGAAGACCTGGCCGATTGTTTTCATGACCAAGTTTCAGCAGTGACCGTCAAGACAAGACAAGGTTTTTAACATAATCGCCACAGAACTCGTCGACACACAGCTGATGGGGCGTAGCTAGCTAGCTTGACTTCCTCCAAAAAGGAAAGGTCCAATGAGGAAATGTGCAATGCCACCCAGTGCCTCACTCAGCAGTGATGTCATCCAGGAAAAAAAACATGCAGTGTGGCATTTCAATGATTAGCCCAATGATTCCTGTACTTCCCCTTGGTCGAGGAGGGCTGTCCAAGTACAGCTCCGATTATTGAGGTACAAAGTCAGGCAACCCAAGAGGTCTTCAAGAAAACAGAGTATGCCTTACAAGAGAAAACATGAATGTAAACAAACAAACAAATATCCAACAAGGAAGGCCACACACTGAAATGACAACTATAATAATCCCGAATTGCCTGTCACTCTTTGTTTCTCTTTGTTCAATCAGCAAAACACATAAGGAATATAACTGTTTGTTTTGGGGCCATAATTTAGATCAAGGCTTTTTCGTAAAGATATCAACCCCCCCCCCCAAAAAAATTAACACCGCTTTCCCTTCAGCCATGGCAATCTTTAAACACGAGTTTCACTGAATAAATCATTCCAGCAAAAACGTTGGCAACAACAACTGAGAATTCATCCCCATTTCCTCTCCAACTCCCTGCAGTGAAAAAGCATGACAGAAGGCTGACGATGGAGGGATGCATCATCGCTGGACGCTTCCTGGAATGACTGAATCACGGTCTGTCTCAATGTGACGTCCATCTCCTATCAACTGCTGCTTCAAGTACGATCAGCCAGACTGACTTCGGGGACATGTAATCCCGCTGCATGTTGCCAAGTCCGTATCGTCACCACTCTATCGGTTCTTCTTCTAAAATATGGTGCAGGTGCAGAGCTCTTTTAGAAAAGAACTTGATCTACTGTAAATAAACAACCGTTTACAGTTGGGATTTATTTCCACACAACACCTACTCTATGTAATCTGACAGGATTTACAGTTCAGTCCGCTTCCATAGGTTTACAAGACACCACGGCCCAATGAACATCTGACTGATTGATACACTGAGTCTTAGTGGCACAAGGAGCTAAATACTCCCATGGCAGTGTTTTCTAGGGGAGGTGAATATTTGATGAAGAGAAGGAGGGGGGGGGGGGAGAGAGAGAGAGAGAGAGAGAGAGAGAGGGAGAGAGAGAGCGCTGACACTGATGGTGGTAGGGGAGATGAAGAGAGAGACAAACACACAGAGCCAGACAGACTCTACTTACAGATACTGATGAGCTGGGTGGGTTGGTGCAGTAGCCAGAGGAGGGAACAGAAGCCACAGACCACCTTCGCCCATCCGCTCTGCAGACACAACACGACAACAGGCTGTTCAGTCGGAGCTGGTCGTCGCGTATGAAACCTACACATCCTGTTGACAACCTTCAAAAAACGCTCCCTGCCATTTACTCTCTCGCAGTAAATGTTTTGCGCGCACTGGCTCGAGGCAAAACGGCAACTTCTTAATGATGCATAAAGGTGTGGTAACAAAAACAAAAAAAAAGGGAGAGATAATGGTTCTCATTTTTCTTACCTTTCAGTACGAGCCAGTTGGCTGGGTGGATTCAGAGGAAGACGTGGACACAAAGAGGGAGAGAGAGAAAGAGAGGGAGGGGGCCAGACAGAGAGACAGGGCGAGAGAAAACAAACACTGCTTAATGATAGTGACACATTAAGCCTGGCTGTCACAGTCACAGTCCTGTTTGTCTGTCACAACTCCCAGCCAGCGGTAGGCTGCTGAACACCTGCCAAGCTGCTATCATATTGCAGCACTGTGACCCACAGACTCAGTAGACTCACACAAACATAAATACACCCGTGAATGCACAAAGAGCCTGCGGCCACACAGACACCTACACCGAGATGCCCACCAGAGACCGCAAACTTTACTTTTTCCCCGGTAAATTTCCACTTGTAAATTTCCATTTCCTCCCATTTATCCATGCAATACGGCAAGGAGTCACTCTGAGGACACGGCCCACTTTCATTGACAGCTTCAAGGATTCAATCCGTGAAGACACGAATTGCCAAATGTTCCTCGTGTGTCACGTTAGCGCCGGATACAAACCGGCACGTGTCGTTAAATCAGAGGTGACATAATGAAATTGGGAGGGCTCCGCTGTTGGGAACCGTGAGCCAGAGCCGAGGATTAGTGAGGTTTATTAGATGTGTGTGCGTCTCATCAGTTTCATATCCGATATTTGTGGCATCCGCTATGTGTTATTAAATTAAATGCCTTACTACTGTCACTAGGCTGGCGTATTGCGGTCCCGTAGGGCTTATGAAGACAGGGGGTAAGATTAAAAATGGGGCTTTAAATCAATGTTAGAACCAATGCAAGGGGTGTAAAGCAAAAACACTATTGTGAGTACGAGCATTGACAATCCTACTCTGATTAGAGATTGATCACATCCCAAGGTGAAACTAAAGCATCTTTTAGGGTGCTGCATTTGCAAGGAAGAGGTTACGCTGCAGCTAATGGGTTTTGTTCATCCCTTAGGATGGTTCATTATCAAGGTTCCTTCATTTGGATCGAAGAAAAAAAATCTCATTTGTTGTTTGCCAGCATTCCTGGCTAGTACATGTCTGCCCATTTCATGTTTACATCACAAAATAATTGCACAAACAGCAGGGCTATATGGCCTGTGAATAACAAATAAACCCAGCGGAGCTCTCAAAAGTGCAGCCACAGCATCTATCCCCACACTGGCAGCTTAAAAGCCTCAATAAATTTAGATGAGTCATGTAGCCTTGTGCCAAGCAAATTCTTCGAAGAGATGTTCCCCCTACATTTCTGATGCTCGTGGTGCAGTAGACCACACTGCACTGCAAAATAAAACGTTTGCAATATAAGATATTCTGCAGGAAATGTAAACAAGTCAATCTACTTACTATAAAACACAAGCTGCATATTATTCAAAGTATCTATGCATCGTTCTAATATATACCATATTACTTTAGGAGGTTCCTCCATGTTGTCGTTTTGTCTAAAATCCCAACGTTACCAAATCAGCCCATGGGGCGGGGAGCCTCACACATGAACCAAAGCTGAATTCCCAGTCTAGCAAAGCTAACTGGCTTCATGACAGCGTTTCCTGCCACGAGGATCCTAGCTGGACGAGGATGCTAGCTCCCAGCAAGTGTTCGTCTGAAGCCCAGTGAGTAAACACCATAATAAGAAGCGTGGTCGGATGAAAGGGCATGCTCTGTGCAGTTTTTCCCATAATCACGACAGCCCTGAGTAATGAGTGTTTGCACTGACTTCCTGCCTTAATTGGCTTGACAAATGCCAAGACCATGCCCAGCAAGTGGCCCTGGGGCCTTTCAGCTGGTTGGGCTTGCTTCACGTTGCCTCATTTCAACTACAGGGGCAAATAGGAGCTTGCTTATTATCCATGCTACTCAAAATTTCTCAAATTTTTTTTTTTTTCTGTGATTCTCTTTTTGTTTTTGCCAAGATAAATCATTTATTCACCGGGCCATAGCTTCAAATAAGCTAACGATGAAGTTAAAGGCGTTGGTCCTGTCGCGCACCACTTGGTCCCGCTGTGAAAACGTCATTAATGAAGCGGATTTCTGATGCTCTCACTGCCAGCTGAGAAATGAATCATAGATTACAGATTTAAAGGGTATTTCTATGGGGATTTATTCCTCATGCCTTGAACTCCTTCAACGTTAGATGACAGTAGTCTTATTAGATCACACCCTTACAGTGAAGAAAGATGAATCTCAAAAGACAGCTTTAATCAAGTTGCATTCTTGTTAGTTATCTCTTGTGCTTTTCATAAAAATAATGAGATTAAAATTACTGAGATGCATTTGCTTTGCTACTGCATTTTATCAGTTATATCAATTTACAGTTGAGGTGTTGGAGGAAACCGTGCTGCAGCAACTCGTTGAGATCAAGTGCCTCAGTCCAAAGCATTTGATTTTGTTCTTACCTGCGGGCAAACTGGAAGTTGGCAGAGCTGCTGGCAGAGACGTTTCTGGGGCTTTCTGAGGGGCTGCTGCCAGCTAGAGAAACACACAACCAGTCACTAACTGGTAGAAATGCTAAAAGCTAAAAGAAATGACCAAAATATGTCACATTGTTCACTTGTTGCTATGTAGGATATATTATTGGTACGCAATAGTTAATCTTGTGTCTTGTTTTTTACTTGACCCGTGAAAAAAAAAAAAACATATGATCATCTTCTCATCATGAATTTGCAATTTGTCTCACTTTATTAATCAAACTGAGACAATCTTTTCAATTCAGTTAAAATAGAAGCCATTGACACCGAATTTAACAAGGACTGTGTCTGACTGCCTGACTAATCAAAGAATCTGAGCCAATGGACAACAAGGAGTCCTGCTGTTAACCGATTATTACTGAAAGGGCCAGCAAAATGTTTTTGATGCTACTGTGATCGGCCAGGCCCTAGGAGGAAAGCAATGCCAGACCACCGAGTCCCTTAGAAATCAACCTGAGGATATGACTAGCAATGTAGCAATTCAGAGGGCTGGACTGGGCAGCCTAGGGGAAGATGTGTCAAAACTATTGGGGAAAAATAAGCCTTGGGGAAGAAAAGAAGCATTAAGTACATCATAATCATCAGCAACGGAAACTTGCTGATGATTATGTACTAGAGTACTAGTCTTGTGACATTCAGCATCAAAATGAATATGAGTCTCATGGCAAATATACAAGAAAAACTTTGACCCATCATTCCACCTTCATGTTGTTGTCTGTTATCTGCATGTCTATATGTCTGCGTGTCTATATGCGTCATCACACGCTGAGCAGAGCAGACAAAGCGCTGAAAACAACACACAAGTACCTGTGGCAAGTGGGAGAGGTGAAAGCGGTCGTGAGAGTGTGGGCGAAGGGGTCCCGACCGCCAGACTCCTTCTCTTGTTGTTACGGGAACTGTGAGAGGGGGGGAAAAAAACAGAGAAGACGATTGGTTATGCTGTTAGAATTACAAACAAGACAATCAAGTGGCTAGACAGGAGTGTTTTATTTGTCCACATACAGCTTGTTTATCAGTCCTTATCTGTGTTGTATGTCGTCACCGCAACCATGTAGCGATAAAATATGGTCAACCTATGAACTCTGGTCAATGATCGAGATAAGGAAATCACTGATATGAGGAGATCAACATATACAAACATATGTGTATGTATAAACACAAGTCTGTAGACGTACACACAGAGCATGGATTGGAGATGAAAGTCATGTGGCCAAAATAATGGAAACACCTTACTTTATATCGATATGAAATAAAGAATGAATCAAGGCCACCCTTTGCCTTCAGAACAGCTTCAGTGCTCTTTGAAATGCTGTCCTACTGCATCCTGAACTGTGTGTAGGTGGGATACTGGGCCATTCTTCAAGAAGGAACTCCTCCAGCTCTTTGAGGAATGAAGGAGGTGAAAAATCGCCCCAGTGTCAATATTGAATCACCTCAATGGCGTTTGGATGTGATGAGTGTCAAGGTCACGGAAGGTGTTTGACTTCATCCTGGTGTTCATGAAACCATCATGCAGTGTGTATGGGGGCATTATCATCTTGGAATATGGGAACATCATGAGGGAACACGGTTTGCAAAAATGGCCATTAGACAACCATGAAATCTGTGGTTGGAGTGCGCTAGATGAATTGAAGCTTCATTGAAGAACTTATTGGCTCTCCCTTCTCTCTGTTACCATGCTGCCTCTGCCAGTTTGAGTCTTTTTCATCGGGCCTAATAAATCCCATGAGATGGCTGCTCATACCTTTGCAGAGCCACCATCATGTTTAACAGTTGGCAACAGATATTGTGGGTTGAACGCATCCTTTAGCTTTTTCCAAATGTAAACAACCAAAAAGGGTCATCACACCATATTACTACCCATTGCTCAGGTTTTGTGTTGCACCAGGTTATGCAGCTCAGTTTTGTGGTGTTTAGCAACTATCCTGTTAAGTGTCCCGTCTATCCCTGTCGGTGGTCTTCAACTTGCAATCGCTATACATCTTTGCCTGATGCAGTTTGTCCATGTTTGGCATACAGTATGTTGTCAGGATTTTCAAGACTTTCACTTGCCACATTAAATAATTTGGGAGTTTGAGTGACAATTGAGAAACTACCCCTGCAATTCAGGCACCGACTATTTGGCCTCTTTGAGACCATGTTAGTCCTTTTTCATGGGGTGTTTCCATTATTTTCTCCACCCCCTGTATGTATATATATCTACAAAGCAGAACCTCTGCCCCTCCCACCTCCCACACCTGTATGTGTATACGGGTCTTGATTCACAGATTAGTATTGGGACTCCTCTTCAGTTTGTTTTTGCATCCCCCATAAGGCTGATCTAATCCCATCATGCTCTCTGTCACTGATAGTCTACCCAGTGATATTGATGCCGTCTCTCTCTCTCTCTCTCTCTCTCTGGCTGTGACTTAAAATAATTGAGGGGCTCAGACGACAACCGAGCTTGACGTTTCTGGGTCGGTGCTGAGGCAGATTCACAGAGTATATGGCCCCAAACCCAAGACTCAAACTGGCAGAGGCTGCATGGTAACAGAGAGATGGGAGAGCCAATAAGTGCTTGAATGAAGCTTCAAATCATCTAGCGCACTCCAACCACAGAAAAACACTTTCACCATGCCATTTTGTTCTTATCTGAAAATAAATAAACAGACACCCATTTCTCATTGGGAGACAGCATAGCCTGGACAAAATGGCATCAAACCAGGACCATGTGATAGCTTTATCAACACTTGATAAGGCTATTCATGTTTTGGGGGGGAAAAAAACAGAAGTGGTTTGTAGTAGAGTGTGATGAATACTGGCCACTGAGAGGCAGGCCTCTTCTGTCTGGTGGTAGTCAAGGGCTACATTTATTCACTGGGCTCCACTCAAAGTCATGGTGTGTTAGCATGACACATGACCCCGACCTATACAGAAAAGTGGGCAATTTCATCTGTCCAATCAATACTCCATAGGATGTCATTAGCAGCCAACGGTAGCTAGGAAACTATATTAAAAAATGAGGGCATAGGCTTTTATTTTACTAGCATCAGTTCCAAAATGTACCACAGTTGTATGTGATTATCTACAAATTAGTGACCAATTTGTCTAGTGATCACCAATGTACCTTTCTGTCCCTGTACCCTCCTTAAGAAAAATAACTATAATAAATCACTGCAATAAATATTAGAATGATATGAATACAGTATTGATTGAAGATTTATTTTTAAAAATCGATGATAAGGTCGATGTAAACTCACTAGTGAGTACCACAGACACACTTTAGGTTCCTATAAGGCTTTTAACATGATTTTTTTTCTTTATGGTTGATTACACATATAACCAATGAAGAAGGCACGGGCTTTTATTTCGCTGAAATCATTTCATGCACTTACTGCAGTGCTATGTGCTTGTCTACAGCGAGTAACTAAATCAGTCTATTGATCAGCATTGGGACGTTGTGTCCCTATATGCGACAGCTGGCAGCGCTGTTAGACAATGCAGTCTGCCCCCACAACAGTCTACAATGGCCACGTTTCTCTGTCGGAAACAAAAACTAGGGCGGATGTGACCGACACATACTGTATGCTACAAGAAACCACAGCGGCACATCAGCCCGAGCTGTAATAACGTTATAAAACGCAGTGGGTTTGTGTTTGTGTGCTGTGAGACGAATAGCTCAACATAAACGTTCAACAAATTGCTGTTTGTCAGGCAATGCATGGCACTGCTCGGTAGGGAGCCGATGACAACCGGGGACAAAATACATGTATTCGCTCTGCGTCCGTTAATTCGAGATGGTCGTTTTTGTCTGTGAATTAAAAGTATGTTAAAGCGTTGTCGTTACCTTTTTGATCTCTTCATCATGGCCCCGGTCACGAAACTAGTTTTGTAGCTCGGCAAGACGGTCCAGTAATAATTTTGGTCAGACATGATGGAGAGCGAAAAGAGTCGAGCCAGACACGTAAATTTATCTTCTATAACAGGAGCATCATCGTAAAACAATCTGGAGTTACTGCGGGTAGGCCAGGACGCAGTGTCCGCAGCCAGAAACTCCAGTCTGCGTTGGTACAAACTGACCCCAGACCCACGGCAGACCGGCGGAGGAGCGAGCTACCGCGGCAGCCATCTCTTCTGTTTCTTTCCCCCTGCTATCCACTAAATTTCCGCGACACTCCGTCTTCCACGGGACACGACATTATCGAGAGGTCTCCTCGCCAAAACACGAAAAGTGATACAAAGTTTCCAGACACTGCGCCGCGCAACCGCATCAGGAGCACATCGGGAAGAGGAGGGACTAATGCTACCTTCGTGTGCCGTCGGAAATCTCGGATGTGAGCGGCCCAACAAAAAGGTATAAGGTTGGGGGGGCAGTCTGCATTCTCTACGTCTACGATACCCGAGGTGGTGACGTTTAGGGGCGGGGAGCATGGAAGTCGTGTCGATACTTGATGGGAAATTGATAAGACAACTTTTGGCTGATAAATTAATTAGAACATCAATTACATGGGTCGCTGGGTAATTGTATCCTCTTCGTTCTACTGCTGCAGCACAAAGTAGCCATTACCTTTTTAATTTCTAAAACAAATCAACAGTGACCAAAAAAACGACTTTCGTTACAGGGCCCATTTTTAAATTATTTCCATCCAATATCAATGGAATGCGAGCAAAGTCGTATTTAAGACTACGTATGATATAGGAGCGTACGAGGAGCACATGAAGGCAGCATTGTGGTAGTGCGCCGCCGATAGAGGAAGTTGTCATTAAGGAATGTGCTCTTTACTGAGATGGTCATGAGGTTTACATGGCCCTCTAGGACTATACAGTATATGCTCTATGAGCCCAATTGTTATCTAGCCAATCCATTGATAGTGATACAATTCAAATTAATTATTTCCAATAAGCAGGCTTATATAATAATGGATATACACCATCTACTATATCCCTGTAATAACCCATATAAAAAGGAACTATAGAAATCCTATAATACATTTTAGACAGCTACAATACAAATATCACAGAACAATAAAGTCACTAGTAGGTCCCTATAGAAAATATTACAGTGATTTGTCCTTTGAAAAGACCATGCATCTTTAAAATCACTAGAGAACTAACTACACAGATGATAACTGGGGAGCATCTCAACTTTATTCAAATTCTACCACCATAATATTTAATTGTTTAGCAAAATTAATGTGGGTTGGGAGATATGGGTTGTGACCCCTAATGGCTATAGCTTTTGATCCACCACAACACTACCTAAACTACCAGTGTGTTTTTGCAATCCCCCCAAAAGGCAGATCTGATCACATCATGTTCTCTACCTTACACTACCTCCAACACAACATGCCTGAATTGAAACTCCCTTCTTATTTGTCTTGACCATCTTGACTGGCAGGGGAAAATCTACAGGTGACCAACAGTATTTTAAAACTCCCTGTCTGTCCGGTCCAGTTGTTTTTCTCTCACTCAGTGAAAATAATTAGTAGAATGGCATTTTCAAAACACAGGGAAAGCCTACAACAACTTGGAGTCATGATGAGATTGATTTTGTTCTGACTAGAGCACCTCCTGCTTGAGGAGCAAGTAAGTCAATTCATACAGTTATGTCACTCACCTATTGACAAGACTTGACACCTGCTGCCACTAACTGTGTGAAGTCGAATTAATCACCAAATTAATTATTTATACTGCTCAAGCTTGGAGGGGAATATGATTCGTGAAAAACAAAACCAACACCTTTCAATAACCTGTAAGAGCAGTCTGGCTTGCTCAGCTACAGCTCATGTCTATCAAAAACATGCTGAGGATCTTGTGTGCGTCAGATCAGAAAAATGAATCAAAACATTCATCCAACATAAATGACAGATCACATTGCGTATTCATATTCACAGAATGGACATGAATTGATACCAAAAAAAACACTGGGTGGATTTTTTTGTCATGTCCTGTGTGGATTGTTTACACAGTCTTTGTTATTGCGTCAGAGTGTATTGCACCCTATCTCTGCATCTCCCCCACAAAGCTCTTGTAAAACCTGTCTGGGCGGTGAGACTGCACCGACTTTCAGGCAGTCCTCACAAGCAGCTTCAGAAGATCTTGCCTCTCGGGGAAGTGCCAAGTAAATGTCTGCTGCTGTGATTTATTGCAAGCATGCACTAAAGTGGACAAGTGACAAATAACACATGGTCGGTGTAGTGCCACAGTGTAGCGAGGTGAGAATGGGGTGAGCGCCAAATGAGTCAGGTGACAATACTTACACATTTCCCCTGCGTGGAAGACTCAGCTCTTTCTAGAATGGAAGAGGAAATGGAAAGATTTAATTAAGCAAAACAACACACAACATGTTACCATGCTCTCATGGTAACAGAAACATTGGTTTGATGTGCAGATGTGAACTGCCTCTGTTTGAGCGGAGAGGGGTGCTTGCTGTTCGACAATAGAGTTAATTTCCACATCATTATCTTTTCCTTGCCAGGGGAGGTATTGTATGTTCTGGTTTTGACAGTATTGTCATAGGTTTCTGTGCTTCTGACAATACAAAAAGATTCCCTCCTCACTGTAGAGTGAAATTGGAAGGTATGTGTATAGTTTTGCTGTCTTAACAGGCCCTTTACATTCATAAGATGTAAAAAAATAAAAAAAATAAAAAAATACATTTAAAAAGCCAAGGTCGCAGCAGGTTTGTTTCAGTCAGTATCCCCTCTCTCCATCACTCCCACTATCCTTCCTTCCTGTGCAGCGTTAAGATCATTAGCTACAGTATGGCCTAGTTTCTATGTGCCAAGTGGGTCTTCTTATTCACAGTCACTTAGTGCTGAGGGCTGTTTGTTGGGATGGAGATCTTCATTAGCCCTTGGTTACTGCTTTTCAGCCCAGGAAAGTGCACATCTGTCCTTGCTCATCATAATTTGAAGGACAGTCAATGGAGAGAGTATAAAGATGGTCTGTTAGACTGGCAGAGGTTGTGCTCTGAACATTTAAAGGCTACATGCACCGATCTAATCATCTCCATTCAAATGCATACACTTTTCTGAAAACACTCTATTTCGAAACGCTCATTAATGAACGTCTCCAACAGTCGTATTTCCAAACAAGATGAGTTTCGGGTGGTTTTGGGTGGATCAGGCATTACTCCTAGTTTGCCTTGTAAATCAATGATTTACTTGCAAGGGTAGTCTGAAACATGTCTAATTACTGGTGAGGTCACGGTGCTTTTCATCCCTGGCTAAATCCTACTCCATGGACGTAACACTATGTTGTGTCCTGGGTTTGTGGCTGTATTTAGGGAGACATGAAAGCTGTTTCTGCGAACCTGAATCATTTCACCATAATCATCATGTCCATCATCAACATAATCACAGGACTGCACTTGGATCAAAATTGCAGGTTAATTTAAGGTGGAAAAGGGAACCAATCACTATAATTGAATTGAAACACCCAGTTTGGACCTGCATCAGCACAAATCCAACATCACCTCTTTCATAATGGACAGGAGAAACAATAGGTTTCTCCAGCTTTCACGACTTAATCTCTACCTAAAAACATGCAAATGAATGAACTAGGGGAAAAAAACACTTCACTGTCCCCATTCTGGGTAATAAACACGGCACACGGGGGAGGATTAAAAGGGTGTTTCTGTCACTCATTCAGGATCCCTTGGGTCTTATGCTCCAATCACCAAGGCAACCAAGGATGGCGATTCACCAAAGCACCTCTGAAGAGTTCAATGAGGAACACGCAAGGCTTTTCAGATGGATACATTCATTAAACACATTACGTGCCCTAATTACAACAATGTGTAGCCTTTTCATATGCAACACACAGGCTCGCTCATGACAGCGCCACCGCCTACTCAAATCCATGGACACCATTCATGCTGAATAATGATCAATAGTCATCATAACCATTTCCAAACGATGCCACATAACGGCTCGGGGCAGCAGAGGGACAAACAATAAACCTTAATTAGTTGTGTGTGTAAATGTAAAAAAAAAGAAAAGAAAACACCACAGCAGGAGCGTCCCAATACTGCTACACCAAAGGCAAAGCCTGCCGATTTTACTTCTAATTTCCCTCAAATCCGATCGGCAACGCGTTAATAGCCTCCATTGGCGACGATGCACAACAGTCAGTCGCCAATGGATGCTTTTACCCGCGAAACAACTACGTCCGAGGCACGCGCTGTCACTACATTCGCAAATTGAAACGCTCAAACGTTCATTTACCTGCAGACCACGGCGTCTCAGGATATTGGGCTCATCCATCGTTCAAGACAATAAGACCCAGCCGGCTCCTTTCCAGCAGTCAGTTTCACTCAGCCCATGCTGCTCTGTCCTGGAGCCCGGAGTCCTCCTCCCTGCAGCCTCTACACCCTCCCCTGACATCACGACCGCCCCCCCCCCCCACCCACCCACCCGGAAAAGAAGATGCCCAGTTTATCCAGTTGATCACCTGATCGGGGAGGGAGAGTGGAGGGTGGGGGGCACACATTTGCCTAGCCGGCGAGGAGTTCATTCAATTAAGCGAGTGTGTGTATTGGATTTTCTCAGTGAAATATGAATGAACCAGCTGTTGCTGCTACACTGTGTGATGTGTAAGAGGCAGCTTCAGCAGGACCCCCAGATTGATGCACTTTAGATGGCAGACCCCCCATATGAGGCATGTTCTGTCCCTCCCCCAGCTCAGATGTATTTCAGCTCAGATGATACAGGATATCTTTGACAAACCCATAAATATAACCTGGTGGAGTACTGATTCAGGAGTAATCATATAGCCAACCTAGTCCCGCCATAACAAACATGTGCCCTCAGTGCACTATGCCCTCCACAACATACGCTCTCCACTTGTTTCTCCATATGCTGTGGTACATACAGTGTGCTTGGCTGTAGGCGATGCTGTGAATCCACCCGTCATATAAAATAACACGGTGTTTGTGTGGTGGAATAACACCTCGAGGCAGAGGACAGAGAACAACTTGTGCCCTGCATTCAAATAGGATGATAGGGTAATTGATCTTTGCCTGTCACCCACTGGTACCATGATGTTTTTTTTCCCCCCATACAACAATGGTTAGTGTCTTATCCTTTGGTGTCACATGTCCATTTATGTAAGCCCAGGGAGCGTGAATTCTCCCTTGTTCTCTGTTAAACTTCTCCGTTTATTTGAAACGGCGGTGGGAAGTGGGGGAAATCACACATCTACCAGTCAGCCAAAGAGGAGCTATCGGTTCTGTCTAGTTGTCCAGTCAGACCTGTTCTTTTAGACTCCCGCTTAGATACATTTGCAATGGGCTAGTAGGTTTCGAAGGTTTGATGGGTGTATCATCAATACCAGTCATGTGTTCGGCTACTGTATTTATTTTCATCACGGTGTCTTTCCTTTGCATCCAATCAACGTTCTCATCAACAAACACGACCAAGACCATAAGGAAGTTCACAAGTTCCACGTAAAACAATCAGGGTATTTGTTGCGTGCTGCTAGTTTGGCGGCTCATTTTTCCTTGTTTGATATAAACAACCTTGCCAACTGAGGCATCTTTTGTGAACTGAGATTCCCATCCTCATCGATATATCTATTATTTTCTTTGTAAAGATGCAGTCGATTTTGTTCCCAGTTTGTGATTGTGAAAGGCACAGAATGCAAAGTCTGTATTTGTCCTCTCCTCTGCGTGGTAGAGGGCAGGTCATCTTCAAATGATCTGTGCTCATTAGAGGAAGCAGTCAGGCATGAAAGACTCTCCGTCTTCTTTCTTTTTCGGTCATTTTTGTTCCCTCTTGCTCTGTATCTCTGTACTTTACTTCTCTCTAACCTCTTTGTCCTACTGTGAGGCTGCAAAGAAAACCCACAGTTAACTCCCAGTGTCTCCAGCCACTCAGGGTTTAAAGCTTTACATCAGTGAATTGGTACGGAGAAACAAAGAATAAAGTCAAACGGCATGCAAGTGAAATCAGTTCTGGAAAAAATGGACACATTATGAGATTCTCTGTATATGACATGCCCACACTGACAGCCCAGCCTATCACACTCACCCATTTGGCGTTAAATTGAGCTTCTTGAACAGCTTCCTCATCCCAGCTCCAATATTAAGTTCTGGGATGGAAATTGTATCACTGACCCCAGATCAGCATCTAGCAGCAACTTTACCACCTTCCTCCCGGCTCCAAACAGCCCGGTACCTAGCTGTGAAGTATCTTCAGTGCCACTAGAGGGGGCCATGAAGCTACGTGTCTATCTGTATTAGCCCAGCGGTGGATGCTGGCATGTTCCAGCCTCACCGTGACCCTGAAAAGGATTAAGTGGGTGGAGAAAATGACTGGATGAATGAATGATTGAATGAATGAATGAATTAACTGCACATCCAGGGATGTCGTGGAGGGTAAACCCACCTAAACCCACACACAGTTTACCCACCTTTTTATTTGCATAAAGGTGCCATAAATGTGACTGATGCGATTGATTCACAGTATACATCATAGAACGTAGTATCAAACTGATCATATGGTCAGGTCATATGAGGAAATGGCCATTTAAGGAAAAAAAACAGAAATTAAAGCTTTTCTGGAAACATAATTGGTTGTTGTTTGCCCGAGGTCATAGTTTATCCCACATTTCTATTCACCACTACATAACCAGGAACATCCATTCGCAGTGTCTCCTGTATTAACAGTCTGTTCTGAGGTACTCACACACAGACAGAGGAGGATCAATGTCCCCACCTGTTGGGTTGCTGATTGAGCACACATGGGGATGTATGTACATATACACGCACACACACACACACACACACACACACACACACACACACACACACATGTTGTCAAGGGAACAGTGCACTGTTTCCCTGAGGATGCTACCACTGTGCCATCGGTGTGGTGCACCCAGCAACTCTACTCTATTCCAAGTCTTGCAATCAGCCGATATCTCGATTTTTTACCAGCTTATGTCATGAAACTATTGTATTGTTCCTTTGACTCTCAAAAATAGCAACATATCTTTGTCGTGATGATAAAATCAGTCGACTCCCTGTCTGTTTTCCCTCTCGTTCTTTCACGGAGAGAGCGAGAGATGGAAATGCATGAATCACTCTACACCTTTCACACACTTTCAACCTTCAAGGTGGGATCACCTAGCGGAACACATGATTGTTTCATCACCTAAGTGACTCACTGCTCAGAAATTCACGCACCCCACACTTGGTAGAGAAAAGACTCAACTCTGTCACCTTTTGTCACTTGGGCAGCACCTTCTTCAGGCCATAAACATTTTACTGCCTTTTGGTTCAATAATTATTCATTGTTTTATGATGGTTTGATGTGGCTTTTTTACACATTCTATACATTTGCTGTAAGAGAGGATATATGTGGACATTTTATTTCCATTCATATTCTAAATTTAATGGAAACGCTTTCCTTTCCGTTTCTCAATAAAATAACCCTTGAACTTGTTGTGTCTCCACCCTAAGACATTTGTCTCCAGCTCAGAAAGTGTAAATGTTATTACAGTGTATAAAAAAATTGCAGTAGCTACATGATAACGACACCAGTTCAGTTCAGTAAACATACAAATTAAGTATTTTGAATATGGTCACACTTGCCTCATTTTTAAAAACCAAAGCAGCTCAAAATTACAGGAGCCCAGTAAGTTTCCATGGGTTTGATTTGAGCAGATATTTCCCTCGTTCACAATAAAGACGACAAAAGTAAGAGCGTCCATATAAGTACAGTCATCAAACTACCCAAGGCTCTACGGAGAGGAGGCATCTTTCCTTATCAGGCAGCAATAACTCAGATGGGGAAAGCCTTCAGGTGAAAAGAATAAGGTCAGTCTCACAGGCAGGCACGTCATAGGGCGGGGACACTGCACCATAACCATGTAATGTATTGACCCTATTTACTGATAGTAGATTTAGAAGTATGGACTTTCATATAAGGCATTGTGCAGGTGGAAAGAAGCTAGTGTAGACGATGTTTAGCAGCTTTAGTCTGTGACAGTCTCTCCTGGAGGTGAAGGATTTTCTATCTGAATTCTACGCCTTTACCCAACAGAAAGGGTAGTAGATGGTAGATGTCTTTTTAAAGCATATTTTAATCCTAATAAACACAGAGCCTATTCACAGATCGCTCCACGTTACATCTATGTCGTGCTCATTACATCAGTTACGTGAGGATGAGTTTACAGTAATAACAGTAATAAGAGTGAGGAACATTTCCTTTGTCACTGAGACTTGAGACCCTCACGTAGAACAGATAACGTCTTTGTTTATCTACGTTTCTAACCTTGAGACGTTGCCTTCTCACTCGGGTTGAGAGTTTCAGGAGGAGCGCTCATCTCCGTGTGGCGTGAACATGGCAACTGTCCCTGTGCAAGACACTGAATCTGCACCAACCTGCTGATCCTGACCTCTGACCTCCCTGTGGAGGGCGGCAAGGGAGAAGAGACAGCGACATAATGACATAATGATTATCTTTATTTACTTACTGTAATTGCCCATTGTCCCCTCTGATCTGATTGGTCACTGTAAGACATCGGGTCATTTATTTGATCAAGTGACGTATAACTGGGCCATCCTGGTGGCGGCGAGGTGTACACCATGTACTCCTGACGTAATTCGTTCACTTCTGGCAAACACATCCTTTTGTCGCATGTCAGCCCCCCCCCCTTCCTGTCTTCATAGAAAAGCCTTCAATTTTATAATCTTTGTCTAAAGTGTCATGCTGCGTCATTTCTAGTGTTTGTAGTGAAGGTGACTTAATGAAAACATTAATAAACCTGTAGTTAATTCACTCATTATCAGTTGTTTTGTGTGCATATAATCTTTGTTGCATATTGTGAACACATCCACGTTACAAAACCATAATCATTACTGATATATGGCTCTACCTGTAATCCATCAAAGGATTGCTGCTCACCTGACCTCTCCAGGGGTGTGGCAACACAGAAGCTCTATAAATGAAAGCATCTCAAGAATTTCATTCATAACATGGACAAACCCAGCACTGAGAAACCAAACCTACCGGGCTCGCTCACCATGCTGAGATCACGCATACTCCACTCTCTCTTCCCCTGCATGCTGCTCCTTATCTCCCTCTCCAGCCCAGGGGAGGGACGGCTTCATGCGGCTGATGAAGGCACACCTGATGCAGGCAGAGAGGACAGCCAGAGGGTCCTGCTTCTGGAAGCGGTGAAGACAGGCATCCTAAGCTCGTTGGGCATGGACAGGGAACCCAGGCTGACTGAAAAAGCCTCGGATCAGGATCTGAGGAAGATGAACCAGCTCTACAGGGAAAAAATGAGGGAGCTGAGAGAAAATTCTAGCCGGCCGATGATCGAACCCTGGCATTCCACCAGACGAATGTCCACCGTGCTCTTCCCAGCTACAGGTGAGATGTGTGTTAGACAGAGGCGCAATATGAGGAGATTTAGCCCTAATTTAATCACCACATGAAAAGGAAAGTTTCCCTGGGTTTGGGATGGAAACTTAAGTGCTTTAATTAGTTGAAAAAATCTTGTAGTGTGAGTTTACCTTTGCACATGTAGACAAAAGCAATGGGACTGGTTTGGCTATACACATTTTTGTCCTTATTGTTCATGCTCTCGCTAAAAATAGGAATCATCTTGACTGACTCAGAAGTTAACTGTGAAGAATGCCTCCCATGTGAAATGGTTGGAATGAGTAACCATCAGTCTTGTAAACACAGCAAACACATTCCAAACAAGCTGTGAGGAGTCGTGAGGATGGTGGGCACACTTTGTAGAAGCTGTTAAGCTGTTTTTTGTTTTATATGCAATCAATCACTGACTAGAGAAATTAGGCTGCATGATTCTGAGAAGAAATGATATCATGTTATTCTCAAATCATACTTAATCATTTCCTGTTTTTTACTTTATCATTTGTCATTGTTTCATGCCATGATGTTTCCTAAATGCACTAAATGCAGAACAGGAAGTTGACAACTTAATTAGTCATGACAGCTTTTCTCCCTTTCTGTGTCTTTTTTTAGTGGAGCCTGAAAAAGTGCTTTGGAGCAAAGGGGAGCGCCCAGAATCCGGTCAACACATACAGTGGTACCGAGCTGTTTTTCATAAGAACCCTAATATCCAGACTGAACTGACGCTAGCTCGGGCCGAGCTGAAGATTTCCAGACAGATTTTAGAGAAGCCAAGGCCCATTCAACCTGAAATACGACAAGCTATTCAAGTTAAAGTCAATGGCATGAAGCCAATGACACACATAGACACTCTAGTCCAGGCAAATGTCTCAAGCACCCAAGATCTGACTTTGGACATCACACCTGAGGTGGAGAAGTGGAGGAGGAACGATGGCGGTCAGTCGCTGGTTGTGGACGTGGGGCTGGTTGTGGGTGGAAGAGATGACCCTGGGGCAGATCCAAGGGTTGCCCTGGAATTAGGCCTCACACAGCCCAGACCAGCAAGGAGAAGGAGGCTGCCTCGCTCCAACAAAGAAGACATCTGCGACGAGCAAGGATGGTGCTGCCGTAAGTCTGTCGTCGTGACGTTCAAAGACATCGGCTGGTCGGACTGGGTGGTGGCCCCAAGCGCCTACACCATGCATTTCTGTGACGGCTCCTGCCCTCACAACTACAAGCCGGCTAGCATGCACGCGCAGGTTAAATCGCGGCTGCACCAGATGACCAAAGGAGGGACACCTCGCCCTTGTTGCGTGCCTGCAGCCTACGAGCCCATGGTCCTCATGCACTACGACAGTCAGGGAAAGTTGGCGCTGACGCCCTTCAACGACTTGATTGTCACTAAATGCCACTGTGCCTGAGAGGCTCTGGCGCAAGGCCACACAAAAGTCACAATAGACATTTTACCTTTTAACATTTGACAAAGCAAAGCCACTAGATATAATTATATGTTACATGGTGAAATAAAAAAACGACTGTGGTCTTAAAGGAGACGAGAGAACATTTTGTCACACCTGATTTGCAGCATTGCTGTCTTTGTTTTCAGTGGTTCCCTAAATTACAATCATGATCATCCACCATTTAATGCGTTTTGAAGACACAAATGTTACTGTTGCACAGTCACCGACTGTCTGCCACTGTTTTGTAGATCAAACAGTAGATAGTAGATCTGTTGCTTCATATCTTTGTCTGTTATTTATTCTAAGTTCTATTTAAGGTCTTAAACTTATATTTGTGTTTTTTGCTGTTTTATGTTACAGTACAATATTTAGTATGCTACATAGTATTCTTTCCATTTATTCTACAGCTTTAAAGGAGTGTATTGTGTATCCTGAGACATTTTGCAAATGATTATGAGTTTGTCTTATACATTTCAATAATAATATGAACACATGAATATATTTTCTGCTTTATTCATGCTGATGTTGCACTTGAATACATGAGCAATATATACATTTCATAATAAACGCTGATTCCTGATGCCGTCTCATATTGGTCATTTATCCACAGAATCTTCCAGTGCTTCGAAACAACCCTTAATATGGTTATTGCTGCTGTGCATTCAATTACCTACGGCAATAAATGTCCAAGGTTAGGGTGTGCCAGAAAAGTTAGCATGTAAAGATATGATAGCTTATATCTCCAAGCATGACCTTGTAGCTACTTTCACCATGGCCTTGACGGGACGATGACCCGGGGTTGACAAAATGAACAATAATCAACACAATTGTATTTTTACTCTGACGGGGAAAGGGGAATTAGCAGAAGAGGAAAAAGACAGCGGCTTGCTGTATAAACACACGACTGTTCAGATTACATATCAACGACGGCACTGTAAATGCATTTTCATTGCAGATTATCAAAGATTGTGTCTGTGATAATTGCTTTTCAATGCTGTTGAGATAAGTTATTAGAAAAAGAACAAATAATAATGTGAGATATACTACGATAAGTGTGGTCGCCATATCTTTGTTTTATCTAGGAGAAGACAAGAAAGAAAAAATGCAGAGAAAACTAAAAAGCAGCCAACATGCTGTTCCGTGGTTTGGAGGCAACAGAACATAATACTACCTGCCTATAGTGTTGTTTAGTGAGCGATCGAAATCAAAATGGAAATGGGTAGCTCCTCTAAAATACTTTCAATTCAATATCCGAGTAGTCACACCACCACCACCCCTAATGAGTAATTTATAGTTTTTATCACTGTATGGATAAAGGTCACGGTGTAGTATGAGCATATGTTGTTTTTCCATTAATAAAGTAGATGTATTAAAGGGTGGGGCATGGAAGATTGAATAAATAGGAAACTGGATAAATAGGCCATTAATCTCTGGCTGCAGACACAAACGTCTACTGTAGTTGGACTTTTCTAATGGTAAATGTACACCTGTGTCCAGTAACTGCTCATTCGTTTCTTTGTTTTTGCCCCGTTACTACCCATTTGTTTCTTTGTTTCAAGGATGACATCCTCAGTTAGTACACAACCGATGACTGATGTAAATGTCCTCAATCTTAAATTGTGAAAGGTCCCAAGTTGCAGTACCACCCAAAGTATACAAGAATAAAAGAATTAGGGACAATATTTATCAAGCCCTTCTGTGTGTAATGTAAGATAGATGGCCTGAGCTCAATGGCCTCTGTTATTTAGCTGTCTCCTGGTTTTAATCCAACAGTCTGCCTAGAAACTGGTACTATTATCAAAATCAAGTCTGAGATGAGAGTAAACAAAATATAAACAATGCAAACAAAGGAAAAGCACAAGGCACGGTCTATAACCCTTCCACAGCACTTTTATCCATTACCTCAGTCTGTATGCTGTAATATTCAGACAAAGTATTTATGCTCAGTGTAAGCGTTTTTCTGAGTCACTCTCAGATGTGCTCACTATAGCACAATACATCTGGATGGCATCGATGCAACAAGGCCAGAGGGGTAGTCACTTCCTTTCAGAATGTCTCCGTTAAAATATTGATGAACTATATTTTAAAACCGTATAAAGTTCATTGGTGTTTGTTCCCAGGGGAAGACTTGATGGTCCTTCATGTAATTTGGCCTTTTTGTGCTCAAGCAGCGTGTTCTCGTCCTCGTGCTTTTTTTTCTGTACCTATTCTGTGCTTTCCTATATTACCAAGAGGGAAGTTTGCGTTTCACAACAGCAAGCATGGTTTCCATCCTTATATTGTCCCTGAAATGAAATTAGCCATGGGGATTCATCTAATCATTTTGTGGAAACAAATCACGCCTGTGTCTGTGCTCTAGATGTTACTACTTATTTTTCGAGAACAAAACTTCTAATAAAACTTAAGTCTATATAACTAAGTTAAAATGCCGTGACAAAATATTCTTAGAGGCTGTACACACATACATAGATATTTTGTGGTTGTGTGTTCTCTCCCTCTTGCCTTTAAATGATTATGAAATAATGAGCCTCCATTCCAGCACCACAAGAAGATAACAAGAAGAACATAATTTCACTCAATGTTCTTTTACTCAAAATTCATGTTTGCATTTTATGGATTTCTGAACAGATTGTGAGTTGCAAAAAGCTTTTTTTCCTAATTTTGGAAAGCGAGTGCAGAATCTGCTTGACATGCATGACTCACTTCACAACTTTGAAAAAACTCATCATTTCTGCTCTATTTCTGGATAAAAGCAGAAGCTCAAAGTCAAAGTCATCAGCAAATTCATACTCAGGGAAAGTCATGAAAAATTTATATAGTCCAGTCAGCAAACTGGTGCCACAAATTGCTGATAAAAATGTGTTGACTTACTGTATGTCCAAAAACTACAACAAACCAAAGTATACAAAAATGTGAAAAAAATGTGATTTTCCTTTATTCTAAATCTGGAGTTAACAGGAACACATTTCATAGTTATTGTACCTACAAATATATCGTATCTACAGTATGTCATCATGTTTCATCTCTCCTCAACATAAATTATAGAGATAATTCCATGTATAACTTTATAGATGAGGAGGGATAATTGTAATATTTGCTGTAACATATCTGTACAAATGTATCTATCATTTATTTTGAAAGCACTGTATATATGCCACAGTCAATAAAATATTGCATCTCAGCTGTATCAAAGAGCACTGCGGTGTCTTACGGCCTCACCTTCACCTTACTCCAATAAAAGATGACTCATAGTAGAAAGAGATAGAAAGGATTCTGGTAATAATACAGATTTGTCTTTGTTGCTGTTTTGCTTCTCAAGCGTCTGGCATAATATATACGTCCTCTTCTTGGAAGTCTGGGAGTAAGGCAATGCTACAGGCCGGGTCATTGCTGTATATTGCGTCATCTGGTGAATCACACTGCAAATACAAATCCTCTTCAGGTTCAGTAGGCGACCTAGGGAGAGACAGGTGGGCAAGTGCAGTGGACAATGTTCATATCTGAAGGTGGTTCCCCGAAAAGCTCCCTGAAAACGCCTGGCTTCTCGTAACCAACGTAGAATCATTTCACTTGGTTACGACAAATATTAACTTGCTTAAGATAAATATTATGTGAACTGTGTGGAGTTGCTTTCTCCAGTTGTTAACATTCTTCTCTATCTCAGAGAAAAAAACTCCTCTACTGAGTCATCGGTTGGGAAATTGGATTAATACATTTTAAATCAAATGAAATAACAGCAAGGAGGGCAACCAGATATAGACCAAAATTGGAGACATATTTCAACAGTACTGTGCAAGAAAGGGAAACACAGTGTTTCTTAATCCATTTCCTCTCTGATGCCTTTTTGGTCCACTGTAGTTTCATAAGCACCATTTTAGCCTTAGGCTCACAAGATATCCTCTCAGCGGGTCTTTGT
This sequence comes from Hoplostethus mediterraneus, assembly GCA_034670385.1. NCBI lineage: Eukaryota > Metazoa > Chordata > Actinopteri > Trachichthyiformes > Trachichthyidae > Hoplostethus > Hoplostethus mediterraneus. Next base: position 3,900,768 of record JAXDDW010000024.1, on the reverse strand, counting down.
AGATTTACACTGTACCAAATGTGCTAGGAAAACCAGCCCTTTCTTCCAAATCAACTGAAATAGACATTTTAATCAAGTATAGCTTACCTGTCCATGTCTACCACAGTCCCATCTTGGTCAGGTTGAACTCGGAAGTTTTCATAGATGGGGGTCTGCCCTGTATACTGTACTGGACAGGAATCGTCTTGTGTTGTCTGCGTGTGGTCTTCCTTGTTCTTGCTTCCACCACGTCCCAGCGGCCACATATTCCTGAGTTTACTCCGCTGTGTGTACACAGCCACGGCTGCTGCTGCGATCCCAAGCACCAGAAAGGAGAGGGTCAGTCCCACAGCCAGACCTGCAGAGGAGTTAGGAGGGGTCGGGTCGACCGGAACTGTATTGTTTCCAGTGATATTGAGGCTCATGATCTGTAAATGGAGAAGAAGTAAAAGTAGAAACTGGATGACATTGCTGATTTTCTTACAAGTTACATTGCTTGGTTATTCAGTCAGAATTAGCCAAAATCTCATTATTGTTAGTAAAGAGAATGAGATTTGTTTGTTGTTTTTGTTTTTTTACCAGTTACACTTATTATTACATGTTTTCCATTCAAAAAGCTACCAGATTTAAACAAATGTTCAGTTCTTGCTACCAATAATTAATTTGTATGAAAATTTGACTTGAAGATTACTATTAAGATTTACAATACATTCCAGGTAATGCAATAAATAACCATGTAGGCCAAGTCAAACTGTTGCCCACTTTCTGTCAGTGCTTTTTAATAGCAATTTAGTCACAAAGTGTATAGGTGAATCAAAAACAGACATCTCACCAAACAAGGCTCCGACAATCTGGGTCAAGGTCTGAAGTTGTGCCGTGAAGTCATTTACTTTAAGGCAAATTGAAAGTTCCCTTTTTTGTGAAATAGTGGAACTTGAAAGGTTGAAACTTTAGATTTCCTGTCAAAACCCTGCGGTGAATGCACACAGCTGATACCTGACAGCTGCAAATTTGAGTAACTACTTGTCAATTAAAGCACTTAACGCACATTTATTAATTATGGTTTTAGTGCACTTTGCTTATTTGGATATTGTTTATTATTATGTTTATTATAATTATTTGTGTGTAGGAGGTTAAATGGGAAATATATTTTATTTCTTAGCTTCTCTAGCTGAAAATCACAAATCTACATAAAAAACATGTATCACTTAAGACGATGCAATGGTTTTCATATTTACATGTGTCATTATCTTTATACATGGAGACGTCTTGCTGACAGCATCAAATCGCATTCAGAAGGGGAGGGAAGTTAATCGAAATGAATGACTCGTCACAGTGATGGGCCTTACAGTAACTCTTTCATCAGTTATGAGGAAAAACACACACAAGCATATGAACAGAAAAGATAAAGTTCACTGTTATCTTGCTTCTGTATGTCTAGTAAGTGCTGCACTCCATGCTGTAAAATACGGTAACGAGACACACACACACACACACACACACACACACACACACACACACACACACACACACACACACACACACACACACACACGCACACACACACAAAACTTGGGCTTGCAGCCTTGTTAGTTCAAGGTCAGTGTCTAGTTCAGCAGGACCTTTACCTCCTCCTGCTGTCAATTTCACTGCCCAATCACAGAATGCATCATGTCTCCCTTAATCTGTTGCATTTCCTTTTCTTCATGATTTCCACCATCTGGAAAAGGATCTGGAACTCTGTAAGATGATGGGTGTTTCTTGGGGGTAAAATGAGGATCTGACCATCACTATTTAGTGATATATACGATATTTCTGATTATTTCAGAAATAATAATAATAATAATAATAATAATAATAATAATACATTTATTTTATATAGATCTTTTCTCAGTACCCAAAGGTCAAAGGTCAATGTCTAGGAGTCAACAATGAAGCTTTAAACCAACTACATAGGGGCACACATTAAAACAATACATCTGTGACTGTGCCAAATACCCACTGTGCATCACAAATATTCTCACCATTAGGCCCAGCTGGGTGAAAGCTGTAGTTTAGTAGTAAAAAGATCACCGACTTTCTGCTTTTCAGATGATCTCTGCTGCAGTGTGTTTACATAAGATAAACATGAACAGTATCTGGCGGACGATCCTACAAGACACGTGTTTTTCCTCAATTTACCAGGCCTTTTTCAAACAGGCTCAACTTCAAGGTTTGTTTGTTTTTTTCCCAAGGCTTATTCGGCAATAACAGAATAATCCCGCGCACAGACTCCCTCCCCCTCCACTTGCCCTGGAGTCTCCTTCTTTTTCAATGGTTACCATGGTTACTTAGCAGCCAAATTTCACTCTTCTGAATGGCAGGTGAAGCAGCAATGCTGTTTCATTGTGCTTTCAGCGGCTGTAATGCTGAAAACAAACAAAAAATATTTCAGGTGTGGCACTGGGTGTCTGTAGGGGAAAAACAAAACCTGGAGATCTTTCATTTCTTTCTTTTGAATTTTGCAGGTTTGTGTTTTTAATATGTCTGCAGGGCCTGTATGTATTGTTGTTATGCATGCAGCTCCTCCCTTGGCTGTGAGGGCAGTGTAACTCCAATAACTCCAGTCTACTAAACAGACAAGACTAGACATGCAGGTGTGATTGCATTGCAGACACTTTTTTTCTATGATTTCATTCATTCATTAAATTCATTGATGCACAAGGGAGTGAAATGTGCAGGCTTGCTTCATGTGCTCAGGGGAACAATATGTGACAGAAATACCCACCTCCTGGCATTCACACACACACACACACACACACACACACACACACACACACACACACACACACACACACACACACACACACACACACACACACACATTTTCATATATATGAAAGTCACCTATGTGCACAAATATAAACTTTGTATATTTTGAAAGAAATCTCTAAACATAAGATTCCTTCGGTCCTGTGATCTTGCTGTTGTCGTGGAGAATATAACAAGTCAGTCATAGCGATTTAAAGGGGAAATTAACCCGCACAGTTCCTTTGTTGCTGTTAAAAAGTGGAATGTGCGGCTGTTCCGCAATCCAGATGTGCGGTGCGCCTCAACGACGCCCCCGCGCAGAGACGTGAGCACGCAAAGTCTCGCTAAAGGAGCTCAGTCAAGTTAGCCAGAGACAGCAGGAAAAATACCGGAAACTAGACGATTTTCCTTCAAAATCAAATGTGTGACACGTGTCCCTAGGACAACAGTAACTCCAGCTTCCTCTGTCAGGGCCTGTGTTGTCTCTTGTGGGTGTGTCTGTCTGTATACTTCAGTTCCATGGTGGGGTGGAGCTGAAGGCCCATTAGGCCAAGTGAGAGCACCTGGCCAGTGTTCCCAGCCCGATAACACCTGTCCACCCAGAGACCTCTCCTAATGACATTCTCTGACACACTCTCTCTCTGTCTCAGGGCATGCTTTCTTTCTGTTATTTTACATTTTACAACACCATATGTTACACCCTTCCACTCACTACACTACTGACTTGCAGATGTCCTTTCCATGTTATAATAGTTTGATTTTCTTTGTGAGGAATAAATTGCCACGTCTGCATGTCTCCATTTTGTTATGCACCAGGAGCTGCTCCTAGTAATATATTGCTCTGGTCGTAACTGCAGAACAATACAATTGTATAATGGAATCCTCAAGAGGAATTTTTTTTATCGCAGATTCAACCTTAAATATAGTCTTCTTTTTCACTTTGGTATTTTATTACTCAAAACGTTGGATTGTGTGTTCCTCAAAAATGTATTTATATTGAAAACCTTAACCGGAAGTTGGATATTTATTCCGTATAGCTTGACACTAGCCATTGAAGGAAAACGGAGCAGAAGAGCGAAACATGGCGACTTCGAACAATCCGCGGAAATTTAGCGAGAAAATCGCTTTACATAACCAGAAGCAGGCGGAGGAGACGGCGGCGTTTGAAGAAGTGATGAAAGACCTGAGCATTACCCGGGCAGCGAGGGTAAGAAAACTGATACTTGTTTTTTCACCCCTTCCACGTTTATTTTCAGCGAGCTGTCAGATATGCATATCTAGCGCGGTGGCTGCACGCAGCTTGGCCAGAATAGGTAAACAATAACAAACGACGCTTCCTGCCAGCTGCAACATTTTTATTTACACGAATGACAACGACCAAAACTGTCAACAGGTAGCAATCCTGTAATGTAGAGATGTGTGACAAGGACCTTCGTCCGAAAAAGTTGCACAATTTCTGTCCCATGCAAGTGGAAAGCAAAGGGGCGTGCATGCGTATTTGACAGCGCGCGCCCGAATGCAGCGATGATTTTTCCTCCTCGCGCTCTCGAAGCAGGTGAGATGGGACAAATAGATGAAGATGTCACCCACCGAAATCAGTTTTTATTGATGTAAGGCGCAGTAGACACATAATGCGACGGTGTGTTTGTGCGCGGTGGCGTTTGAAACTTGTCTGACAGATACTTAGGCCTATATGCACTGCAACATGATTGACATCTAAATCAAAGATGAAGGCCAGCAGATTATGTTGATTATAAGCCACATGCAGCACAGGCCTCCAAAATAAATCCTATGGAGGCAGGGCTTCATTAGGGAAGGCTGCTGAATAGATGTCACGATGGACTGACAGACTTTTATTGGCTGTATACAGTAGACTTATACTACATAGCATGTTGCATACTGTAAATCTGAATCATATTGACAAGGAAAGTGCTTATCTGTATGTGTGACAGAAACATGAGAATATTAAATGAAGCCGTTGTCATCCCATTGCATCATTTTATTTTGTTATTAGTTAGAAAAAAAACATATTTTTATTGTTAAGGTTTATTTCACCGTGAAAGAGGCCTGTGTTTCTGCTGCCTTGATTGGTCTTAATGCTCTCAGAATAATGCTGAAAAGCTTTTGAAAATGTTTCCATCTGCATTATAGATGTCCAGGCTACTCAGTTTCCCTGTGTGCTTTACAATAGTACGAAGCTCTTGTCTGGTCAAAGTTAAGTCTAGAGGACAACAGGCCTTAGATATTGCTCTCTCTCTCTCTCTCTCTCTCCCCCTCTCTCTTTCTCTCTCTGTCTCTCTATTTGTGTCTATCTGGCTGTGGTGGAATAATTCTGATTGCCATCTTCCTGATCCGGAAATGTTACAATATGTAATCCTTTGTCAGCAGAATAAATATAAATGCATTAAAAAAATGATTCTCTGAGATTAGAGGTTTGTCAAAATACGCCGGTGGTGCCAGCGTAGTAATTGTTATTATTAGATTGTATGCCCCACCAAGAGCCAGTGGTGGGCTCGCGTCAGGAAATGAAGTTAACCCGTGATGGTTTGCCTAATGGGAAATGGGAACTTGAGGCTATTGTCAAGTAAACACTGTCGCAAGGCTTGTTGGAGTTTACTTTTGGAAATTATGTTTGACTTACTAAGTTGACCTATGGTGTTGTTAAATCCTGTGTGTGTCAGTTACGCTGATGCTGAGCTCTCACTTCTACCTGAAGTCTCAGCCAAATGAAGTATCGTAAGAGGTTGTTAAATTTACTGTGTGCTACCACGGTGTCTTGAACAGATGGTTAATGAAGGAAACACCAGTCAGCGGTGGTAGTTCCAGTGTCTAGAAGACCACGCGATTAGAAGTAATTACATGGGATTGGGGTGGGATTAGTTTAAAGACCTGTAAATGTCAGTTGCACGCCCCATTGCATGTAGTGTTGAGTCCAGCATGTTCCTGCAGGAAGAAACATTCAGCTGCCTTTGTTTTTAATGTAGTTAACTGGAAGGTCTTGATCATCTTTTTGCCATTTAGCATTTGTATAATCATGATTTGGCACGTTTACAACCAACGTATTACCGTCCCGCCTCTGCAGTATGAACATTGCTATTTATTTTGTCATAAGTAGTGTATTTATTTGTTTTGTAATGTTCTCATAATTCCTCTCGTCTTGCTCTCTGTTTGTCATGTTACCAGTTGCAGCTGCAGAAAACCCAATATTTGCAGTTGGGGCAAAACCGTGGCCAGTACTATGGAGGATCTTTGCCAAACGTCAATCAGATTGGAAGCAGCACCGTCGATGTGCCTTTTCAGGTGAGGAATCATTTAATCATTTGTCAAGTTGTTTAGTGTGACAGCTTGAAGAAGATGATTACTGTATTGGCCAACTTACACGTTGTAAGTTGAATTTTGTTTTCCAGATGGCATTGTTTGCCCCCTTGATCTGATTTTTAGGGGCATTTTGGTTCTTTTCCGGTGGCAATTGTATTGCACTATGAAATAACACATTTGCATTGCATATAAACAAATCAAATCAATTTGTACCAGTAAGATCTGATTTATTATATATCATAATATGCCACACGCCCCACACCTGTTTCCCACTGCTGGAAACAGAAGAGGATGGTGCTGTTTTCCTCTCTGGCCCCAGCCAGTCCATCTTACACCCCTCTGTTGTTGAGGTTTTTACGATATTGGTCGTTTATTTTTTGTTGACACCTTGGTTTGTGTAATATTAGGATTTTCTCCTACGGCCGGCTGTGCGGTGCCAACATTGTCTTCTGCTTCAGGCTGCAGGCTCCCAGAATGCACTTCAAAGAATCTCCTGGTACAGGCTCCTCCTGGACATTTTTGTCCCCAGCCCCTGTTAATTGATCATGTCCTACATATGCATCTCATTTCATCAGAGAGATCAGAGCACAGGGTTGCCTGCGGTGCCCTTAGTGCAGTCTGGGGCTCAATGCCTTGCTTTGGGGCACTTAGACAGTGTTGGTGGGTAGTGTAGATGTAATAACAGTCACCCAATGATCGTCAGCTCACAGTTGGATACACCCTCCCATCAATCCAGCAGCGTTGTGGTTACTGATCAGCATCTCTCCATTATGGTAGAGGATGACAACTCAAGAGAAATTGTGACTTTCAATTTTCTGAACTAAATCAGTATAGGGAGAAGCTCAATTAAGTCCCACAGACGTATTTGCTGCAGTCTGATCAGTCTGGTGTGATGAACGTATTTTCTTCTGTCAGACTCTATTTCAGAATTCAGGGCTGGACACGAGCAGGACGACGCGGCACCACGGGCTGGTGGACAGAGTCTACCGGGACAGGAACCGTATCACATCACCCCACCGGAAACCCCTGTCTGTTGACAAACATGGACGCCAGATATCCTTTAATGCTGGCTGTTGGTTTTGAAAATGCTAAAGCTAACCTGTTTCATATCTCTGTTATATTAACATCCCATTACGTGGCTTTGTCGAATACTCAGTTTTGATTTGGCCAATTAACGTATTCTGATATCTCTGAATAGTAGACCACTGCTTCACATCTAATCGTATCACTCTGGTTAAGGAGTCTGGTTGTTTTTGTTGATTTCTGATCAAATTAACTAGCGACACTTGGCTAGCCGCGGTTAGAAACTGTGGAGATTTTTCCAATATTACTTTTATCTATTCGGACAGGACAAAACGTTTGATTGCTGGATAGAGACTGAGCATCAATCTTAACGGATTTGTTTACGTTGTTATGATTACCGTTCTGCTACAGTGTAGCCATGGATGCTAGTAGCTACAGACATATCCTTGGTAAATCAATATTTCATGTGATGAATGTATTTGGTAAGTAGCGGGATAATGTACAATGAGACACTGATGCTCTACATTATCCCTTACTTGTATCACATAGTGGTTTATTTGTGATGCCACCAAGAAACACTACACTCCTGATTATAGCTTCTCATGTCCAAAGAACTCAAATGAATGAGTGCAATTAGTTTGCCAAGCCATTCAGTCTCCAGCTGTATTTTCTTAACATGAGATCTCACATTGACAGCTGTCCATATGGCTCAGTATATCTGTCACCTCCACCTGATACCAGCTGGAGGAGGTAAGATGAAACACCTTCACTGCATGACTGTGTTTTTTTTTTAGTGTTTGGCGTTTTTTCTTATTTTCGCAAAGCTTTCACACTGCCTCGCTAAGAATTATGGCTTGTACTCCACTACAGCCACTGAGTCACATCAATAGCACACAAGGAACTCGGAACAAGGAACTAGTAAAATGATGAATAATACCAGGTCTTGTCACTGTATTGAATAGACCTCACACCTTTTTATGTGCCGTAGAACGTTGTAATTGTGGCTTCCAGTGCTTTTGTACACATTTGTTTTTTTTCTCTCATTTACTGCAGATTTACTGCGCTGTGATTTTTTTTTTTTTTAATTTCTTGTGCCGCAGGACAAATTCAGACTCAGCACTGCACCAGAGCACGCTAACTCCTGCCCAGCAGGCCTCTTTCACCGGAGGCTCACAGGAAATCCAGCCAAAACGAGGTACTGAGCATCTAATTTTAAGTCCTTATTTCTTGAAAACAAGCTGTTTAGATTAAACCGGCATATATGCAGGCACACACACTAACAGATACACTACATCACATTAAAGGTAGGTTTACATATTATGAGTTATAGAATAACATGTATACATATAAAATATACTGTTATTTGACCCAGTCAAATTCACATCATAGGTAGTGGTGGTTGACATTGTGTTTATTACTGTGCTTCTTTATTTTTCTTTTTTCTTCATTTGTTATTCTTTCTCTTTATTGTTGAGCCGAGTGCTCTCTAGTGTAAGATAAAAGGGTTTGAACACGGCTTTGAGGGCAGAGGAGACAAATGACTTCTGAGAAGATGGGGTGTATCCAAGTGTCTAGTGAAGTTCAGTGCTAATGGCTGCATGAAGTGGATTATTTCCATTCAGGAGCTCTTTGATAAGTTTCAGATAAATCTCTTCCGTCAGATGTTTAGATTGTTGCCCCCCATTCCCAGAACCTGAGGCTTGTTTATAATAATGAGTCAATCCTATTGTGTGTCCTTCTATTTACTGTGCTAAACGATGATTCAGCGTTTGAGTCTCGTTCATTTGTTCCTTTTTTCTTTTACTCCTTCTTTTGCTCTTTGACTTTCTCTTTCTCTTTCTCTTTTTGTCTCCTTTCTCATTTTATTTTATTTATTTTCTGGTATTTGTGTTTGTGTATTATTCGGCTTTTATCATATTAATTAAGGACATGTGGGCTGTGATTATTATAAGCCCGTACAAGCTGGACATGTAGACCCAAGAGACGAGTGGGTGGGGGGGGGGGGAACAATCATTTTCATCTTCTCTTTCTCTTTCTTCTCCTCCCCTCTCCAGTTCTCCTGCTCACTGTACCAGGGTCAGATGCAATTAAACAAGAGGGCGATGAAGATCAGAACTGGGATTGCAAAAAGGTGAGAGTCCTACACTCACATGAATGCTCATCGCACCTTGAACTATGGTCTGCCCAGTACTCTAACTGGCCTGTATCTGTTCCCTGTAGAACGTTTCACGGTCCAAGCCCTGTAAAGTTCCAGGAATCAAGTGAGTACTTTTAGTTTCATTTCTGTAGAGATATTTTCTGAAAACTGATTAAGGCAATACAATGACGCCTGAAGAGCCAGTGGAGCTTGACTACGTACCACTAACCATTCTTGTAGTGATAATGTCTGAGTGATCAGGCCTTTATCTGGACAATGGTACATGCTGTGAGAATGATGTTTAATTACAGACAGCTTCAGTTTCAGGGTATTTCTTCATCGTTTAACATCCAATGTGAAGACGACTAATAATTGTACCATTGTCAAAATAATGTAGAGCCAAAACATTCACAGGCATAATCAGACATGCTGGAGCAGCAGTCCAGTGTGTATGTCTCTTTTTTTATGTGCCTTGCCATTGACATCCATCCGGCACCTGGTCACATTTTTTTAGAAGTGCATGAAGTATCCTTGTCCTTGCCGTTGAGTTCTCCCCTCTCGTTTTTCTCCAGCATATTCCCGTCTCCGGACCAGGAGTTGACCGCTTCGCTGATCCCAGCAGCCCACAACACCGGCGGTTCGCTGCCCGACCTGACCAACATCCAGTTCCCTCCTCCGCTGCCCACCCCGCTGGACTCAGACGATGCAGCAGCCGCCGTGCTCAGCTCCTCCGACAGCATGGGAAACCTGGCTAACACACAAGGTGACACCTCACTGCCAGTGGTTGATTTGTTCAGATTTAACAAGGATGGTTGTTTTCTTGTAGTTACATGCGCTATATTAAACAGTGTTTCAATGCTGTCATACTAATCGTGTCGTTAACAGCTATAGATTTATGTGTGTCAGGTACTGCGCATTCATTTAAAACCTGCTCACTGACTTATATAACGGATCAGGTTTTTAATTCATCTTGAAGTGCAACAGACTTTAAATTATAAGGGAGCATTTTGAAGCGTTTACCCAGCTCTCAGCCACTCTCAACAAATGTCCGTTAACCAACCAGGAAGCGGAGAAGCAGGTTCAGACGCTACCGCTTTGTGTGGAGCAGCGTAACAGGCAGGCTGTTTGACGGAGACATTGTTTTGCCCTGATCTGATTCGCTCACGGTCAGAGAGTGTACGGTGGTCAGCAGGGACAAAATTTGAAAACAACGCAAAAACCAAAGACTGCATATAACCGATGCATTCAAATGTTATTGAACGTAACATCCGAGTGTGTTGGCTGAGCTTTATTGATCTGTCCCATATTTACTGGTATTTGGTGCTTGGCGGGTGTAAACTTTTGCTTTTAAAGAGAAATCTGCTCACATGCCCTTTTTGTGTGCCCAGTAGGAGTGAACACCTCTCAACCCACGGTAACCATGGCAATGCAGCCTGGGCAGGACAACATGGTTCCTCTCATCCTGAACGCAGTCGACTCCCACCAACACCAGCCCCTGCAACTCTCCCCAACACTGTCTCCACCACTAACACTCTCTCAGGTACAAGGCGCACTCTGTGTCCTGTCTTGGCGCGGTCCCGCCCTTGAAAATTTCATTTATTTTCCGAATCTCCCCAGTGGTTTTTATACAAAGGCTGTTTCATCTCTTTTGCTGACTTTGTCGTTGTATTAATTATTAATTTTCCTTCTTCTTGGTTCCAAACAATAACCTCTTAGTGATGTCTCAGTTTGATAACTCCATTTTAAAAACCTAGTAGTTTCTAGTTAGTTAAGTATCCTATATAGGTGTAAAATAATAGTTTTCAGTGAGTGAATGGACTGAATGAATGAATGAATGAATGAATGAATGAATGAATGAATGAATGAATGAATGAATGAATGTTTCAGAAGATGAAGGAGGGAGCCGACCAATAGATAAATGAAAGCATGTTTCATAAAATGGTAGAAAGAACTGAGTGAATGAATGCATGCAGGAACCCACCATCTAACTGGCTGACCTGATGATGATGATGATGATGATGATGATGATGATGATGATGATGATGATGATGATGATAATAATCTGTTGCCCTGTTCCACCAAGGCGGCCATCAACGCCATGGCCCTTGAGCAGCAGCTGTCTCAGTACACCTTCTTCAACCAGCAGCCCTCGCCCCAGAACCAGCCAGTGAGTTGCCCTCTGTCTATAAAAGCTAAACAACGTTAAAGAAATTAAATGCATTGCTTTATTCTTTCATCTCTGTATTGATTTTAGCTTACCGCGTTGAGTGGTGCAATATATGTCTAAGATCAGAACAAGACTTTATGCACATACTAGTTGCTGTATCTCCTTAATGTTCTTCCTCCTGCCCACGCTGTTTGTGTGGGCAAGTCCCGCACACTATTTGGTTGATGCATTTCAAGCAGTTGCCCATACATTATATTGTTGTGCCAGACATGTGAAGGCAATTTGCACATCACCTGTCTGTCCAATGCAGCGTCCTAGTTGACTGAAACATTCCTTGTAATCTCTGGACAGAGAAAGCCTTTGATAGTTGCCTCTTAACATGCATTCCAATGTAAAGATGTATGAATGCACAAAGTGGCTCATTGTGCCTGCTAAGACAAAAAAATGTATTATTTCATCTGGCAAAGAAATGGATGACATGATAAAGCCGAGGAATCTAGATGAAATGATCAATACAGTAAAGATGCTGCCTTCTGCCCTTCCCTGACTTTTTCTGTTGGATTAAAAGAAATGTAAATATATCTAAACAATTGATAGCAGAGGATTTTACACAGACAGAAACTCTTAAAAGTGTTTTAATTCTGTCAAAAATAAATTGGCCTACATTCCTCTGTGCTAATAGCGGGGCTCGTGGCAATCAGCAAGATTGACCGGCAGCAAGAGCACAGTGCTACCAAGCAGACCCTCAGTGATCTCTTCTGTCACCTCAGTCGCTTGCTGTGAGGCGACTTAGCAGGCAGTTCTTCTGTGTCACAGTTTCTCCCACACCGAAAGTACCGGTGCTTTACACTGAGTGCCTTATTTCTGATTTTACCTTCTGTTAATTAGCATTTGTTTTGGCAGACTATGAAACCATGCAGTACTAATTATGTATCCATCCTCCATTAGTACTGCAGAAGATGTTGCAGCATATGCTTTCTGAAATGTGGTGAGTAGAACTGAAACGGCGTATTGCGGCAAAAAACTTTAAAAACTCCTAAATCAGCCGGTTGCCAGATGATTCCTTGTGCCGTCTGAAGCAACAGTGGCAGTAGAGATGTAACTCACAGGCACATACATGGTGGCTGTATCATCCATTCTCTTTCCACTCCAGCAAACAGGCCTGGTCCAACTACCGTCCTCCTTGGTCCAGACCCAGAGCTCCTGCTCCACGCCAGGCAGCCAGACCTCCTCACAAACCAACATGACTGTGGACATGAACACGGTGAGCACCGACCACACCTCCTTCAGTCCTTGATCAGCGTATCACAAGGTGTCGGTATTTTCTTTTCAAATGACAGCAACACGGTGAGCTTGCTGACCTCCAAGTGATTACTGTTCTCTTCTACTGGGTCTCAGATCTGCTGCCCCTCAAGCCTAACCAGCTCTGTTGTTGTCTCGTTGTGTTCTTGACGCGCTCCCAGATCAGTGCAGCTCTTCACATGTTAAATGAAAGAAAGCGTGTTTTCAAATTGCATCAATTCTTAGATATCACTGATGTGTAACAACTTGCAAAAGTATCCAGAACCCTCGACCTTTTGCGCTTTTTGTTGTGCTGTTACCATGAAACGTCCTATAAAGACAAATCGTAGTAGTAGTAGTAACTAGGGAGTGTTGTGTGTGTAAGCATAAATTGAGGCCGGTCCCCAGTAAGTGAAAAATATGGAAGAATTACCAGAAAGGAGTCTAAATTCATTCATCAATATTTATAGCCTAAAATCTCATTTTACATTTGTAAAATATCACAAAATATATTGCTAAAAAGAGACGTTGGATGTAGTTATCTTGTTGCCATGGATATAGGTAGTGGCGCGAAAGCCTTGAAATTCATTACCAAACGTTACTGCTGCTTGGATCGCTGTGCAGCTTTGTTTGTTAGTCAATACTGACAGAGAGACTTTTTAAAATTCACTTTTGTGGCTTTAGCAGTTTTTGTTTCATTCCATTACGATGCATTTATGCTTTGTTGACAAGACTGATGACTATGTATTATAATAACACATTTTTGGATTTGTTAATTATTTAGCATGATAATTTCAGCCAAATATTTATTATTATTATTATTATTATTATTATTATTATTATTAGTAGTAGTAGTAGTAGTAGTAGTAATATTGTAGTATCTGACATCAGTTGTCCATAATTTTATGCTATAGGTCTAAATTCAAGCAGCATAACGTTTTTACCATTTTTCTTTATTTTATTTTATTTTTTATTTTTTAAAACTTTTTTACCACTTCCTTTACAGAAAGTAAAGAAAGTCTGCCACAGTAAGTTCTTTCAAAATGCATTTATTCAGGATTTTATGCAGATTTCTATGCAAAGCACTCTATTCTACCAAAGTGAAAACAAAATTATAGAATTGTATAATACACGAAAGTAAAACTTAGAAAATATGTAAAATTATGTATGTTTTTTTCAAGTTTAGTGTGTTTAGTGATCCTGAACAATGCTTTCCTTTTCTACAATTTTGTTTTCACTTTGACGGAATAGAGCGCTTTGCATAGACCTCAGACTAAAATCCATTCAATGCCTTTTGAAAGAACATACCACAACCAAATGTGCAAACAGTCAAGGGGTCTGAATACTTTTGCAAGGCTGTGTGCATGCTTTAGATCTTCGCTCTGGCCTCTCTGGTTCTGTTGCAGTGGGAATGTGTTTGGATTATCGCTGAAATGAAGTGGCCTACTTTCCCCTCACCTCAGTTACAGTCTTTTCCCTGTCAGCAATTTGACTGCAGCTTAGACGGAGCAAGAACAGCAAACTTGTCTATTGTTTTATAGTTTTTAATTAGATTTTTCTTTTTTTGCTGAGAGGAGGTTGTTTTTATGTGGCAGCTGAGATGTACTGCTGTGTTTTTAGATGTATGTTTCCATCTGCTTCCTTCCTACCTTCTTGCCTAGAGTATCTTGAGAGTGTAGTATGGTCCTACCGCAGCAGTCATCCCTGTACTAGTTTATGTTTTCACCCAGAGAGCTTCAGCTGTTTTATCACTTCTCTATCTCATGCCATTAGTATTTTGATATCTTATCTATCAATAGATTAGGAATGTTGCAGGTTGAACTCCTGTTGGCTTTTACGTGATAAGAGATTATCAGTCCCGTTTGATATACCTGTAAATCTGGACTTACTCAATAGTTTATCTGTGATCCACTCTGGCATTTCCTCTGATGTTTTTATTATTTTTTTTGTTCCTGTTTATTTCTGTCCACAGTAATGGTGATGAATTGCTACGGTGAAGTTTCTGTGTAATCACAAAAGTCACTTACATTTCATCTCTGGTGCTACACAAATGTTGTTTTTGGTTTTCCTGGACTGAATAGAAAACTGAAAACAGAGATGGTACCTGGGCCTGTTAGCAAGAGTCGTCCTACCCCAGTAGATCCCTCAGTTTTCACTCTTGTGTATAATTCATTTATTAATTTAATATATATGGCGTTCACTATCATCTTTCTCATTCACGTATTTGATTCTAGTACTATATTTGGAGGTTGTCTAAGCTGACAAAGCTAATTTAGGTTTCAGTCATATTTGAGTCAAGCCCCCCTCTGTTTCTGAACTAGTCTAGCTGAGCAGTGCTGGGAGAAGGCAGTTTGATTTCATTGTAGTTCTCTGAAGTATGCTCATTACCTCATTTCCAAATCCATGAAATCAAACCTGGATAATCTACAGAACAATACACAGCAGGTTATTCAGACACACTACAGACAAAATACAGACAAAATACAGCTTTCAGTTTGAACGCTTCTGAACAGCACAAACACACAGACAACTCTCTCCAATGCGAATAACTCCAACGTATCCTCTTGTATCAGGCCTCTTCACTCCAACAGTACCGCAGTAGGGTCGGATCCTCTGCCAATCAGTCTCCAACCTCTCCCGTCTCCAATCAAGGCTTCTCACCTGGAGGCTCGCCTCAAGTAAGGGCGTATGAACCAATGAGCTGCCGGCTCGCTGTGCGTAAACATCTCCGTCCCCTGCATCGTTGCTCTGTGGTCGTTGCCTCTGTGGCGGCCCCTCTCGGCTGCTCTGTTGTGTTGCCACGAGCAGATCTGGGCAAAAAAAAAGAAAAGAAAAGAAAAGGTTTTTATGTGTGTTGTTTAAAGCAGCTCAAGATGCGCTTATTTTAAACTTGAGCAGCCTCCCAAGTCTTAAATCAAGATGAGGCAAATCGAGACTTACCCATTTTCTTTTCACCCCAAAGTTTTTTTTTTAATTTATTCATTTGAAATATCCGTAAGGTATGTAGTTGCTGTTTTGCCCAGGTCTGACCACGAGTCTCTCTGAACACTCAGTGTCGTCGATGTCTTGCGATGTAACTGTGTCCCTGATCTCCCTCCTCTGCTTTTGTGGCGTTTGCACTGCATCCCCCAAACACTGTTTCCCCCTAGCATTAGTTCCTCCAGCTGTTCAGATCTTTGTGCTTTTTGTGTTTTTGCACCATTTGGGAGGGTTATTGTATAGCCGATCATGGCTTTGTAGGCAAGGGGTCATTTGAGGGAGTATGAAAGGGGAGATGATAATCCACCTTGTTGAGCTTTGACAAGACTGTATGGGGAACCTGTTCATCATTCCCATGGTTAAATTTGAACACGCTGAACCCTGCTCGCTGTAAGACAAACTAAACACACCCAAGGTAAACAAGGATCAAGGTTGTTAATCTGTTACACTTTAGTAAAAGCGTTGGAGAGCTGAAACCGCGGTAAATAGGAGGTGCTGTAAACATTCTCCAAACACAACCTTGACATTTAATTTCACGAAATTATGAAACGTTATGAAAAGCCATCACTGTGTGGAATTCTGCCTCCAAGTATGCATCAAATTAAATTGTGAAAGCCGGCCAAGGCTTTCGCTCGACCGGGGAATCATAAAGCACTCCTGCTCGCTTGCACTTGGATTGTGAGTTTGTATGTTTTAGAGAGACAGACAGCAAGAGAGAGAGAGAGAGAGAGAGAGAGTGTAGACTACATGTGTATTTTTTAACATTTTAACGTCCTGCTGTACGCTTCTTCTCCCTGCTGAAGTGACTCACTGGCAGTCTCGAGGTTATACATGGGCTAAACCATAACTGACAGGCTGTGCTCTATTATCCCACTCTGCCCTGTGGGGCCATTGGCAGCACACGTAGATAATTTGGTTTTGAACTAGGAGGAGCATGGGCTGAGAATATGATCCAATTACTTATACATTAAGAGGCCATGATGAAATAGAGAGAATCTCTGTTGCTGGCTGTATGAGGACATTTAAATGAGAAACTTCAAGCCTGCACTGGATGACTCAGTAGTGGGAGAATAACCCACAAAGGGGATTATATTTTCAATGAGTCCTTTTTATTTTGTGTGAATTTTATTCTGTTTGGCTCATGCTAATTAAAACGCAGAGGCCAGAAAGCAGCAGAGGAAGTTCGCCTGGTATCAGCAGCCCGGCCTTATCCTGAGCTGCTTGGTGGGGTGTCCCTCTATCGCCTTTTAGTCTGTACTGACAGGAGGCTCGTGGGTTCATGTGATTTTATCCCATCAGTCCATCCAGGATTTCAGTTTTTTGCGATTATGGTGGGGGGGAAAAATGGTAAATAAAATTGTGGCGATTGGTAAAACTCCAAGTCAAGGAGGTACTAAAGGAGCACTAACGAGATACCAAGTATCTCCATTAAGAAAGAGTCAAATAATCACTTACTGTGATAACAAGTGTAGGCCTGCTGCATATCACAGCAGGTTTTCATAAGTATTGCAGGGATTAGTTGAATTTGTGATTACAAAATTGCAAATTCCTGGCTGACTGACTTTTCTGTTGATTGTCTGTGTTGTAAAGAACCGCTGAGAATTAATCTGAAGAAGTTGCTTTTGCTTTGACTGAATTAATAATGAGTTAGCTGATGGGCCTGCAAGTTATCTATCGGAGTTATCTATCAGCCCTGAATTACATGAACACTCTTCTGTACGTACCAAGCTTTGTAGTGTAATTTTAGCAGTAACATTTTGCTAATATTTGTTTTCCAGAATCAAAACTGTGTATATAGAGATCTCTCTGTTCGCTGCAATACAGCAACTGTTAAACAAACACTGTTTTATTCAGGTTTGAGGAGAGATTTCTCTGGCCTGCAGCACATCGACACTGAAAGCAGCGTTATTCTGTGTCTCGTTAATTAGCAACGTCTTCACTGTTACACTGTGAGGTGATTCCAGTGTCTTCTGATCACACGTTTTCCTGTACCAGTACATCATATTTCATGAACATATAACTAATGAAGCCTGGAAGAAGAATATTCATATTGGTGGTCTGCCTCTGCTATTGTTTTTGTGTCTTAACCAATAGAGGGGGTCTGCTTGTTGTTGCAGCATAACTCCATACTGGGCAGTGTGTTTGCTGACTTCTACGACCAGCAGCTCACATCCAGGCAGGCCAGCGCTCTCTCGCAGCAGGTACGCACCAATCAAGCTCTATCTGTCAAAGTCTGATGCTTAAAGGTCCAGCTTTATTTCTGTTTTCAACCTTTTTAGCTTATAAAAAAAAAATCATATATTATACAGTGGAAAGGTTCAGAAAATTCTCATTTCAAGAATACAGTAATGCTTACTGGGCAGAACTGAAAGATAGCGTAGACTAGACCAGCCATCTTGATCTCAGTAATCAACCGATGCACGAACAGCAGTATCAAAATTGTGCTGATGATTTTGTGTTTTGTGTGTTGCGGTTGTCAGTTGGAGCAGTTCAACATGATTGAAACCCCCATCAGCTCTGACAGCCTATACAGCCAGGCCTCCACCCTCAACTACACCCAGGCAGCCATGATGGGTTTGACTGGTGGCCACTGCAACCTGCAGGACTCCCAGCAGCTGGGCTACAGTAGTCATGGCAACATCCCCAACATCATTCTCACAGGTGCGCGGAGGCTCACTCAAGTCTTAGCAGGTGGCTTGTTAGTATTGTGACTACTATCACTATCAAACCCCAAACCCGAAAACAGGGTCTTCTGCTTGTTCACATATTTGCTTGCTTGTCTTGATATTGCGCGGGCATCATATGTTTAATTAAATGAAGCAAATATTTATCTGTGCTATTCACAATTTAAAATGTCCCTGGATGGAACAGAGAACATGCTCTGTTCATGCTCTGAAAACCAAAGTTGCTTCACAGGGACGTATTTTGGAAAAGGTGGCGAGAACCAGGACATGGTGGTATTTTCCACAACACAGACACATGTAGCTTCAAACACCAGGTCACCCTGTACTTTGGTTTGGGGCTATCTAGTCTTTTCCATAAATGAAATATGTTGTTGCAGCTGCAGTGGTGATTTTAGAGAGATTCCCTTCAGCTGTAGCTGATAAGTAACGGTACTTTAGCTACCTCCTCCTTGAAATGCTTAATAACACCTCCTTACTGATTTCCTACTCATAACTCAGACCCCCTAACTTTCTGTCTTTCTCTTCTTTCGATCATTCAAATGTTACCTTTACATTCCCTAAGTTTCCATTGATTTCTTCTCTGTCGGGGAGCCTGTCTTCTCCTTGAAATCCTTATCAAAATACTCTGCCTTTTCTATTTATATTACCAGAATCAGTTTTGTCTCACGGATGTTAGTGAAGTCCATCGTGTGAATAGTTCTTAGAGAGGAAGATTTTAAACGTCCACGTCATCCAGTGGTGTAGTCTATTTTTTTGTAGTGGGTATACTGGTCTATACTCATACTCACCCGTCCCAGAGCAACGCGTCTCAGAACAACAGCCATCTTGGAGCAACACCTCATAAGCACCATCACCACCTTGTGTCTGATGCTGCCTCCTAACATGTTGATAACATAACCAATCTTTAAGAATGCTCTCAAGATGTATACTGTAGGCTGGGCATAGATGTATACTGTAGGTTTTTTATTCATGTACTGAGAAAACCTCTGAATCTGTTATTTAAAAGATAAAAGAAAGTTTTAAAAGATAATTTTGTGACAGCTTTCACACGTTGGTTAATTCATTAAATTAACCCAGTCTGTGTTCACATGACTTTTGGACCTCTGAGGCTTCCGTCGCCTGTGACGGACAACAACAGATTTCTTCCGCGGTAATTCTCGGCACAAAGGTAAAAATCAGAAAGTTAATTACAAAGAGATGAAGCGAAAACAACGCCAGACAACACTTTTTCAGTGTTTTCCGAAGCGTGCCACTGCACCCACAGCCGCTTCGGGTGACGCTGCTTACGAGAATAAAACTGTGTAACGTATCCTCGCGCATCAAGTGGGTATATGGAAATCATAAACATTTTCTAGTGAGTATAGGGCGTATACCTGCGTATCACGTAGACTACACCACTGGGTATACGCAAATCATTGACCTTTTCTAGTGGGTATACGGCGTATACCTGCGTATCACGTAGACTACACCACTGACGTCATCTCAGGCTTGACTTTAGTTTTACTTCCCTCTGGAAAAATGGCCACTTTTTTTAGTTTTGACAGCTGGAAAACAGCTGATAGGACCCCCCTTTATGACTATAGGGTCAACTAACCTTATCCAAGAAACCATGTACACTACTAGTAGAACAATGGAGGTAATATGCTGTCCTACGTACCTCCCACATGCTTATAATAAATATCAGTGGGTGCGCTAGCCTTCAGGCCTGGTCTTTTTCAAATATTGTTTCTTGCTGCTCCTCAGTGAGCGGCGAGTCTCCCCCCAGCCTGCCCAAGGACCTGACTGGCTCCTTGTCCCCAGATGTCAGCTTCGACGTTGACTCGCAGTTCCCGCTGGACGAGCTGAAAATCGACCCACTGACGCTTGACGGATTGCACATGCTCAATGACCCAGACATGGTCCTTGCTGACCCAGCCACAGAGGACGCGTTCCGCCTCGACCGGCTCTAACCGCGCTACACATGTTAATTGGTGTGTGTGAAGCCTGCCGCCCTGGGGGAGCGAGGGGCCCGCGTCCAGGAGGGGTAAACCGAGAGGAGTCGATTTGCGGGGTGCGGCAGACGAGGCCTCAGCCGGGCAGAGCATCCCATCCACATCCGCCACCCAAAAAAAAAAAAAACAGTCCAACCCCTCAGAAGAGCTTTTGAAGGAAACGTCAACTTGGGAAAATGGATTGAATCGTTGTCAAGACTGCTTGCCAGCCCCCCCCCCCCCCCCCCCCCCATCTCTTTTCAGAACTGGAAAGACGGTATTGGATTGATGACATGAGTTATGATATGAATCCTATCTATGGTTCTGTCGCTCGTCTTTGCTACCAACACATCCCGAGTTAGATTTATTTTAGATGCACATGTAACCCTAACCCATGAACATCGTTAGGAAGCTTGATGAAAATATCAGGGGGGTTGAAGGATCCTGATCTCTCGCTGTCGTTGACTGACTGAAACCATGTCTGTAGAGCAAACTGTTAACAAACCACACAACTCACCTGTCTAGGCAGTAGAGCAGCTCGATGACTCATAGGAAACACCTCTCTGCTTTTTCTGTGCTTTTTGTCTCGATCATTTCCTCTCCCTATTTTAACCTCCCTCTCTGGCCCAAGCTTGTTGCTCTCAATAATGCTCTCAGAGTATTAATTTAGTGCTAATCCCTGTGTGGTTTGTCACAGAAGCCAAAGTCGGGCCTAATTTGCTGTTCCAAATATTTCCTAAAAAGATTTGGTGAGTCAGTGAGCCATTTTGCCACATTATTTATAGAAAGTGACAGCAGTCTTTAGTTATGCATGAAATCACAAATCACTGTGCATACGTGTTTTTGCCTTACTAGACAGTTTTCATGCTAGGATTTGAATATCATGTGAACCGATGGGTCACAACAAACATTTACATTGTGGTTTGGTTTGACCTACATAATTCACCGTTACGTTGCTGGAGTGTGTCGATCTTCATCCGTTACTTTTCATCGTCACTACTAAATCATTTCTATATTCATTTACACCGGTCAAGTTGAAATAGATGAATAAAAACACTAAGGTGTTCGTTTTTTAAAGTTCTTTGTTGTGAAATAGATGTTTACAGGCTTGTTTTAACTTATATTTCAAATATACAGAATGTGACTAGATTTTGCGTAATGCTATCTATGCAAAACTAAAGTAATTGATTTAGTACTGTGAGGTATAACAGGCAAAATGCAGGATTATTATAGTGCACAGTGATGGTGCCATGTCATATTTCTTTCGATACTTTTGGAATGTACCTTTTCCGTTTTTTCCTTTCCATTGTAATTTTATTTGGCAAAAACCACAATAAGGCAAAAGAAAAGGAAAGGCGTGAGTGAGTGAGGGCATATGGTAGGAACTGAAACTCTAGATGTGAGCTTAGCGTTGTTGAAATATTTTTTTTTTCCAGACAATTGAACTGCCTCTACACTAGAACTGCATTGATGCAACCAGAATGTATTTAGGTCACATCTGTACAGTATGCTGTCGCCATCTTGTCATCCTCACAGACTCCGATATCCAGCCTTTATGTACTGTAGGACCAAATAACTTTGTTGACAATTTCACCCGATATTTTTTCTCCCTACAAAGGGTATGTGGCGTATTGTTTTATGTTTTCTACATTATTTTGTTTATTTCTTCTGCACTGTTACGACATTGAATATCTATGTGTGTGTCTTTGTCACATGAGCATGTCCTCCCGCTGTCTTTGCCCACGGTCAGTTTGTTCTGTCTCTCTCTCCAGTTTTGTTGTGGTTTTGGATTCATGTGGCTTCATGCGTTTTCTGTTCTAAACGTTCTGTAAAGTTGGCTTCTTTCTCAGTGAATGATTCCATTGGATTCGCTCACGACTGTCTCCTGCATTTTACATTGCACTTTACGCACTAATTTAAAACGTTGATCAGTGAGAGTTTTCATACCCAGCGTACCCAACCCCCCTGTGACTGTTATGTGCACTGGACCTGTTTGCCCTGTATTTGATCAAACTGGCCTTCTTGTTTAAAAAAAACTCCAAAAAACTAAAGTTAGTTATTTTTGAAAAATTATATATAGATAGTCTATTTAAAGAGATGCATTTTTACCTAATCAATGAGTATTTTGTTAGCTGTCTAATGTTACACACTTATGGAAAGAAAGTCAAACCTTTTTGGGATAGTGGTTATAGGGACATGGTGCGTCTCTACAGCTGATGCGGTTGGTCATATTCCTGTTGCAGCTCTTCCTGCCATGAATAGCACGTTTCAGCATTAAATAGAACTGAATGAAATAGATAATAGATGTGGTCTGTAATTCAAGTCAGACTATGAACTGAAATACAGTTCATTGTCTCAAATCGGTAAATTAAAAATTTGCAGGGTGTATTATGCTATACCGTGCCATATTTTTTAATCCCTGGGAAAAAAAATCCATCCCTGGAAGGTATATTAAAGGAAATAAAATTGTATACCAATCCAGATACAATCATTTTTAAAATGCCACTAACAGATTATAAACAAGGTTGCTCTTCTAAGACACTATATAGCCATCGCCCATCTAAAGATGCCTATAGTATGATATTGTACACTTTGAAAATAGGCTATTCTCTAGCTGCAACTTGTGTTTCTGAGGACATTCTGTCTGCCGATGTATGTCAAGGTTGTTCTGTGGCAGAATATTATCTGTGCCATTATTCTCACACAAGGTAAATAAAACATGTTCTGATAAATGTGATTGGATCAGTTGATACTGGGTCCTTCAGCATGAAAATACATTTTCCTTTTTTTTTTATATTTCTGAAAGTTTTAACTGCATCACATGTCTGAATTATGATGCATTTTTGTTATTTTATGTGACCTGTTTTTTTCCTCCCTCGAATGTGTCCCTGTGAGTAAATGGTTTGAATTCCAATTTTGTGACTGCATGAATCTCAAAACATATTTTCCCTATGTTGGCTTGGTTTTTATTTCTATACTCTTTCTTTTTTTCTTTTTTTTTTTAAAGCAATGTTGTGCAAAAAAAAAAAAAAAAGTACTTAAACTAAAAGTGAATGGTGGGGTCAACCTTGTTAAATTGTGTCTAAGCGTTCTGTTTTTTTTGTTTGGTAAAGTTGTCGTTTGTCTACTTTGATTTAGTGTCATGTGTAGGCTATGTAACTGCTAAGTCAAACCTAAAAGCATCAGAAATATCTTAATCAGCCTTTTATGCACATGTAGATGCTATTCTTTGGTACTTATTCATTTTTACACTGCAATATATGTGCTTACGTGCTGTGCAACACCCACAGAATTTGATTATGTCAGTTCTATAGACTAGCTGTGTATATTGCTTTATGGTAGGAACAATGTTTTTTGTGCTTCATGTGATATGATGTCAAAGTGAGAAAATGCACTGAGAATTACTGTGCTGCAATACGTCATTGTGGCTCTATTTTGTCCTCTTCTGGACTTTCTGGTGAGCCTAAAGTCTTTGTGGATTCCTTTTCCGTTACAGTCTTTCTTTTAACTTTTTGTGATTACATAGAAAACTCTGACTGATGTGTCGCCTGTTACTGCCACCTTTTTATGCACCAATTTTCAGGTGTCCATTGGTATTATGCCAATGTTTACAAAGATAACAGTTTACAACAAATAGAGCAATTTTTATTTTCTTTCTCTCTACTCAATGCATCAACGTAGCTGAATACTTTATCTGGACTAACAGACTCCATATGAGCCTCCTACAGTGTAACTTTTTTTTGTTTGATTATTTTGTTTACTTTTTATTTACAAATTTAACAGTGCATCAGTTGTTTAATTTCAATATTATTGCCATTCAAGTCTCCTCGCTGTAATAGGTCATAGGCTATTTCTTGTCAATTTGAAGTTGTAGGACTTTTATCAAGTTGACCTTCATCCACATGCATTTGGAAGGCCAGAAAGCACTTTATTTGATCTGCCCATTTTTAATATGCAGTAATTACCGTTCTGGTGGATTTTCTATTGATAGCTCCCTGGCATTGAACTGTCTAAATTTTCAATAGTGCAACAGACCCAGCTTTAACTGACTTGAATGAGAGACTGGCATGAGAATAGGTACTACTTTCTTTCCATTCGATTTTGGTTTCACAGTAAATCTGTCATGAGCACTGTACTTTTTTGTTTTGCTTTCAGTAAGGCAACAGGTGAACCAAAAAGCCAAAGTTAATAAACCAGCCCTTTAAAACTTTATTTTATGTTAAAGATCAATGCAGATTTTAATCTGTCCTTTTAGCTGTTGGAAAACATCCATTTCCCCATTTTATTTTGAAATGGCTTTATTAGGGTACATTAATATACATACATAAACTTAGAAGTATGAACTAGTACATTAACATTACATTGTTACATTGAACAGAATTCTTGCAGCATAACTTCAGAGATGTGACTGACATATCCTGCCCAGTACCTGGGGAATCTCTTTTCTGCATGATGCTGAATCTCAAAATAACTCAAAAAATGCCTTGACATATTGTGTTGTACTTCAAGTATTAAGCTCTACCTATGTTTCTTAAACCTGCTGTCGGACAGGTCTCTTTTGTAGTGAATACTACTGTATGCATCTTCTAACTATAATTGTCACTTTTAGGAAAAACAGCAGATATTCAGACCGTACGGTCACACTACAGGTCGATTTGTATCGTTTGTTTGGTCACACAACATGGAAAAAGGGAGACTCAAACTCAATCAGAAAGGTGGAATGGAGTCATAGTCATTAGGCATGATCACCCAACGGGATACCCACACGGGACAAGCCACAACTATATGAGTCCTTGGTGTGCATTTTGAGGACAGCCCACTGCTGGTTCAAGCCTCATACAATGGCAGCTAAATTGTTATACAATGTATTTTGTTTCTGAGTACAGCACTACTTTTCCAAACACTGCACATGCATTTTACTGTGGTGTCGGTGTGCACTGTACCGATAGTGTACTCACCGCAACAGGACACAGATATGCTCATTGATTATGCAAAGTCTAGCATTCAGCAGCACAGCTTGGCAAGCCGGTACTTTTTGAGCTAACCCTTTAAAAATGAATGGATCAAACCTTGTTCTTCAAATTGTGCTTTTTCTATTTCAAAATGTCAAATCGGACCAAAAAAAAAAATCCAAGTTGTGCTATATGTGCTATAGTAAGGATGAAATAAGCTTCTGTTTGAATCGTACCTGATGTATTTTTCTTGTGTGAAAGCTTCTGTCTTTGTATCTTTGCATCATTATTTGTAAATGAAATGAGATTAAATATATCTGAATAAGCAAAGAGTTTTCTTGAATCTCATTTTGTCATTAGGTGGACTAGTTGTAAAGGACTAGTTGCATTAAGATAGCAGCCCCCATGATTTACATCATTTAGTCTTCCTCACCCATTGCGTACTCTGTCCAAAGTAACGAGATGGATAGGACAAAGGTAATGACCAAGATGGCATGGGGTTAGATTTCTGACTTGTGTATAGTAGGTGAGATCTTCAACACACAACGAGGTTGACAAAAACAGGAACATCCTAAAATAATAAACTGTCAAGTTCTGTGGTGCCACAGAGTCGTTGAGAATTATGTACAAAAAATTTAAGCCACAAGGTGGCAAAGTCATATGGTTTTGAGCCAGTTCACTCAGCTTTTTGATGGCACTGGGTATTTCAAATGTTATTTTCTATTAGGGCTTGTTCATAATTGTCTCAGGGTTTTGTGTTGTCAGATTTCTTTTACACTTATCGAGGCACTTTTCGCTTACTTTAGTCTTTCATTATTACACATTGTAGTATAAAAGATAATTATTATAAAGAATTTGCACTAATTGAAGCACCTTAACTTACCTTAAGCACGTTTCATTACAACAAATATTGTAATTTTAAGTTTATGATGCAATGTGAATACAAATTTTTTAATCTCTTTAATTTGACTTCTGACTGAAATTTGGATTGCAGAATTGTGATTGTGAAACCTGGAAAATTCGCATAACTGTCTAAGTCAGCCTCTCTGACCAGACCCATGTTGTATGTATGCACTATAACTAGTCTGTTCTGTTGTCTATGTTGTCTCTTATGTTTGGAGTATGAGACTGTGTGACTCCAAGGAAGGTCAAGCATAATGGCAGCAGCCTGGGGGGCTTTGGATGGGCAGTGTGTGATCACCTTTTACAGACAAAAAGCACTTGAATGGAGGTAAGAGATTCTTCATGGATGAGCAGTCATGGACATGGTGGTGAGTAAGCCTTAAAATAAAGCAGCTAGTATTGTTAGTTTCTTTTTTGTTGATATTTGCTTCCCTCATTTTCTATTAGGGATTATTTTTTATCTATTAGTATTTTTATTTATTCATTAGTGACCATGTGACTCTGGGTGTGATGAAATGTGTGCCGAGGCTGTGACAATGACATTTTGAAAGACACAGTGGGCACCACATGAAACTTGTGGGTCAGACTGCACTCTACCAACCTGACAGAAACAGCGATTTCATTGTCTTAGTTAGCAAACCGTTACAATTTCATTCATTTAACAAAAGCAATTATGGAGGAGAATTTCTGTCCAGGTAAGACAAATCTACTTGTATTTTTCTTTTTTAAACAGATCTACTATCCTAAAACATTCTACTGTCTCTGTTTGATAATAGATGAAGCTAAATGTTTTAGAACTGAAATTCTCTGTCAGCCGATGTTTTTGCTAACATGCTGACATACCTTGTCTCACTTCTTTCAGTGTGGATGGATCAAGTCATTCGCCTCAATGCCCTGAAAGGTGATGATGACGAATTCATGGCTTACGCCTCAGCCAACAACCAAGGGGAGAGACGATACGCTTACGCTCCAGCCTCTATCTCTGAATACGCTGTTGAGCTCAACTGTGCCCTGTCTCCATTTGCTCAGCCATCCAGCCCAGGACGCCGAGAGTCCATCCAACCTGCTCAGAGATGCTGAGGCTTCATTCAGCATGGCGCAAACCAGTGGGAACATAGAGCTCATTGGGAGGCTGCTGCAGCAATCCTTCATTGGTGACATAGAAGACCACGTGTATGAATACTGCAAGAATGTACTTGGTGAAAAGTACTTCTATACTCCTTCATCTGATGTATCTGGATTTGTGGTTGACTGCTCACCCTGTGGGCCGTACATAAACCAGCTTGATATATGGGAGCCAGTCATCACAGCAGATTCTGACTCAACGCACTTCCTCTCAGACTTGAAAAAAGAGGAAGAGGGCCAAGACCATGTGGTCCTCAAGGAAGACAAATCATGTTTTCTGCCAGTGATCCAATTGATGAAAGTGCCACAAGTGTCGATGAAGATGCAATTCCTGAGTGTGATGAGAAAAACAACGTCACTACTTTGCTCTGTGCTGGGCCTGACAGCAGTATCACTGCACAGGAGGAGGGAGACTTCGTCCAAGGGCTCGACCCTGCAGGACTTGACTGCTCCAACGTTGAGATCACCGCTTCAAAACCAAAGAAAGAGAGGAAACAATTCTGGCTGCTTCTCTTGGCTCTTCCGTCTCTTCAGGCGAAAGAAGAACAGCAAATCCTCTAATGCAAATCGTACTTGAATCATTCTGCTTATTGTCTTGTTCAAATAAATGTATTTAAACTAAATACATTTAAACTAAATACATTGTGGATTCTATCTGTACAAGTGTATTTGTATAAACCAAGGGATCGACTATTCCTTGTTTTGTTTTAATGTCATTTTTTGTCGTTTTGGAACAAAACTTATATTGCCTACAGAAATAGACTCTTGTTTTGGGGCTGATCCATTGGCTACCAAAGCAGGGAATCTTCCACTGCAGACCTTTTCAAAAACAATGAGGCATCTGCAAGATGTTGAGAATGCATTTTCATCAGCAGCCCACACCCTGATTCCTTGTCATGTTACTTTACAGTTAAATGTTTTACAGCTCCGCAAATACAAATACAATTATAAATACACTGATGATACCTTAGTACATGTTTGCTTGATTTTTGGTATAGCTCCCCCTGGAGAAAGATGCACCAGTGCCACTGGTCAGACCCCCTCTTGATCTGAACACACTAAAACTGGGGATGATTGTTTTCCAAAGGAACCAATCTGCTCATCACCCCCTGAGGTTCAATGGCTCAAATTTGTTGTTAAACTTCAAAGGGTCCACCTTCACCAGCACCCTAAAATGGGTCAAGAACATCTCCTGTTTAGTCAAAAAGAGAGGGATGTTCTTCCTGTTCCCATTAAAGGAACTCAATGTCTCACAACAAGTCCTGGTCCAATTTAACAGGAGCCTCACATCCTCCATCACAGGCTGGTTTTGCTTGGCCTCCTCCTGTTCCAAGTACAAGCTCTGCTATGTTGTGTGCACTGCTGAGTGGGTATTGGCTGTCAGCTGCCGCCCCCCCCCCCCCCCCCCCCCCCCCCCATTAGGAATTGCAGGTCTCCATCTGCTGGTGAAATATTGTAATGGAGAATCAGCAATACTCATCAGTCCTAACCTACATATTGTGATAAGCACCTCAATATTTGACATTTCCTTTCAACTCCTGACTCCTTCAACTCCTAGAAGTGACAATGTCCACAATGTCACGTGATATTGAATTGTACAGGATTATACCTGTGTTTAGGAGGTTTTCCAACTGGAGAATACAAAATAGGTGGGTAACAGTTTTGGCCTTAAGTTGCAGCAAAGAGTTCTGCAACACTAGGCTGCAAAATACCTTTTGTGCAAAAAATAACAACAACACACACACACACACACACACAGCAAAGTTTGATTTGATGTGACATTCTGTCCCACAGGAAGAGAGAAAGAGACGACAGATAGATTGTTTGAATGGATGGTTTCCAAATGCGATTCCTGTCTTTCAATACAGTAACATAACACTATAAAAATATTATTTTTGCTAAATAGCCTAAATAGTTTTAAGACCCCTCCAATTTTGGCTGATGTCCTTCAAAAATGATTGTTTGTTCATTGCTCAATGCTTTAAAGGAAAGTAAGAAGTAAAAGTGCTCTCTCTTGTGTAAGACGAATGATGATTTTTCGGTTTGTCGTGTGGCATTTTCAATGTACATTGCCTGCGTTCTGCATTTATAATCCAGTGTGCAATCGCAGCCTCCTAGGACATTGCTAGGTGAACAACGGGTGCTGGATACTATTGGGACTGTGGGTGGACAGCAAAGATGTTTACTTGGCTACGCGCTGACGTCAAGCACATTCATCGTATCCCAGAATGCAGTAGGAGGCCGTTGAGATCCAGCAGCTGGTAGTGAGTTACTAGAGCGCCGAGCAGGCAACAGCCAACGGTCAACACAGCACACATCTCCGACTCCATGTGACATATACCAACCTTCTAGCTTACACGCGACAGAAAAATATGCTGTTCGGGTGCCTGGCATATTTTCATAAAGGCTTTTGAGTCTCATCAAGTCACCAGGTTTTCATTTTGGAGGATTCCTCCCCCCATCCTCCGGATCGTACCGAACAGGCAATGACAACGGTCTCAGCAACTCCGCAGCAGATGAGGGACCGGCTGCTGCAGGCCATCGACAGTCAGAGCAATGTGAGTAAGCTAGCTAGCTAACGTTAGCTTGTTTACCTGCACTCCAGCAAACTCAGCTAGGTAGTTCATTGCCCAACGTTTACTTTCCGGACGTTATATTGTCATAAAAGTAAACGCGTCCTTCATATTTTAGAATTCAATCCGACGTGTCAAATGTCTGATATGGAATGGTGGAGAGACGCTTAACACTCGAATTGACAGCTCGCAAGCTAGCAACAGCATTACCATGGTTAGACAGTAATCTGGTGTTAGCTGGTTTATCTAGCATGCTAGCTGATAGCCTAGCCAAAACACCGAAGCGGGCTTGGCCTATTTGATGGAATGGAACAGGTTCACGTAGCGTTAACAGTATGAACGCATGTAAACGTCTTCGTCGAACTTTTTCTTCACTGTTGGTCGTTCTATATCCTATACCATTTGGTCAGGGTTCATTGTAGATGTTTCCACATAAATCATTTAATTTCTACTAAGTGTGAGGTAACTGTTAGTTGGTTAGCTACTGTTCAGGAAGTAGTTGGAGCCTTACTTCCCAAGTTCGTTAAGTAGCCAAATCGGCTAACTAAGTCAGCCAACACTTGAACATTGAGTGACTCGTTATGTCAGGAAACTCGCATGAACTTTAATTGATTAATTATTGCGTCCACTTTTCACACTAGTACCAAACTATTGTAAAAATGATTGGCGTGGTCAAGGTTCCCTGAGGTGACACCTGCCCGTCTTTACTTTTAAACGTCATTCTGTGGCTCTTAGGCTAACAAGCAAGCTAACGTTTTCTAGCTCGTTTGAAGCTACTCACTAACTCGTACACGGTGCAAACACGTTTGCTTTGATTCTGTCTGGAGTTTTTACAGACATTTGCTAAATTTAGGAGGCATAATCACCTATGTCAGTATTGTTTATTTGTATTGTTATTTCATACAATACGGATGTGATTGGGAATCATAACTATGACTTCTAACGTCATTTCATCTGCAATCTGTTATAATGGGCTAGTAAATAGATTGTTTGCATTATGACAATCAGAGACCAACTAGATCCTGGTGTAACACCATAAACGTTTGTCCATTCCATAAAAAGTGTTTTTCTTTTTAATCCCCCTGCAGATTTGCAATATGGTGGTTGTATTAGAAGTAATTACCTATCTGGAAAAGTATCCTATCACCAAAGAAGCACTTGAGGTAAGACACTTGACTCAATTCTTTGTTAATTGATCTAGCAATTTTGTTGCCTAATTTCTCTGTCTCTCTCTTATATTACTCTTACAGGAAACTCGTTTAGGGAAATTGATCAATGATGTGAGAAAGAAAACCAAGGATGAAGACCTTGCCAAGCGTGCAAAGAAACTTGTACGGAACTGGCAAAAGTTGATTGAGCCAGGGCCAGCTGAGATGCCACCACGTGCACTGGCTGTGAGTGTCTCTGGGTCTACGAATGGTGGTTCTCACCCCTGCAGAACAGATGCCTCTCCCCCTGACATTTCTGTCTCGGGGAAGAGTGTCCCTGAGGTCAAAATCAGAAATGATGTTCACAACACATACTCACCAAAAGCTGAGAAATCGAGCAATCGCAAACGTCGAGGAGAGCACAGAGACAGTGGAGTGCACTTACCAGGAAAAATTTCCCAGATGTCTTCATATGATAACTCTGTCTCGCCACCACCCACCAATGGCATTGCAGGCAGTCCCGATGCCCTGCCTGACCAGGAGGTTGTCCCGTCTCCTGACAGATCTCGGACAGAGCATCTCGAGAATGATAAACACAACAGAATCCCAGTAAATGCTGTCAAGCCTCGCCCCAGCTCCCCTGGAGTGGCTAAACTACCTAGCACTTCCTCTTTGATCAAGGTTGCTGTGATGCAGCAGCAGGCGAGAATGGATGAAGGGGGTGGTGGTGTTGGAGGAGGAGGAGGCGGGTATTGTCAATCTAGAAGCCCCCGTGGCCTCACTACCAGTCCTAGGAGTGTGAAATCAGACACAATGACAAAGCGCTCTTCAGCATATGCACCAAAAGGAACGTCTATTCCAAGCCCATCCTCTCGGGGCTCCCCCTTGCCTTTGTCCCAACCTTTAACCTCCCCAGCCCAAGCATCTTATGGTGACAGGCTGTCACATTCTTCTCATAGGTCTTCAGTCCACTGGCCTGGTTTGTCAGAAGTTCCTTCTCACTGCCTCCCACACAAAACAGCTGCAACACTGGAATCTCCATCGGTCTCCCTTTCCCCCTCCCAACCCCAACTCTCCCAACATAACTCAGAACTACTCAGACCCTCATCTGAGGTGGCCACAGCCCTGCCTGATGATGCAGACGGGGCAATGGTCTCCACCTCGGAGCGAAAAAGGAGAAAGAAGTACAGGTCTAGAGACTACTCTGTTAACTTAGATGGCCAGAAAACAGAGGACGTAACTAAGCCTGTACGGTTAAAAGAACGCAGGATAACCTTTGACCCTGTCACAGGTCAGATCAAGCCAATGGTACATAAAGAACCTTCTCAGACAGAGGAGGCCCCCTCACCTGATCCTGCTGAGTCTAGGAAGAGGACTGAGAGCTTTGTGCCCCAGCCCCCGGTCCCGGTCCCGGCCCAGCCCCAACCCAGCCCCAGCCTCAGTCCCGGCCCCGGCCCCCACCTCGAACCCTTTCCAACAGACAAACTGGAAAGAGCTGTCCAGGAACGAAATCATCCAGTCCTACTTGAACCTCCAGAGCAACGTGCTCACTTCCTCAGGCGTCCAGGCCCCCAGTGCACACTTTTTCATGTCAGAGTATCTGAAACGGGAAGAGCACGACGTCAAGGAGGCAAGGAAGACGCATGTACTGCAGACGGACAGCTCAGTTGGTGAGTTACCAGGCATGAGCCGGGAGGTGACAGACGAGGATCTGAAAAGGATACACAAACTGCACTGGCCAGGGGTGAATGGTTGTTATGACACCAAGGGCACCTGGTATGACTGGACAGAGTGCATATCATTGGACCCTCATGGGGACGAAAGAAAATTGAACATCCTGCCATATGTTTGCCTAGACTGAGGAGTTTGGGGACGTGGCTGTCCTTTCCCACTTCTTTCTTTGTCTCTCAACAGAGACAAGATATTTTGTGTTTTTGTTTGTCCACTGTGAGTTTGGGGAAAGACAGACCTGCTAAACTCCCCCCATGCCTCTCCCTCTTTCATTGATAATATATTGAGATCTTGGTATAGAAAGATTATAAAAAGAGAAAATAAAACAATAGTTGAGTTTGTCAAACCAAGGGCTGTTTGTTTTATTTTTAAAAATGAAAGCCACAGGAATGATTAAGCTGTTTGCAGAGCTGCTACTAACCTAGAAGGCAAAAAGGAGGAGTGGACAGTATCATCACGGGCAACCAAAAATGGGGTTACGGCACGTGTCTGCAGAATTGTTGTGTTTTGGTCACTTCTAATTTTCTAGTGGGTACAATATGCTAATATGCATGAATCGTACCCCTACTTCTGGCTCACTGGGATGATACTGTCCACTTCTTTATTCCTTCTAGTTACTAACAAGGAATTACAAACTAGGGTTGTATTTGAGGGAAGGCTGGG
This sequence comes from Hoplostethus mediterraneus, assembly GCA_034670385.1. Taxonomy (NCBI): domain Eukaryota; kingdom Metazoa; phylum Chordata; class Actinopteri; order Trachichthyiformes; family Trachichthyidae; genus Hoplostethus; species Hoplostethus mediterraneus. Next base: position 3,867,345 of record JAXDDW010000024.1, on the reverse strand, counting down.
GTTTAGCTGTTCTGTCCAGGCTGCTATGTTGGTGCCCAGAGTTAATCTAGCACAGGTAAAGCTGAACATGCCCAGGGTGTGGAAGACTGGAGCATATTTGGCAGTTACAAGAAGCTTTATGTGAGATATAAAGAGTAAATTATACATTTCTTATGTATGGATCTATTTATTTTGACCAGTTCTTTTGTGGGAGATTTATCAAAACAGTGTAGGTCTTTTTGCATCACAATGTTGTTGGCCTGTTCTGCAATGCAAAAGAGGCATACCATTGTTTTTGCATGGTCTTTCTTTAGGGTTGGCCAGTGCATTTGGTCATCAACATTCCATACTCCACCCTTCACCCACTTTCTCTCTCTCTCTCTCTCTCTCTCTCTCTCTCTCTCTCTCTCTCTCTCTCTCTCTCTCTCTCTCTCTCTCTCTCTCTCTCTCTCTCTCTCTCTCTCTCTCTCTCTCCTCCACTTCAATATGTCCATGCCATTTCAATTCTCAAGAATAATATTCAAAACAATTCACTTGGTTTCTTGTGGGTTCAATCAAAAAGCATGGTGCTAACTCAAAATTTGTGATGTGAAATAATATTTCTTGCCACCCACTAATCCTCCAAAGCATAAAATATCAAAGGATGTCAAATCAGATGGGGCTGATGTGTAACTGCATTTTGAGGACAAAACTGAGAAAGTGTTTTTATGCTGGAACTCACTTTACCATTCCTTTTATCATTTGCTTTCTGGAATTCCATCACAGGATTTTTCAAAAAGTTAAAACGGCCTTCGTCGCACAGGATTGAGACCTCATATGCTCTTGTACATAAGTTGACAACTTGTTGGTCATTTCATTATTGACTTGATAAAAGTGTGTATAGTGAATGATGCTCCCACAAGTTCCAATTTTGTGTACAGTACATAGTTTAATCATACACACGTCAAAAGTTCCTTTTGAATCTCCGCTGTTTTGTGGGAATATAGACTTGTGGCATCAGAAGTAGCATTTATTTTGCTTCCATGTGTTTAATAAACCTAGAGAGAGAGAAAGCTGTGCACATCAAACATTCTTGGTGTTTTCAGTGTGACAAAAACATGACTAATGCTTCTTGATTTCCTTTTATACTCTTTCTCTATCCCTTTTGCTCACGTATGATATGGATTAGTTTGAGATCAGAACCTGTACAACCTGTGTATTCATTCACGCAGTTGTTCATCCCTACCAATGTGCCTTGGTAAATGGTGAATCTGGATTTGTTTCCACACAAAACATGCCTGTCCTTGGAGCGAAGTTTATGTGTGTGAATTCCAAATTCCATGATCGATATAACGCTGGTATATGCACCGTTTGTTTTACTTTTTTACACTGATACAATGTGGGTAAAATTGCAGACAATGAGACACCGCACAACAACAAAGCTCGCAATAAAGGAAAGTGCTAAAGATGGTTGATAAGAATATGGTCCGACTTTTGACTGGGGCATCTTTATTTGTTCAGTGTTTAACAACATCTCTCAATTGTTTGAAAAATAAAACGATCCTAAGTCTTCTGCTCAGTTGAATGACTGATCTTTTGCACATCTTTCACAGGCATGTATATTGGACGTATGCTATCATGTTAAACAATTAACTATAGACATCCTTGACGCTAAGCGGTCAAACTGAACTGTGTGTGTCTGCCTTTTGTTCTGATGGACTGTACTTGTACTTACTCCTTTTATCCATATGGGGGTGCACATTGTCCACTTGTCTCCCATTTATCTGAGAAAAATACAGTACATCCCTTGAGGGGGAGACTTGCAATTCAGTGATAATTATTTCATCATTATTGCATTTGGTGAAAAACTGTGTCACCTTTCAGTGACCTCACCAGAGATGTCCGGATGAGTAACCGCCATCACCTCTGGTATCTTATTCTGCCCCAGACTCTGAATCACCCTCCTGCACACCTGTATGATGTAATCACCTGCAACGTCTCACCTCAGAAAACCAGCTGTGTGTCTGTGACTCCACACCGTCAGACTGACGACATCTGCCCTCTCCCAACAATTAATTTTTTCTTGATAGAACCAGTTTTAACTCGGCTCTGCAGACCAGTGGTTCTCAACCATGTGCTATCGTGAGTATATAGGTTTTCACTACAGTGGCTGGTTTCAATGATTACTTCCTCCTCTGGTTGAAGGTGTGCCGTACTGAAATCAGCCGACGTGGTTGGAAAGAAAACCTGCATACAGCATACTACACAAAAAACATAGGATCCGCATCTCAGATAGTGAAATGCGGATCCTATGTTTTTTGTGGAGTCCTGTGTAAATATGATGCCTTTAAAATACATTTGAAACCGAAGGAGCCCAGCTTAATTCCCTCCACTCATCACCTTTATTTAAAAAAAAAGACTTGACAGGAAGCCACTAAACACTGATGTACCCGGGGTCTCAGTCTAGTTCAGCCAGTTACTTATTCTCTCATGTTAAGGGAGCCTCTGTAACTGCATCCGGAGCCATTTCACTGCCCTGACTGTTGCCTGAAGCACCATTGTCCTTAACTAGGTTAACTCATGGGCTGGTCTGGAAACCTGGCCTGATGCCTGTCACATTCAGTCTTAGGTCTTAACCGTTTGGTAAACATCCATGTGGTGGCAATGTGTACCTTTTGTTTACCAAGTGATGAGACCTTCTATCTGATGTGTTGGCTCAGGCTGTTCAACTATCAGGAATGTCACAAAGGACAATCAAAGAATGTAACATTGAGAGGAACTGAAGTGAAGACGTGCATGGCAGCAGTGTCTCCACTTCTTTAAGATGCCAGAAGAAACATTGTGATATGTTGTAACTGATGGCATTGTGGCAGGGATACTGTTGCTCCAAATTTAAGTCACTTTAACTACTTTTATTTTTTGATATAACATCCATTTGTCCCGCTTAACTGTAAAGCTTAACTTTTTCATGCAAAGGACCCCCGCTAAAAACAGGCTCTTTATATACAAATGTGGGTGAAATATGCTTATCTCAAATAAAATAAAATAAACGATTCCGAACTGCCTTTTATTTTCGCATATTAGGATTGCACCAGTACCAGAAAAAAACAACAAGTTGAACATTATGAAACAATAGACTGTTTTCCCTATTTGTACTTAGTCTTATTACTGCAGCGCGCCAAGAGGGAACATCTTCTCTGTATTGTGAACAGAACAGAAATCACCTGATTTGTGTAAACCAACTCACAATCTGGTTCATGTTTACAGTTTATTACGGCTGAAGTTTTCAACCACGGTCAAAGCTGTTCAGAAGCCCTGGCATCAGCAGCGGGGGTTCATTTATTTTCTCCCAAGTCTTGGCTCCATAGCACACACATTACGTCATGCCAGTAGCTCATTGTACTAGAGTAAGTTCCTCAAAACTTTTTTTGTTCCCGACGGTGACTCAAGGAAGCCCGTCTGGCATGCAGGGTGGGACCGGCGGAGCACTCCCACCATTCAGGAATTTGGGAAGTTTCATTCCATATATGGAGTTTTTGATATCAATCGCGACCTATGGAAGGGAAGGGGAAAGGTGGAGCCTAGGATCGATTAACCAAGCGCAGAGCTAGAGAGGCCACAGGCGGAGCGAGAGACTCCACTTCTATTCTACTTCCGCCGTCGCCTAAACCGCGTTAGACAGACCAGACCGCTCCTGTCTGGGTCATGTGGAAGTCTGCACAGAGCCGTCCTGCTGTAGGGAAAACATGTACTTCGTAGTAGAGTTGTGTCAACTGTTGTGCACGACATGCACAATATATAAAGTGCATGCTCGAGTTGCATGAACAGCATGAAAAGCAAAGTTTATATATATTAAGTGAATAGAGCCTAGAGCCAGTGCACCCACACCAACCCCTTCTCAGAGATGAGGTGCTGGAGAGCTCTAAGTGTTTTAAAGTCTATAACATCCCTCAAGTCTGCATATTGACTATGGTATAGCCTATTAGCTCTGATTATCCTCATCAGTTTCTTACTAACAATAACAGCTTGCATTGCCAACGTGGTCATCAGGCAATGCCTTGATTTCTCATCCCCTGAGGTTTTTTGTACATGAAGTAAAACATGAGAAACAAACAAAAATCCCTTTAAAACTTGCTTTTACCAATACACAGGATTTGATGTATTGATGTATGTATGATGATGTATTGGTAAGGTAATGGTAAAAATGTACAGGATTTGATGTATTGGCTAGTTAAACTACACAAATTGTTGCAAGTAAAATCAACTCATTATAGCAAGTGGGTGAACATCAGTTTGAAGCTTGAAGCTACATTGAGCAATTATGAAATTTTGCGGACAAAATAATGAATATATATATTAATATGTAATAACCTGTAATGAATAGAAACGGGGTAATATGTCTATCTCATGCACACATAACTAGTGCTCCTATTTCGTGTAGTATGGTGATGTCTGATGTCAGTGAATAGTCATGAAGATTGTTGCATCAACTAGACGCTGTGGGCATTATCCGGCTGTCCTGCTGGCTGAATATTCATCCAAACCATACATTTTATACAGATCCGGTCTGGTGGACACGGTGCGCGCAGACTGCAGGACGATGTGAACTATCTTCAGAGGTAGTGGAGGATCTTTGGTAGCGCTCCGTGGGCGCGCTCTAATTGGTGGCCCGTAAAAGAGAAAGGAAGTATTTAGTTCACTCCGAGGTTTCATTGGAAGAGAAACTTTGAGATAATTTCACGCAGTCTTCTTATTCTCAAGTAGGACTTCTTTCACGCAAACAGACAAACAAACTTGATAAGGCACTGACAATGGCTGGCTTTATCAGAGGTCCTGCCTATGGCTTATCTGCGGAGGTCAAAAATAAGGTAGGTCAGATATAGATTTCCACAGTTATAACACAAGCTGCATGCAACTTTTTTCACCTCATAATACACTTTGAGTAAATGTCCTGCATAAATTTAGGCCGATGTAGTGATTCACATGGCGTCCATTTTGATCTACATAAAAAGGCCTCAAACACATCAAAAAGGTAGTCAGAGGTGGATGGAAAGCCTCATCGGAGCTTGAAATGTATTCACAAAAAACCACGAAACCAGAATGTCGGTGGGCTGGGAATGTGACGGGGCTTTGCTTAAGCGCGTTTTGCGTGTAAAGAATACTTTCAGTTCAGTTTTGATGTCTTGAGCAGGAATATCAACTCTACCATGTATGAGACTCTCTTAAAAAGTAGTCTATGGGCGTTGTCCCTCTTGGCAAAGAAGTGTGTCGTTGTGGCAAAATTTGTTATCCCCGTTTCCAGCGTGTTGTGTTGCGGGTGCAGCGTGTTGCCCGGCGTGGTGATCCGCATTACTACATAATGTAATTCACCTATTTGTCCCTGGAGTGGATGTCAGCCATCCTCCGTATTGTCCTCCCCTGCCTCTCGTTTAAGGCCTCGCTGAAACACTTCTCCCCCCCTTCTCTCCTTGTGGTAAGGTGCCGTACTGTTTTAATACGATCACACTTTTCTCTGGCTCAAATCAGGTCAAATCAGTGGAGGAAAGGAAGTAAAGGTGTTGAAGAATTTGTTTTCATGGCGTTGTCGTCCTGTAAGACAAGGCCCTGTGTGGATTGAAGCAAAAAAGAGTCTCCAAAATGTCCCGTCTCTTTGGTAATGTGTAACTTTATAGACGGGCAGCCTCGGTGGGGGTGAAAGCACCTTTTGTTTATTTAGATCTGGCCGCTGAGGTCTGTGCGCATCCGGATCCACTTAAAATACCGGTGTTGATGCTGCAGATTGCCTCCTAGATAGGAACCGCATAACCTTGACAACTTTTCCCCCCCCCCCAGAACTCGACAAATAAGAGATAACCTGCGGTGTTACTGTGCAATAATGAACTTCCGCTTGTTTAATTTTTTTTCAACTCCGCAGGGGGTCTTTATTTTACCTCAGCCTACAACCACACTGTTGTTGGAAGAGAAACCAAGTCTTGCCTGCTTTTAATCGTTGTCCCCGTTTGCTCCCGATGCAGTCAAAGCTCAGATATACAACAGACAACATTAAGCTGCAGCTCCAACTGACTGGAGCTAGTCTGTCCAGCGATGCGAGTCTAAGGGTTTAAGTCAGTCTTCTCTCTGACACCACCATCAGCTGATCTGTAATTTCATTTGCTTTTCTTTGGCTGTACCCTGGTATGGGGGAGAGAGAGAGAGAGAGAGAGAGAGAGAGAGAGAGAGGGTCCTACCCCCTCCCCAAGGAAAGATGTTGATTTCCTCTCTCTTGCCGGTGGTGTCCTTGAGGGGCGAGTAAAAGAGTCGAGTGTAGAGTGGCATTTCCTGCCAATGGTGACGTAGTTGCCTCTGTGCAATGTGAGGCATTTAAGGATTTTCATCCCCCCCCCTTCCCCACCCCCTTCCTTCCCTAGAACTGGTAGATACTGGGGAAACACTGTGAAAGCCTTTACAATGTTATAGATGGTGAATTTACTGTAGCCTACATTTCTAGGTGTTGCCACGGTCCGTATTCACTCTCTGGATGCTTCATTCGGCTCTTATTTCCAGGCGCCGTGGGCTGAATTCCTCGAGTTCAGCGTGTCTCTTTTAAGTTGCCTCCTGTAGGATGCTTTGTGGGCAATTAAGCCAGCCAATGTTGGTTTTAATGTGTGTAATAACTGAATGAAGCAAACGTAATTAGAAGACAGACAGACATTCCTCGGGACGACAACCGACTGTCAGACGGAACGCCGCCAGCTTACTCTGTGGTTCAGTTGGTTTCTCAGGGGCCCTGGAGGCAGAAAGTGATAGTTAGTTGCTCTTTGCCCTGGAGAGATTTTTGCTTGAAGTTCATTCAACACCGTATCTGGTACAGTTCCTCTCCAGTAAAACTCTAAACCTCAGCAGGCTTCACTTCAGATCCTGGTTAGTGATTTTTGGCATTTCTGGTTTTTAGTATGGCTTTCCTGTTTGTCACACAACACTTAGCCGCTGAGGTTAACTTTCTGAATAGCCTCTTTCAGTACCACTTTAACACGCGTCTCACACTTTCGTTATTGATGGGAAAGCCATAAGTCAGAGTAGCACTTCAACAATAAAAGCCTCTCTAGAAAGTCAGCCTGTTTGCAGTGCTAAGTCTTGTAAACTCTCCCTCCCCATTTTCAACAGCTAAGGGGTTTACCAAACAGGATGTCATTGTAGAGCTGCCCAGACATCAGACGGTGACATTGAAACAGCGTTGAATTATAGCATTGATTCCACATCAGTTGTATATTTTAATCAACATTATTCAGACATTTATCGAACATCAACCATGCTTTCGTGGACAGCGTGATTCTATGGTGGCTTGCATTAAAACACAGTGCAGCTCTCGTGCTTTTCAGCCAACAAGTCACCAAAACAATTCTGCTGCTTGATATAAACTTTTCAATGAACATTATCATTATTATTTTTTATTTTTGGGTTAGTTACTATGCATTTTGTATTATATAATTCCGTTGTTAATAAAAGTATGTTTTAATTAATGTCCAGTTTAAAGAGGTTTTATGTTTTTCTCAGGTTGACTCATGTCAGTGTCACCTTACGAAGGCAGGAAATGCACAAACACCCTCTGTAGACATAACATATCACATTGGGGCAAACTCAAAGTTGGGGATGACCATGAAACATGGTCGTCGTCCAGTCACAATAAACTCTGGAGCACATTAACACGCATAAATTAGCTCTGCAATGTATCAGAGCTGTGTGTGGGGTGGGGTCGGGGGGTCAGGACATTTTCAGCCTGGAAGCAAAAATAAAATTACGTTTTGACCTCTCTGCCCAATCAGATTGCTCAGAAGTATGACCTTCAGAAGGAGGAGGAGCTGAGGACCTGGATCGAGGACGAGACCGGCGGTTCCATCGGGCCCGACTTCCAGAAAGGCCTGAGGAATGGACTGATTCTGTGCAGGTAAGTGGGGATCACAAATCATACACCCCGCTCCCGACTGCTGTCCTCTACCACGCTGCTTCTCTTTTTGTTTGTAGAGTTACACAAAGACTTAGATCTTACATAAGTATTACTTATTATATCTAAAGAAAAATATCTTTGTTTTCTCTCTTATAGCTTGATCAACAAACTCCAGCCAGGCTCGGTGAAAAAGATCAACCAGTCAGCCATGAACTGGCATCAGGTGAGTTGGCTGATGGCATGGGTGTGGACTCGTCGAGGGTGTGGTAGAAGGATTTGTGTAATGATGTAATATTTTTAATACCGATCTATTGACTCTGGTGACAATATTACCTTCAGTTCTACACGTGGCTACCAAATGGGTCCCTGTGATCTGTTCCCCGGATAGGATGTAGGCACACTGAATCATACTAGGTCATGATCGTACTTTCATGTTTGCTGTGGGGGTTTTGTTTCTTTTTGGTGTTTTTTTTGCACCACCCCAATATAGACATTTGGTGAGCTGTTCCTGAAACTGGTTTCTGTTATGATGTGAAAGCAGAAGATAAGAAGTCCCCCATTTTTAACATTGCAAACACAACAACTGTATTGTCGTTACCATTTGACTGGTTGACCACTGTAACTTTCGTTCCAGCATTCCAGTAAATGGCTTGCAGCTTTTAATCAGGAAATCAAAGAGCAGAGGATGGGACATGTGATCACTCCTCCTTAATTGTAAATATTGCATCGCTGTTAATCTTGTTTTGTGTTGTGTGTTTTTTAGCTGGAGAACCTGACTAACTTCATCAAAGCCATAACAATGTATGGCCTGAAGCCGCATGATATCTTCGAGGCCAACGACCTGTTTGAGAGCGGGAACATGACGCAGGTCCAGACAACGCTGCTTGCCCTCGCTGGCATGGTGAGACTTGTATTATCAGACTCGTATTGGAAGTAAAGAATAATTCCTCGCGTCTGTGTTGCAGGGAAGGAATCTCTTATTTGTGCAGCATACTGCAGAGTAAACAGAGCAGGGTCTTAACTCACAGTGGAACTATTGCAAAAATGTCAAAACGTTTGTCAGCTTATCTTTCATCTGATCACTTTTGGAGATCAGTCTTAAATTCTTGTGTTATGCAACACATCAAACTGTGACACAGCCCGGCCTACAGCCATGCTCACACACTGAACTTGTTTGTATAACTGCAAAATTGTTCATTTCAAGTTGATAATTGACGCTGCCTTACAGGATGATGATGACCTGCTGCAGTAATTGATCACATTTCTGGATAGCCACCATGATAACACCTTCTGTACTGTGTTTTCTCCCAGGCCAAGACCAAGGGCTGCCAGTCACGGGTGGACATAGGGGTGAAGTACGCTGACAAGCAGGAGAGGGCGTTTGATGAGGAGAAGATGAAGGCTGGACAGTGTGTCATTGGGCTGCAGGTGGGTTAGTTCGGAGAGCTCGACCTGAACGGCAGGGTTTAAAATGTGACGAGAATCAGCAGCAGCTGAGATCTGGTACCTAAGATCTGGGCTTCTGCACCCAAAACCTTTCCTGTAGACTTCAACCTAAATCGGGACCAGGGTCTCCTGTCCTCTAACGTTCCTTAAGTCAAACCCTGCGGACCAGACACCTTTCAGTCATTGGTTATTAACTTCTATTACCAGTCAAATATGTGTGACTCAAGTCGAAACTGTAGCTTATGCTGTCACAGGACACACAGACGTGGCAGACCAGATGATCCAGTGTCAAATGACCAAACCAGATGAAGGAAAAGTATTTGACATAAAAAATAAAATATTCCACCACAAATACAACTTTTATTAATTTTAACGTCTTTGTTTTCTCCTGGCTTTGATTTCGTACGTGTTCATTCGTCAGGTGTCAGGAATTTCATGTGCTTGCAAGGTTGAGCTCATTACTGGTTCTAGTGAAACTATTGCGAAACCAAAGCTTGTCAAGGGCTCCTGTCAAGAATGCTTCTGTATGAAAGAGCTGCCTGTTGTTCCCAGTATGTCCTTAAGCCCGTCTGTTTTGTTGTTGTTGCCATTACATCATGCAAGATGGCAAATAGAGATGAGGCCTACCTAAACATGCACAATGCAACTGACTGTTCTACAACTTGACTTTTACATGCACTTTGTTTACATGCACATGCTTAGCCAGTTGGACTTTTCATTGCATAGTTGCAGATTGTTGTAAGGAACATTGCTTGTGTTATAAATTGCAGTAATATTCTGCACGATTTCAGGATTATTGTTACGTTATTGTACGAATTTCTCAGGTTTCTAAGACTTGTGTGACCTGTCCTGTACATACATGATTCTTTTGATATCTGATGTATTTTTACCATTTGTCTCTTTTAGATGGGGACCAACAAGTGTGCCAGCCAGGCAGGGATGAATGCGTATGGCACCAGGAGGCACTTGTATGACCCCAAAGCTAGCATCCTGCCCCCCATGGACAACTCCACCATCAGTCTGCAAATGGGCACCAACAAGGGGGCTAGCCAGGTACTGTACTGTACTGCCAAGTCGTTATAAAGCCTGTAGGAGCACACTGGGCTCTGAGTTCACCCTCTCTGATGACTATTGCTGTGTATGGGTAGCCTCAGGCTGGGAGGCTGCATGTGTTTGTTTGATTAGCAGTAAAGAATTTTAATCAACTAAAGCCATTAGTTACACCCTGTCCTCCCATTGCTGCCATAGCTATTGATGTGGTAGACTTGTTTTTATTAGCATTTTCTTGTAAAGAAGTCAGTGATGTTGTATTCAGGGCAGTCTGTTGTGTGGGTGCAGTGACAAAGCAATGATACTGTTGAGAATTTCAAGCCCTGGATGTCTGCAGTTTGCTTGGGGTTCGGTCAATGCCCATCAAAATACCTATTCAGGAAAAATATAAATGTTCGACTAAAAAGTAAATAAAATGTATCTCTCTCCGCTGCTCTTCCCCAGGCTGGAATGACAGCCCCAGGGACCAGGCGTGCTATTTACGACCAGAAGCTGGGCACAGACAAGTGTGACAACAGCACCATGTCCCTGCAGATGGGATACAGCCAGGGAGCCACCCAGAGTGGCCAGAACTTCGGCCTGGGACGGCAGATCTACGATGCCAAGTACTGCCCCAAAAGTGCCGAGGGCGAAGAGGAGCAGAACGGGGCCGCCAGTGCTGGGTGCATCCCAGACTACCAAGATGAGGGTTACCAAGGCTACCAGGAAGAGGAGCAGGTGTACCCAGATGACGGGACAGATTATTAGAAGGGAGGAGGGAGGCCAGAAAGGGAAGGAGAGGTTGTAGAAGGGAGGCATGATCAGCAAATGGAAGAAAACCTCAAGGCAGGCTTTTTATTTTCATATCCATTGGATGTTTCACCATTTTTGGGTGATGTCCTTTTTAGTATTGTATGAAATTGTCCTCTTACCCCTCTCTGTGCAAAACCAATGTTACACATATCACAATGAACTGTATTTTAGTGATTTTTAAAAAATACATTTAAAAAATGTGATGTTGCTTTTGAGAAACCTGTTTAGAGTGCAGCCACGGAAGCCAATATTTTGGCTCAACAGTGAGTAGTTTTTGGGATTTCTTTTAATGTGCCAAAGTCTCACTCTGTTTTTATCTAGTTGGTTACATTATGGGATATCCCTAGATATGTGCAAGGGTGACATGAAAATGAAAGGTTTTTGTAATAACTTTTATAAAAAGTGCCTTGTTTTTAAAGAGGTAAAAACACCCACACTTGTATTTATCCTTAATAGCTGTATCTTCTGTGTAAACAGTATAAATTGTATTTCTTAAATTTAGTGAAAAATGTGCATTTGTTGCAACTGCTTGCATCCATTCAGTATTTGTCGTTGGCATAAGCAGTTCTGGTTATTTGTTGAGACAGATGAGGGAACCAAATGGGCTTGTGGGAACAAACCACTGTTTTAGCATGATATTCTGTCTCTACTCTTATTCATTTTAGTTTTGTGTTTCCTGTGTCATTTTTTGTTTAGGGAGGAAATATTTCTTCTGTTTGCATAACCGGTCAAACTGGAGCCAAGCTTGTTTTCTTTGGATTAAAGACCATTGAAACAATTACTTAAAATATACTCAAGTGAAGTTTTCAACATTCCAACCAAGAGTACTGGAATCTTTTGTCAGAGTGTAATATTTCAATGAATCATGCTAAAATAATGGTTGACCAATGAGGACCAATCACATGATTATATTTGATCATAAGGGTATTATTTATGCATATTTGTGATTTAAATGTAGGCTATTTTGTACCTTTACTCAATAACATTTGGTATTGGGTTGTAGTTTTTTCATTTTGCTGTTGAGAACTATGTTTTTGTGAATAAAGTGTAATAAAGATGTACATTAATTATCTGACGTGTTGGTTTGATTTGTAAAATGACTTGTTTAATGCTTGACACAATAAATACTAGCGTAGCCCAGTTTGGATGCCGATGAGCATAAAGGAGTATAAATACATATTTATCAGTCAGATGACAAGAGACCAGAGTTTCCAAGCAAAACAGAAAAGGAAGAAGAACTTTATTGAACACATGCAGTGGGGGAAGTGGCCGCACACACACGCATTTTTAGAGTGCCCAGTTGAACGAAATTCTGCTCTTATCCTATCCCCGCCGATCTTCCTCCAAACCGGCCAGGGAGCAGACGATAGCCTGTGCCTGGGGACAGTCGTCAGGGCCAGTCGACTGGATATTGCATGTTTTTAGACGGGGTACTCTCCAGGAGGAGACCCAAGTGAACACGGGGAGAACATGCAAACTCCACACAGAAAGGCCCTGGGAGTTATCCCACCTGGGCACCCCAGACTCACCAGCGCCCCAGGTGGGAATCGAACCCAGGACCTTCTTGCTGTGAGGCAGGGTTAGCAAGCACTGCGCCACTGTGCCACACTGGGTGTGAAACACTAAGTGTACTTGGCACACCTTACTTATTATTGCATATCATAAATCATCTGTTTACATAAGTCAGAACTGTGTATTTGAACTCTCACACTTTCAGAGGCCAAGAAGCTCCATGCTTGACTTATTTTTTTATCCAGGGAAAAGCAACTGAGCATGCATGCTTTTTTCCAGCAACACCCTGCTGCTCAATACAATCTCAATACAACACCCCAGCCCCCAGCCCCCACCCCCCACCCTGGATGTTATGACCATGCATAACTATATACTTTCGTTATTAGTTAGGAAGTGCTTTTTCTAAAACAAGATGGTCGTCATTCACTGTTTGTTCAGTTTCTGTGTTTGAGGATTTTTTCTCCTGATATGTCAACCTATATTCTGTGGTTATACTCTGTGGTTTCTGAAATAAAACGGATAAAAAAAAGAAACAAACTGAAAATGGAACACATTAGATAGAAAATAACATGACCATGGACACACATTGAAGTTATTGTCCAATTCTACCATCTGCTGTTCAAAGAAGATAGCTACATGCTGGGACCGGAAGAGACAACAGTAGACCGGATGCCTTACCCTGAGTCGCGCGATATTAGGCCTAACGAGAGTTCTAGATGTTCTTTTCCCCGGAACATCAGGCAAGATGGTAGGTGTTCAGTCCTTCGTGAACCTCATCATATCAATCTATATACATCTCAACTCACAAATAATTCCACGAGATAATGGAATGCAACATCAGACTGCCACACACCTTTGCAAACAGTCGATTAGTAAATTATGGTACACAGCGGCAGATAAAACCCGTTTATTTCCTGTATTAGCTTTGTGCTATGGCCGACTATGGCTAACCTAACCCAATGGTGTAACTCCTGGGTTTTTACAAGTAACTAAATCAGACTGTATCTGCACCATGACATCGGCTCCTCAAACGAGGGCCACTATCTACTGTGCTGTTTGTGAATTTACATCGAAATTGAATTGCAATGCGTCATGTTTTGCTACTCTCTAGCGCTTGTTGGCTATTTGGCATACATGCTAACCTTATTCTCTATGGTGATGTACTTAGGCGGATACTGAGATCAAGAAGAAGCGTACCTTCAGGAAGTTCACCTACAGAGGTGTGGACCTGGACCAGCTTCTGGACATGTCCTAGTGAGTGAGACACTAATCACGCAATTCTAGGCAGAGATGTCAAATAGCCTGCTGACACCATGTGAAACTGACATTGGTTATGTGGCTGGTCAGCTGAAGGGATCAATGCATCATATTGGTATTTCATTTCCATATCAACCACATCAGTTTAAAGTTTGTGCTGCTTTCCGAAGTTGTAATAAAAAGTGTACCTAAGATATTTGACTCACTGTCCCCTCTTCCATCATAGTGAGCAGTTGATGCAGTTGTACTGCGCCCGCCAGAGGAGGAGGCTGAACCGTGGCCTGCGCCGCAAGCAGCAGTCCCTCCTGAAGCGCCTGCGCAAGGCCAAGAAGGAGGCTCCCCCCATGGAGAAGCCAGAGGTGGTAAAGACCCACCTGAGGGACATGGTCATCCTGCCTGAGATGGTCGGTTCCATGGTTGGTGTGTACAACGGCAAGACCTTCAACCAGGTTGAAATCAAGGTGAGGTACTATCAGTCAGGTGGGAGTTCAGGGGTCAGGAAGAGTGATGTATAACATTTGACGTCCCCCCTAATTTAGTATTTATCTTGAATCCCCTCACCCATTATTTACATTTAACACATCCCAGAGAAGGAAAGACACTTCACTCATAATGAAAGTTTACATCAGGCTTTAGTGCAGAGCTGTATTGACATGCTTGGGCCAGGAACTGAAAACTCCAAATTGATCATCAGTGAGTTTGTGGTAACAGGACCTACTTGTTACTCCTTTTGGACCTGCTGTACAATAAGCAACAAATGCCATAGTCTTGCAGTCAAACTGATTTTATTTATTTTTCCTGATTTCTTTCCTGATAATTCCAGGTCTGAGACTGAGCCCTCTAAGTTTCCCATTAATTGTGATTGTGTCAGGGATACAACTTTAGTTGTCAAACAAAGTATACTTTCTGAGCAACATGGAGAAACTTGAGATGATGAGATGGACTCAAGATCATAAAATGTTAATTTGGTCAGTTAGGTTGGTTATAATAATCTTGAGTGATGCAGAGTCATTTACTTAAAAATGGCAAAGGTGTCACCATCCCAGACATGCCTGCGTTGTGTAATATAATGGCATATTGACTCTGGTCAGAGCTTTGGTGGTTAATACATTTAGACCACAACTGTAGGATGCTGTGATTTCTTGGGCTGATGTTGCAGTTTATCATAGGACTGCCCAACTGCCTGCGTTTCAACACAAGTTGTCCCGACCACTTGTTCAGCATTCAATATGTCTTTGAATACTACTCTGCTGTAGGGATCTGTCTACAGTTGGTAAGGTGCCTATCTCTATCTTGTCACTAACACAAAGCTGTTTTTTTCCCCTCCTCCCTCTCTGCAGCCTGAGATGTGTGGTCACTACCTGGGGGAATTCTCAATCACCTACAAGCCAGTCAAGCACGGTCGCCCCGGTATTGGAGCTACACACTCTTCTCGTTTCATCCCTCTGAAGTAGAATGGCTATTTTCTATGTATAAATAAAAAATCTGGGTGTCCCACACAACTTGCCTGCTTTGCATTCTTCAGCATAAATTCAAAATGATTAATTGTGAGGGTAACAGTGTGTATGTATGGTCACACTAGCTTGAGTTTCAACCTTTTTCAAGTGTTTTGATCATATGGACTGCTTCATGGTGCTGTGGGTAAAATAATCCATGGAATAGCTTAACTAAGGAAATTTCAGTCAGTTTTACTTTAAACGTCAATTAATGGAGTATTTGTAGAATTGTGAATTCAATATTCAGACCTAGTAACTGGTATGTTTCTTCAAAGCAGACTAGCCATAAAGCATGAATAGATTACATGGGTTTGATCAAAAGGTTTTGTATACCTTCATTTACTGGTAATTGAGTTGGACTTTCCACAATGTGGTGTTTTTGGATGACCTATTGAGAGGCATCCAACTATTGGAGATTGCTCTTTTTGACGCTAGTACCAGAGCGCAATACATTCTGTAACATATTTGACACAAGGTGGAACAGAAATGAATGCGAAGTTTGCTACAGCAAGCAATCTATTAAAGATTAATTTGATGTCTTTAAAAAATAAAGAAGCTTGATCTCGACACTTGACAAACCTTTCTGCCACAAACTGCGCAGCACTGACCGCCGCTAACACCTCCCTGGAGCGGCAGTGCGGCCCTAAAAAAGTGCCGATGCGTCAGCTGCCAGGGTTAAGGTTCCTCCTGGTTTCTCCCCGAGCTCAAAGCAAGCTACATTTTGCGTCTGGCCACTCTGGGCCATGGATACAACCTTTAGCATTTGCAGAATTTGTTTGACACCAAGCTAATAAAGCTCAGGACTGTTGATAAAAGAAACAGTGGCCAGATTGGTAAGTATTTCCCCTACTTTGGCTTGTTTCTTAGGGACGCTCGCCCAACTGTCTGTTTTATAGGAAACCAACAACCGTTAGCTAGTTGCGAGCTAGCTGTTAGCCAGGGTAGCGTTAGCTGGAAACCCAAAATGACAGGGGAGAGCTGTCATGTCACAATGTATCTAAGCAAGAATTGTGTTGTAACATTATCGTTTGAGACTGCTATTTTGTACCAGGTTCGAGTTTCAATAATGACTGCTCTAATGTAACAAACGCCGTTCGAAATGGAAACATTGTGAACGTATTTTGCCGGCGTTTTCACCAGTGTGAGTGACCGGCTGAAATCCGAGAACAAAGATTTGTTGCAAGCTAGCTAACTTAACATTAACGGGACCGGTCATTTACGATTTCACTACTAGTTCCCCACCCACATAGCTAGCTTGCTAACGGCTAACAAGCACTCTATTCCGTCAACATTCGGAATTAAACTGATTGGGCCCTGCGATACATAACGTTACCTATTCAAGTTATAGTAATTTTGTTCACTTCACTACATATATTACACAAGAGATAGGGCCACGTTGAATGAAAGTTTGATATTCGTGGGAGCTATTTGGCAGAGGACAGTCAATAGGATAGCTGCACTTCCTGTTTTCCCGATGAATTGTGAGATTTATATTTGGCTATTCCTCATTCATAAATTCACTTGAAGGCCCTCAGTCCACTCCTCACATAGGTCCCAGTTGACAGCTTGACCTCTCTGTGATACTTACTACTAATTGTTGACTCTTTATGGGGCTGGTGATTTATAAAGGGCGTTTAGGTGAAAGTACATAATCAATATATTTACTGTTTTTAGACACGCTGTACTGTGTTCATTTGCTTGCACTGAGTTTGGATTTTCTTACACATAGATTTGTGGCACCTCACCACAGTATCAAACAAGCCCGCCACAAATCTATTTCCCAAACTAACACCATGACATATGAAAAGCACTTCATTTGTTGTGTGTATGCAGTCCTTTCCACTGGTATTTGCGACCCTTACCCAACACAGATAATACAGGAATTTGTGGGGGAAAAGTGTTTTACCTCCATTCCTGTAACACGCACATTTCAATGAAGGAATGTGAAGTATTCCCTAAACCTCTAGAGTCTTCCTTCACCAGTGTTCAGAAACCAAATCATTAGTACATTACTGTGTATGTAGAAACATGTCTGTGGAATGAGAGAGAACAACTTGATGCAGATACATAAGAGAGTCAAATTATGAGCCTGGGGAACAAGGTCCATATGTTGAGTCATCAATAAATATTTTTGTTTTTTACCATCAACTCGATACACATTTTTGATCAGTATATTTTTAGTTTGAGGATCGACGTGACAAGAAATCTGAGTGCAGCCCATGTTGACCTGTGCGTCCTATCCCCAGTCATGAATATTTTAAAGTTTATCAATAGAGCAAGGAGACTCATAATTTGATGCAGCCCCGGCATGTTTCCATACCTAGCATCCATAATTTGTAATCTTGCCCTAACTCCTATGGGTGAAGTATTTCTGCATGTTGAATGATCTAACTACTTTGTCTTTCTTCCTAGGTTACAGAGTCTGAGTGAGGTGTGTTGACCAGTGAATGCATAGAGACAAGAAGGTCAAACTTTGTAACAATACAGAGGGTATTTGGAAAAGGTACAGTATGATACCCATGGTGCTCTTGTATTTTCAAACTGTATTTATGTTTAGGAAGATGGATGAATTATTATGAAATGTGCAGGTGTATGTACACCTGGGCTGCAGCAGTGCCCCTACATATTACCATCTAACATGTCTAATGTCACCATCTAGCTGTGTGACAGTGAGCATGACGGCTGTGGACGGCCTTTCGGACAGCACGGAGGTGGTAGAGATGGAGGATGTCCCGTCTCAGTTCTATGTGGAGAAGCACTCCTGGGACGGCCTCCGCGATATCATCCACTGTAGTAGGAAGTACTCTGGCATGATTGCCAACAAGGCCCCCCATGATTTCCAGTTTGTGCAGAAGAAGGATGAGAATGGTCCTCACTCCCATCGGTTGTATTACCTCGGTAAGCTAGATGTTGGTTGCTGATAACACACAAGATCCCCTTTGTCAACTCATGGTTTGTATTAGCTGCCCCCTCCCACCACACACACACACACACACACACACACACACACACACACACACACACACACACACACACCCCTCCACCCCCACCTGATCCCAGTCATGTCTTCTGCTCTGGGGAATGGAATGCAGTGGCCTCATTACTAGAAAACAACAACTGTGTTTAATCCCTCCTTTTCTAGCTAGCACAAGTCAGAGAGGTCAGAGGTTTTTGTTATTGTTGTTGTTGAAGTTATTTTCACCTCTTCCCCATCTGCTTACCAGGAATGCCTTATGGAAGCAGAGAGAACTCATTACTGTACTCAGAAATCCCCAAGAAGATCCGGAAAGAGGCTCTCTTAGTGTTGTCATGGAAACAGATGCTCGATCATTTCCAGGTGAACATCTTCTCTCTTCCTGTTTCTGCTGCGCCATTATTAAACAACGTAGGACAGCATTTGTCAAACTTGGGTGCTGTTGAGTGGTCCCCTGTATGGACTTGCTTTCTAGTTTTACTGTAAACCTGTTTTCACTTTGAGATAAGCAATCCCTGAAGGTGTTCCAATATCATTTGTGGCCCATTTGTCCCAGAGATACACTCTGAAACCTGAAAGATTGAGCAAAACTGGTATAAGCTATGACTGGAATGCTTGTACAGTACAACCATTATATGAACCTGGACAGCTGATTGATCAGGGCAGTGGTTTCAGTTGAAGGTGATTCTAGTATATTAGATACGATACAATTATAAGAATGGGGCTAAAGTTCATTTAGATTTTAAAATGATATTTATAAATTACGTATGAATTCATGCTACACTGTGTATCTGACTTAAATTCCTCTTTCTCCTGCAAGGCCACACCACACCAAGGGGCCTACTCACGAGAGGAGGAGCTGCTGAGGGAGCGTAAACGTCTGGGAGCGTTTGGTATCACCTCCTATGACTACCATGCCCAGACGGGCCTGTTCCTCTTCCAGGCCAGCAACAGCCTCTTCTACTGTCAGGACGGAGGCAACAATGGCTTCATCGTGAGTATACGGTATATAGTAGACACTAGAGTCTCATGACAGATGTAAATAGTCAACAAGCTCGGAATTCCACAGTGCAATTGAATGCTGTGCACTGACACTGGTCCTTACATACATAATGCAATTGTTTTTGTCTGCATACAATTGCGTCCCTTCGCTGTTTATTGTCTTAAATCCACCCCAACAGAGAAAAGGCATGAGAAATGAACTGTATAGAATCTCTAAACTCTTCATCTTTATCAGTAGCATCCATTTATTTGTCAAATGAAAAGAAATGGGGTGTGCAAAATAACAAGAACACCTAACAATATATGAATATAAGTACCTAATAAGGTGCAGGTCCACCCTTTGCCCTCAGAACAGCTTCAGTCCTACTTGAAGTGCTGTCATACTGCATCCTGCACTGTGTGTAGTGGGATACTGGACCATTATTCCACAAGGAAAGCCTCCACTTCGTTTAGGGATGAAGGAAGGAAGAAAGGAGGAAACCTATTTTGCACTCTGCGCTCTAGAATTTCCCATTAAGGTTCAATGCTGTTTTAGATCTGGTGATTGGGAAGGCCATGAAAGTTGTTTTCATGAAACCCCTGTGGGTGAGGGAACAGTGTTTGGACCCTAGGGTGCACCTGGTCCTGGAGGAATCATTGGAGGACCTAACAGTTGGCAACAGATATTGTGGGTTGAACACATCCTTTAGCTTTTTCCACGAGCAAGCCTGTCCAGATGTAGAAAAAAGAGTAAAAGATGACTCTTTAATCCAGGTTTTGTTGCCATTGGATACAATTAATTTCTCAATGACATTTTTCCATGAATACCAGCTTTGTGAATCTGATTGTGCCACAGAGGTGTTGTTTCTATTTTGTGTAGTGTCACCATCAGTGTCTGTCTATTGCTGGTCCTCTTTGCCGATGCAGCTTTTCTGTTTTGCATTTGTTGTATGTGATTTTCAAGATCGTTTCCCTTGCTACTTTAAATAACGTTTTCATGACAGCTGCACCTGCAATTTTGGCACAGACTATTTGACCTCTTGGGAACTCTGTTAGTTGCCTCATCATGCTTTGAAAACGCAAATAAATTGGTGGTGATTGTCAGATTTTTAAAGGTGACATACAACTGCTACTTGGCATTCACTTTAATATGACTCATCTGTGTAGCTGCCTTTTGTAATTGTGACTTAGTTACTTTAAAGTTAAAGTCTGTTTTCATTCTGTTATTTTGTCCACCCCTTGTAATTTCTTTCTTAATAGGAAGGAGCTGAACACCCAAAGCAAAACATTTACTGCCTTGACATAATCATAATACGTTTATGGATAACTTAATGAAGTGATTCTTGTTGGCTAAATGGGATTAGAGGAGGTAACGAGTATATGCGTGAAAGCACTTTCCAAGCGAGCAGTGAGTCTTGTAGTTAATCTTATTCATTCATTCACAATTGACCAGTCACACGTCTGCCCACATCTGTTTGCTGTCATTCTCACTGTATTGCAACAAACTGGACCATTGTAAATGGACAGTTTTAATTTTAAAATGTAGCCCAAAATGCTTGTAGACAAGACAGCAGCTGGCGAACACACCTGCTGGTCAGTTTTCAGAAATTGTCAAGAATACCTGCTGATGATACACGGTGCACCTCAGTGTAAAATGGTACTGTATGCCTGGACTGAGAGTGTCTCTGTTGGTTTTAGCAGTCTGCTCCTATAAAGCCTGTGGAGATCAAGACCCAGTGCTCAGGGACCCGTATGGACCCCAAGATCTGCCCTGGAGATCCCGACTTCATAGCCTTCATCAACAATAACGACCTGTGGATGGCCAACATCAAGACTGGCGAGGAGAGGAGGCTCACCTACTGCCACAAAGGTCAGAAGGCTCAGGGTTGGTTTTGAATCGCATGAGTAGGTGGTAAAATGCGATGCCAAGACCAAACTGTCTCTTTATTACCCTCTTTGATGAAACTCGGCGTAGAGGGATGAATTCTGGAATGGATTGGCATTCGGTTGATTCCAGTTTTCCCTGTCCCTCTCTTATCATCATCATCCCATTTCATACTCTGTGAAAATAAAATACTGTTGAGATACTGTTATCATACCTTTTTTGAAATGTAGTTGTATATATTCATCACCATACTAGTGACATTACATGGATGTAAGATTGTTTTCCTATTGACTTCATCTCTTCTAGGTATGGATAATGTTAAGGAGGACCCCAAGTCTGCGGGTGTAGCAACGTTTGTCATCCAGGAAGAGTTCGACCGTTTCACTGGATATTGGTGGAGCCCTTCAGCAGTAGAAGGTCAGCAATTAATAGATTAGATACAGACAAGTAATTCGGTACTTGGGTTCTTGAGTTCAGCTAATTCATTAGCAACGCTACCAGGTGCTCTTTGTGCCTGTTAGCATTACAAATTAAATATTAATTATTATCATCTTATTGCCGGTTGACAGGGGTGAGAGACCAATATGTAGAAGTTGACATGGCTAAAATTATGACCAGTCAACAAAAAATGTATTTGTTTTGCATCATTTGAATGCAAATCTACTTGCTTCTGTGTGTAGGATAGTTTTATTATGGCCATTTGGTTAGACATTCAGAAATTCAGGTACAATATGACAAAATGTGGCATAAGACATAACAAACATAATTGCATCATCAAAAACAGCCACACACCAAAACTAAGATAATACCAAATGGAAGATAAATGTTTTCTCACACTCTCTTAGACAGACACTGTGATGTGTGTCTTCTCTAGTGTGGTACAGTGCTATATGTAGGCTTATGAACTATTGATGGCCACTCTCATTGATGAACAAAGGAATAGTAATACCCATACTCTAAATCGTTACTTGTGCAAAGTTCTATTTGGCTGTTTTGTAAACCCACATTGCACTGAAACGTTGCAAAAGTAAAGCTTTCTGGCAGCATGGTTCAGCATGCAGGTGCTCATTAAATTTATTTTTTCCTTCCCTTGTTAGACCCTGACGGAGGGAAGACTATGAACCTGCTGTATGAGGAGGTGGATGAGACAGACGTAGAGATTATTCATGTTCCATCTCCAGCGCTGGAGGAGCGGAAGGCAGATGCATACAGATATCCCCGCACAGGTCAGTGTACGCCCATATACGGTACACACACATGCAATGAGTACCTCTACATTTCAGTCTCCTGCTATAAGCTCAGAGCAGTGAATTGGATCGCACTGTAACCAAATTAATGCTCTTCATTTGACATTATTGACATATTTTCTTTGTTTACAGGTAGCAAAAATCCCCAGGCAACCCTTAAACTGGCAGAGATTAAGACAGACCATCAAGGAAGAGTAAGAGGATTTTACTACCTCTCCTTGTCCCTCTCCTTTCTCCAGAGTATTCATTAGGTGTTTATTGTGTGTGTTTGTGTGTACCTACAGATAGTGAGCACGCAAGATAAAGAGCTGGTTGTCCCCTTCACCTCCCTGTTCCCCGGGACAGAATACATCGCCAGGGCAGGATGGACGAGTGACGGCAAATAGTGAGTGTCGCAGCCAAAACCTTCACACTCACTTTGACTCCCGTTGCAAAATAATAATAGACAGGAAGACGCTGGCAAAAAAATATCATTGCCTTTTGTTTGTTTATCTTAATATCGTGATATAATCTCCTCTTTAGCGTTTGAAAAAAATGGGCGTGTGGGAGGATGAGATGCTAATGTTTATGAGTTTTGTTTTTTAAGTGAAGTGACTCTTCATCAAGTTAAATTTGAACAAATAATTGTGATGATGACAAATAATATAAATTTTACTTCATTTTTATTAATTTGATAATGCTTAATAAAGACCAGACAAGACTGTCATAAACTGTGACAAACTTTCAGTACGAATCAGCCTTTTGAGTGTTGCCCCCTCTCTGTGGTCCCCTAGTGGCTGGGCAGTGCTGCTGGATCGTAGTCAGAGGAGACTGCAGCTGGCCCTTCTGCCTCCAGCTCTCTTCATCCCCGTCACAGATGACCCGGCTCAGAAGCAGGACAGCCTGGAGGCCCTGCCCGGCAACACGCAGCCATACATAATCTATGAAGAGACCACCGACGTCTGGATCAATGTGAGAGCTGTGGGCTCAGTGGGCCATGAGATGATGTGCAGAAATGTCTTTAATCTATCAGAGGGGGCATTAGAGTAGTCGTATCTATGATTTTACAGAAGAGGACTGCCAAGTGCCATTACGAAGCCACAAGTATTTCTTTCATCCACATGAGGTGAAGGGGAGGCAAGGAAAGGGGCAGGGACAGTTATATCTTGGGTTGAAATGGTGATGGGTGATAATGATGATGGGAGGAGGGCAGCGGAAGGCTTGTATTTGGCGAAGAGATGCCCACTGCAGTAACTTGTACAATGGTCTGAGGGCCGTTCATTATTGGTGCATGGTTGTGAATGTCGTTAAACTAACAGACTGTGCCTTTCCCCCCCCCACAGGTTCATGATATTTTCTATCCATTTATTCAAACAACAGAAGATGAGTTCACTTTCATTTGGGTAAATGAGTCTAAAACAGGCTTCAGCCATCTGTATAAAATCACATCCCTGTTACAACCGGGCTGCTACCACTGGGCAGGGAAGTACCAACACATAGAGGGTAAGACAATAGAAAATGCCACTGCCTTTATTTGAATCTGTATCCTTCCTGATAATAATTATATGATTTTTGAAATTCAATGGTATTTTATCTCATTACCTGTTAGGATTTACAGCATGTTGATTCTGTTTCCTGTCTTCTCCAGGAGACTTCAAATGTGCTATCAAAGAAGAGGTTACATTGACCAGTGGGGAGTGGGAGGTGCTGGCAAGACATGGCTCCAAGGTTGGACACAGTCGATCACTTGTCCCAGCACCCCTCTATCTAACCATACAGTTTTGAAAATCAGATTTTTGAATGGTCTGTTTTCCAAATAGCAAGGATCACCCTTATATACTGCAGTGCATTATCTCTTGGAAAACATGCTCAGGGACCTGATGTCTGTGTTTTTTATTCGGTTGAATAATCATAATCATATAGAACTTAAGAGGCCAGCTGATACCTGGATGTTACAATAGCTTTATTGAAGTTTCTCTTCTTCCTTGTTTAGTACCTTGTCCCTCCTGGCCCCTTACATCCACTGATGGTCCCTTAAAATATTCTGTCCTTTTCATCTTTCTATTGCTTAGTTCCTATTACTCTTATTTAATGGCCTAACTTGTGCTATCATTTCTTTCTTTCTTTCTCTCCCACGCTAGATCTGGGTGAACGAGGAGACAAAGCTGGTGTACTTCCAGGGCACCAGAGACACTCCTTTGGAGCACCACCTGTACGTGGTCAGCTACGACTCACCTGGAGACGTGGTCAGACTGACCAAGCCCGGCTTCTCCCATAGCTGCTCTGTTAGTCAGGTAGCGCCACCCTGTTTTTCTGCTCATCCACAAATGCACATAACCTGCTCACATTCAATCAGCCGGTGCATCTATCCACCCAACCAGCTGAATCAATTTATCAGTGTCTGCTTGTCAGCTCATTCAATGGACATTGGTTACAGACATCACTTACTAAAGCCCTGTCCTGCATATGAGCCAGTTTTTCTGTGGCCCACTACAGGGAGAGAGATCTGTGCCCCTCACCCCAAGAAGCATGTATAGATTTAACAATACCCTACACATCGAGACTTATTTTACATTTCTCCTGTCCCGGACTGCTTGAGTCATCCCACAGTTGTCCAACATCACATCAGTGCATCAGAGAGAGTGGGTCATGTGAAAGCCTTTGTCCTCTCTGTCAAAGACCTGGCCAGATCCTGTGTTCCAACTCCCCCTGTCTTCCTGTGTGCCCACCTGGCAGGCAGGTGTACTATTGGAAAACAGCGACTTAAAAATGATGTCAAGGGCTATGTGATCTGGAGAAATAGCATTAGTAATTGTATCCCAGTTAAGATTGTGTGTAGCCTGGCAATACATGTTCAAGACAAGACAGTAGCATGTGTGGGGCCGTTTATTATGGATCCCTGCAGCATGCACTTGATGTGGTGTGGCACTGGCTGGTGTGATGTAGTAGTACTAGTAGGTTTCCTTTCTGAGCCTTTTTTGGATCCCCTCTTACTTCTGTTCCTTCCCTATGTATCCTACATCTGACCGTGTCTGTCTATTCTGTACCCAGTAACTATACTGATGATTTCTTTGTTTCTTTCATCTCTCCACCCTTCCCCTACTCTCACTCTGTGCAGAACTTTGACATGTTTGTCAGCCACTACAGTAATGTGAGCACGCCCCCCTGTGTTCACGTCTACAAGCTGACCGGCTCAGAAGGTGACCCGTTACACATGGTACCCGAGTTCTGGGCCAGCATGATGGAATCACCAGGTATGGACACCTCTTCCCTATAAACTAGGTTTTGGTGATGGTGTGTGATGGTGTATGTATTCGCTGGGGGCGCAGACTGATACGTACACATGGTGCACGGTGTAGGTATGTCGACTCTGACAGATACAATAACTTTTAAATGTGCAAGGACGGGGCGTTTCTTCAATTTTAATTAAAGCGTGAGTCAAGAAAAAGGCTGTACACCCTCAGGAAGGCTCTGTGAAATGTCAGGTATATTTAGCCGTCCTGTGCTTGTTCTACGTAAATCAACCTGGCATAGTTTTTGACCCTGTGTTCTTCCTCATTTGAGGGTCTTGCTCTAGGCTACATTTTAAATTACCAAAGCTCAAGGCAATTTAAAGCGGCAAAAAAAATCAGCACGGGAATTTCCTGTGAGTCTGTCCAATGTGAAGGTTGCCCACCTAGCTGCGATTTTTGTTATTTATTATTTATTTATTTTTGGGAACAATCAATACAGCTGCCCTATAGGGCAACGTTCTAGCTTTGATTAGATCAAGGACGGTCAGTTTGACCTACTTTGGCGTCCTCCAGACTTTCCTGACTGCAATCAGATAATGTGTTGCTCAGGACAGTACGTCATCAGCGCTTTGTGTCAGAGTTGATTGTTGCTGATAATTCATTGAGAGAAACGTGAAGGCAATCCTTTTTTCTCGTAGTGCATATCGTAATGTTCATGTATTGCATGTTTGCAGAGCCTGCACAAAAAGTCCTATATAAATATTTTATGTCATTTGTTTTTATTTTCATGTAGTTGCCACGGGGGAAAGTGTTGCCCACCCTTTTGTATCTTCTGTATCCATATCCTCTTTTGCAGAAATGATGAGAGGAACGCAGCACACAGCTCTGTGGCATGATCCAGAAGGCCCAAGCATTGAGTTACCCGTTGAGTTATAAAGGTCCACGTGTGTTTGTGTGTCTTCCAGGTTGCCCAGGAGATTACAGTCCGCCAGAGATCTTTGACTTCCCAGGGAAGTCGGGCTTCCAGCTGTACGGGATGGTGTACAAGCCTCACAACCTGCAGCCTGGCAGGAAACACCCTACGGTCCTCTTTGTGTATGGGGGCCCACAGGTTAGTGGCAACATCCAGTCTACACGGGGTCTGTAATGTGATGTCGTGCCAAATGATGTCTCATTATGGCTGCCATCCTTTTTTCTTCATGATCTGGAGCGACGAAACCTGTATTTGAGTTTAAAAGAACATGTTATGTGTCCCCAGGTCCAGCTGGTAAACAACTCCTTCAAGGGGATGAAGTACCTCCGTCTGAACACGCTGGCCTCTCTGGGCTATGCTGTGGTCGTCATTGACGGGAGGGGATCCTGTCAGAGGGGCCTGGAGTTTGAAGGAGCCCTGAAAAACAAAATGGTTAAGAACGAGCCAAATACAGCTGTCTATTCTAATGTGCCATTTCCCCTCTGTGATTATGCTGTGACACATATTTACCTGGATGATAAACTGACACAGTTTCATGTAGTGACACATGCTTATTGTATACGATGGTAAAATTGAAGTGGATTGTATTTCTTTTTTTCCACTAATGGCCTACATTTGTCTATGCTAACCCCATATATCTGTTTGTTCAGGGCCAGGTGGAGATTGAAGACCAGGTGGAGGGGCTGCAGTATGTGGCGGAGAGGTTTAACTTTGTGGACCTGAGCCGTGTTGCCATCCATGGCTGGTCCTATGGCGGCTTCCTCTCCCTCATGGGCCTCATCCAGAGACCCAATGTCTTCAAGGTGAGGAGGCAAACACTAGATAGATCTTTTCTATTAAGATCCTTGTAAATCTTCCAGCCCTCCCGGTTATCCTTTTGCCATATACTCACTTTTCTACCAGTGAACATTCTCTGATATCTCCTTTATCCAGAAAAAAAGCCAGTGTAGTTTGCATCACCTTGTAATCGATGAACACATTTTCCCTGAACTTGGATGACGTGCAAGAATTCTGTCCCTGTTGGTGAATGTTAGACTGAGCATCGCCTGCATGCAGTCCTGTAGTTGCCCCTCACAGCCACATGGTGTCTCTGTTGGATAATGCTTTAGCGCTAGTGGCCTTAACTCACTAAGGATATCTATAGTTTTATGCCTACTCTTGCAGCATCATAACTTGTACCAATGTCCATCTGTGCAAAAACGCAGAAAATCCAGATATAGAGTTCTTGCTGGAAAATGTTCAAACTTCAAACGCAAGAAGTCCCCGTTATCTCTACTGTGTGTAGGGTATTGTTTTGAGTTACTGTCAGCAAAGTTCCACTGTAAAATAGACCAAATAATCTATTCTTTATTTTCTGTTCTATTCTATTCATTTGACCACATTGCGTCTCCCCCCCAGGTGGCTATCGCAGGCGCCCCGGTGACTGTGTGGATGGCGTACGACACCGGCTACACAGAGCGTTACATGGACGTGCCTGAGAACAACCAGCAGGGCTACGAGGAGGGCTCTGTGGCGCTGCACGTCGACAAGCTGCCTAGCGAGTCAGTAGACGCACTACGAGAGGGCAATAGTGCAGTTGAATGTGGTTCTAATATAGAAAAAACACAAGCATATTGATTTGTGCTCACTTGGAAAGTTGTTTCCACTCTTTAGTCTGTGAGAGTCTAGCAAGATTTAATCAAGTGTGATTTCAGTAGTTTAAAGTTTGAAGCTTGTTGTTCAGATATATTCTTGCAGTAGGATATTTCCTATTTTCTGTAAATGCATGCTTCATTTTCTGTGGAAGTCAGTCTGACATCAATGTGGCAAAGACATTGTGTGTTCTGTTCTGCACTTGGGTTTAGGGATGCTATTTTAAAATACCAATAAGGACTCACAATAACCTTTTTATGTGCAAGCTGTAAAAACCCTTGCTGCAGTTCTAGATCAAGCTCATGACTTGAAGTCATTTTCATTCCTGACTTAATTCCTGAATAATAACTAAAAGTGGAACTTTTAGTTTTAGTTAACTTAAACTGGGAGTAACTCTTTCAGAAAACATTCCCATTTATGTGTCACTGTTAGTAATGTTGAATTAGAATGACATCAAGTTCAGTAGGACTTTTATCTATGGAAGTGATCTGATGTTTTCATTGTCATGTAAACATGAGGAACATGAGTGGATTGTGATTTTTTTTTTTTTCTGTTCAGTTAATCACATCTGTGCCACAGGTGAAAATGAAATTTGAGGTGGTAGGCTAAGTCAAGCCCTGGTGTTGATAGCCTGGGGAGGCCCTGAGGGTCTTACACATGGCATGTCACAGCACTGTTGTATTCTGAAGTGCTGATCAGCTCCCAGCAGCTACAATATTTCTCACTTCTATAAATGGCTTGTGATCGATGAGGTGTTTTCACCTCAGCAACAGATTATTAATGAACTTTGGACCAGCATAGGTTGTTTCAGAAAGAGGAACATGAAGTGGCACTTGCACCTTACACATAATTATCGTATAACCCTCCTAATCCTTGTTGTTCCAGGCCCAACCGTTTGCTGATTCTCCATGGATTTCTAGATGAGAATGTGCACTTTTTCCACACCAATTTCCTGGTGTCACAGATAATCCGTGCTGGGAAGCCCTATCAGCTACAGGTTAGCATCACACACTCTTCACCCGCTAACACCTCTCTGCTGTCATTCTACGCAGGGTTACTTAAGTGGTTCAGACATGCAGTTCTGGACAGGATTATTGGCACCCTTGCATTTTGCAGATAATGTACAAGATCTTCTGAGATAATTGGAAAACTTTCAATCTTCACATGTTCATCAATTGATTTACAACACAATCAAACAATAAGAATACAAATATACTTTTTTGTCTTCAAAATTGGCCATGGTCACTCAATTGCAGTGTAATTCAACTCACCCACATAGTATAAATGAACCATCGTGTTCTGCTTCCCTGGTCGTCTGAAAATGATGGAGAAAAGAGCTGTCTGAGGACGCCAGAAAAACTAGTATCAGCAAACCGTGTTCATAAGGCTGAAGGCCTCTCTAGAGACCTTGGTATTCCTGTTCCACAGTTCATAATGTTAAGAAGTCTGCTGCTCATGGAATTGTTAAGAATCTGGTGGTAAGAGGAAAATTGATCTCAGATGTCGTCAAAGGTTTGTGCGAGCCATGGAAACACCTTGCATGACATCCAAAGACCTCAAGGCTGACCTGGAGAGGTCTGGGGTAATGGTTTCAGCCCGTGCCATACGCCGGACGCTGAACCAGGAAAGGCTTTACGGTCGGAGGCTAACTGGAGACGCCACTGTTGAAACAGCAACACAAAGAAGGCCCGAGTGATGACAAACCTTAATCCTTCTGGGAAAATGTTCTGTGGAGCGATGAAACCAAGTTAGAGCTCTTTGCCAATGCAGTTGTACTTTGTTAACGGGATGTATAAATCTCGTGTACATGTACCGAGTTGATCGTTCTGTTTTGGTTTCGCCAGGTCTACCCCAATGAGCGACATAGCATCCGCTGCCCGGAGTCTGGAGAGCACTACGAGATCATGCTGCTGCACTTTTTACAACAATACCTCTGAAACGAGACGAGGGGAGAAGTAAAGTCAAGTTTCCCCTCTGTCCTTCTTTACCGCTCCAGCTGCCCACCCACTTTCACTCTCCCCAACCCCGCCCCGAGCGCCACCCTGTCATAGAGAGACTATCAGAGACAGTTTGCAGCGACAAGCCGAGCTAGACATCTCACTATTCAACTATATTTCCTCCGTTAGCTCTCTCTGTCTCTTGTTCTGTCACTCGCTTGCTTGCCCTGTCTCCTCGATGCCCTTCGCCCCCTCCCCCATGTACAGTCTGGGGTATGGTTTACGAGGACAGAGGTTTGGTCTCACCCTTACAACTGAACAAAGACAGGATATATGGAGAAATATTTGCAGGCTGTGTCACATTGACTCATCGCTCACCCACATCCTCATCTCTGGAATCATGATGGTTTTTGCCAAATGTTTTTGTGTTGTTTACCCCCCCCATACACACACACCTGTTTTATTTACTTGAGTCAGTGGTAGGAAAGGGGTCACAGTTCTTGGATATAAAATGGAATCTATACACACATTGCAGTCCATATACAAGTATACATACATATATACAATACATGCAGTTTATTTCATACATACTCTACACTCACACAAATGCAGTTGCACAGAATTACAATATCCACACATACTGTGAGTGTATACCTTGCAGGTTGTGTAATGAAGAAGGAAGAAAACCCAGGCTTTTCCTCTATCAACTAATTTTAAGTGTGTATTGTTTAAAATAAATAAATATTTTTATGAATTTTTATTCTTTTATGAGTGTCAATGGAAGCCACTCATTGATATTTTTGCGCCGTTTTCTCCCCTCATTACATTGCTCAAGGTGTCTGCTTGCCTTCTTAAGACATACTTTATATTTGCCAAAGTACCTCTTGACTCTTGATCATGCTGGTATTTCCTTTTTTTACTGCAATAAAGACAACAGGAGGGTGAGCACTGGAGTCTTAAAACAGCTTTGTACCACCGTAATACAATTTGTA
The DNA here is from genome assembly GCA_034670385.1 of Hoplostethus mediterraneus. Classification (NCBI taxonomy): domain Eukaryota; kingdom Metazoa; phylum Chordata; class Actinopteri; order Trachichthyiformes; family Trachichthyidae; genus Hoplostethus; species Hoplostethus mediterraneus. The sequence goes on along the minus strand of JAXDDW010000024.1, from coordinate 3,836,077 downwards.
CATGATAATGAATAAATGTATGATGAAATCACACACTTCTTTACTGCCGTCTTATCATTCAAGCATTAGCTGGGCTACACATGCAGCATGTTCAGATGTCTCCTATTGCAGGAAACAAGAACCGGCTCGTTCACTGGCCGCACACACATTTGTCTCAAGAGGATTCATTTTTACACATTATTATTCCACTCTACCCCCTCTGGCTATTCATGCTGCGAGGTAGAGCGATATGAACAGAGAGAGGGAGAGAGGGAGGGAAGGGTAATGCATCCCCCTGCTTTATTCTGAACATCAGAGCTGCACCTGACCCACCCTCCGCCCCTTCTCCACCAGCAAGGGGCTTTTAAGCTCTCCAAAGCCTCGCACAAGTGTAGCAGTGGATGCTTAATGGGTTGCTGGTCCTTTCCCTTTGGGGACAGTACTGTTGCCATGGTAACCTTTGATTGATAAGCCTCCTCCCCTTCCATTTATATGGGTACTGCAGAGATTCTGCTACCCTCAGATCACCACCACGAAGCTTGCTCCTCAGCCCCAGTGTCGGCCATGTTGAGCACGTAGTTGCAATGCTTTGGTTACTTAACAGATACATGGACTTGGCATCAAGAGGTGAAAGACCCTTGGAAAAGTGTGTAGCATACAGGATATCTGTATATCAGGCAAGGGTTGTATTCATAAAACTAACAATAAGGCAGCGCTCATTGTCTATGATATTCACTGGGTAATGTGTACCAGTTTAACAAGCAGCCATCCCCCTTCTTCCCCCCCTGATATCACCCCTTGGAAAGGCAAAACTAGTCTTCGATCAATGCGTCTACTCTGTGAATACAGGCACAGACTTCCACAGGCTCCATCAAAACACCGTAAGGAGAGTTCAGTTGAGTTCACTCCATCAGATCAGCTATTAGAGAGGTTGATCCTGAACCAACTCCCAGTGCTGGAAGGATCAAGGATGTTCCCTTTCTGTCCCGCTAATGTTTTGAGGTGACAGTAAGCCTGGCAGGCCAGCAGACAATGTTACACTGTGGAAAATTAAAGTTGACACGGAGAAGCTACTCGAGTTTACTTCTGGTTAATTTGACTAAGCCGCTGAATTCCTTCAGGTTTGAGACGCGAGAGATCTGCCACATGCCTCTTCTAAATGCTGTAGTGACTGCGGATGGTTTCCTAGAAGAATCTTTGCATTCAGACAATTTCTGTTCAAGTGGCATCGGGGATAGGATCAAAATCAAAATCTGATCAAAGTTCTTATAGCTGGTCTATAGATCAATTGGAAATGAATGTTCTATTATTAGTGAACAAATTTCAACTACTATTTTGAATTGATTGAATTGAATGTGAATCAAACATAAACCTGATTGATTCATATTGATGACTGATTGGTGGAATGGAATTCAATGGACCCTTTGAAACTGTAAATCAAATGATCATTTCCTGTCAGTCAGTCAGTCAATAAACCCTCAAACTAAAAACACCTGATTTATAACTCTGCACGGCCTTGTTTAAACTCTTCTGATTCTTTCTATGTTTTTTCATGTGATATTCAAGCCATTCTTTTGCCCGAGAGTAGAAGAACTATCTGAACCTGGAATGCATCATTTGGTTTTATGGTAGTTGCCATGCAAACATTGGGAACAAAACTGCAAAATCTTTACACTTCAGGTAAAATCATCTTTGTTTGATATAATGTGCTGATTTAAAGTGATCCAAGTAGTTCCCAAAACCTGCTTCTTCCTTAGAGACTCCCATATACACCCCTGAATAAATCCATACACTGCTACTACTTACTAGAAATACTATTTTATAGAAATAATGTCTTAACGAATGGATCAAAACACCATGACACTTTTCTCTTGTCTCTTTCTAAAATGTTTCCTTGAATTCAATATTTATGGGACTGCATAAGACACGTTAAAAGAAATTGAACATAGAGGCAAGCACCATATTTGACTCACTTGTTTTCATGACCGCAGAGTAAGAAAAGCAGAATGTTAAAGGAGAACTTTAACTCTGAAATCACGTTATACATGTCATATTTCTGTGGGAAAAGATGCAAAAACTCTGATTGTGATTGATTGTGTGAATGTTTATTACTTTGAGAAACATGGACAAGGAAATAATTTGTTCCCAGGTTTTCTATCCATGTACTTGTTCCTTATCTACGGGGTCCTGTGCAATCAGACAAGCCTGATCACGGTCAGGACATTCCTCTCTGCCACTTGCCAACTGAGATGCTACATGCCGAACTCCAACCTCCCAACCTGCCATGCCTGCAGTCTGATAGGATGCAGGTTAAAGCATGCAGTCTTTGCAACGGGATGAGTATCAAGTATGTTGAATTAAATCATTAAATTAAAGTCATTGAGAGGTAGTTTGATCAGTCATGTGATCGATCCAGTCATCTTAGGTCAGCACTTTTCAGACAAGCCTTTTGATTATGGGCCTATCCACAAATCTTGTCTGCCATCAGTCTACATATCAGTTTTTTTGTTTTTGAGTTTGAGTTTCATGGTGGAGTACTGTCTTTGAGTTATAGTCGTTGCAGACTTTTGGATACCTTCTCTGTGCAGGGCCAGAAAATCAAATCCATAGACAAGAAGCAATGTTAGTTTAAATCAATTTTATTGGCTCATTATTTGGCCAAAGGTCTGTTATTTCATCTTAAAAAAAACAATCTTACATCTGGAAAACATGAAATAGACAATATAAATTACAAACAGGCAGCACCAGAAATATATATATTGATTCTTTACAGCATTTAAATAAAGAAAGGGAACAGCATCTACAAAACAAACTCACAAGAACACTTGACAACACTTGACATCACGACAGACCAGTTACAGTGAAAGTCTAGACAGACGACACTCCTTCATACACTATGTACAACAGATCTATCTCAAAGTCAATATGACTTAAACATGTCATAATCTCCACAGGAAAACTAATCTCAGTGAAGTACAAGCTTACTTGGATTCAAAATTGTAGGGAAGAAATATATTGTACAAAGGCTGGAATGGTTTTCAGTGCCCCACGTGGGGAAGCTAATCCTGACAATGAACCACTTTCCTACATCACAGTTTCTTAAGAGGCACTGTGATCCTAGTTTACAGTGATTTCTATCGTTACATAATGCCTTTGGTTGCTAATGCCATTACGTTAAAATGACTCTTTGTTCGGAGTCACCATTTGGTCTGCACCGTTGGGGTTGAGAGGCTAGCTTAACTGACCTGCCGTTCATGCATCCTGTACAAAATAAGGGCAGTTTTGAAGCTGTTTTTCACTTGACAGTTCTCCTTACTTGCTGTGAAACTGCATTTAACCTCAACAACAGCTCACATGCACAATAAGACACGACAAGTCTTGACTTGTCGAAAATGCTTTGCGGCTTGCAACACCACCGCAGGCCAGGACTCGCTCTGCGACGCTTTCCGACTTTGCTTTCTTTTTTTTTCTTTTCTTTTTTTTACAAACCCAGGGGCCCCAGCGTTACACCAACAGAGAGGTCTCATGCCATTTAACTAACTTTCCACCGCTGCTTTAACATTAACTATACTTAAGCAGCCGTGTCTGCATTGTTACGTTTGTCTCTTTTTCCATCTCGGAGAAAAGTCTGCTTGGCTTTCAGACAACAGAGCGGTGGCATTTAAGTTTGAGTTCTTCTGGCTTCTTTTTTTGAGACAACCAGCCAGAGAGGGGAGGGAAACTGAACCCCCCCCACCTCATCAACCAAACACCAAGAAGTCCAGAACTGACTTCTTTCTCCGTCTCTTTCTTTAGATTTTTTCTTGCTTCTTTTTTTTCCCTTTATGACTTGTTCTCGATCTCGGCAGGGGCGATCATCATGGCGGTGGTCTTCAGCGGGTAGTAGCGGCCCCTCCAGGTCTTCCAGAAGACGCCCTGCTTCCTCTGGTGCCGCTGCTTGGGAGGGGGGCTCTGGAAGTATCTACCGTTCAGGTTGGAGCGACCACAGTTACTGAACCACCAGCCGCCTGGGAGGAGCGAGAGAAGCGCCGTCATGTTAGATTAGATGCTGCATTATTATCATGAATGTGAATCTGATATTTGAGCTCTGTCTCTCATCAGGAAATGAAATGAAAACGACCGCAACTCACCAGAGAGGTGTTTGGCGCAGTTGGTGTCGTTTTTCTGGTCGTTGTCCTGGTCGCGAGTGGAGAAGGGCAGGCCGGAGGTGGCGTCGGTCGCCAGGGAGCTCTCCAGGTTGCCGTCGGCGCCCGTCTCCTGAACGTGGAGCGAGTACTTGGTTTCCTCTCCGCCCAGACGGAAGTGGAGGCGGAGGGAGTCGGAGTCATCCCTCCAGTCAGAGAACTGGACCTTGAGGATGTAGTCGCCGTCTTTAGAAATGGAATGGATCTTTTCCAGACCCAACCAGAACTCTCCTGGGGAATAAGAGAGGGAGAGAAAACGGTTACCCAGTGCAGAGAACGTGACTGCTGCTACTGTGGTGGCTACTCTTTGCCTACTTTCATTTATGAGGATCTGATACTGTAAGTTCTTAAAATAAAAGGATGGTACATTTGGTCACTTGTGGTTTGTTAAGCTGTTCGTTAGATCGTAGCTTGCCTCTAATAACCTACTACTTTGGGATGGGATTCCCAAAAGCATCTTAGTTAGTGATGCTGTGTGAACTAATTCCTCTCTGTCCGGTCCAGGGCTGGTGCTAGGAAGCGTGCAATTGCGTGTATTTACCATTCAGGCTGCCAAAGCCCTCCTGGTAGGCCTGCCATAGCTGGTCAAAGTCTACTGAGCCGTCCTGGCGTCTCTGGATCACTGTCCAGCCACCATCTGGAGAGAGAGAGAGGGCAAATGGATTAAGTCACGTCCATGTCACTTCCGTATCACTCAAGGTGCGTATGAGCCAAAAGCTTCTCGGACAGTAAAGAACAGAAATGGAGACTTCCTTCTCTTCTACTGTTTGTAGGTTTTGATTGATTGTCTGAGTAGTTAGCAACTGCTGGTGAAACTACACTGAGTAGTGAGGCACTTACCAGCTGTCATTTCACAGAAGACCTTGAAGGGCTGGGCGTTTAATGGCCGGATGGTGTAGACTCCGCTGGTAGCCTCTCCTCTCAGGAACAGCTCGTGGCAGTCTGAGGCCATCTCTGCAAGGAGAACAAAGGGAACAACACCGTTAACACAAACAGTCCCTTCACCATTCAAACAATACGTTCACTTTCACCCAATTTATCAATGACGCATTTAACAATTATACTTTGTTTTCCTTATCGTTATTTTTACTCCCTTGAACTTCTTGAGAGGGACAGCCAACGTGTCATCTGTTTATAAAAGTGAGGCTCAAAGTCCACTGACTAAGGGGAAACCTTGATTACTTATTACAACATGGTTACTGATTTGAGGCACTTTTAGGAGTTACTATTCAGAAATGTGTGTTATTATAAAGGGTCTTTTATGAATATGAATGAGTTGTTTACTCTCATAAGTATGTCATTGACAGATTGGGATCCCTATCAGTTACCAGCTTTGGCTTTGTTCCCCTGCACTGTGAATGCAGAGTGTTTGCAAATAAAAGACTATCTTTCCAAGTGAGCTCATCGGCAAGATAAAAACGTGTGACTGTGGGGGTCTTTGACCTGAACAAAGGAGAGACAGAGGAAAATAGGAAGGGAGTGAGAACTCCATTCTCCGTAATAAACGTGACCTTTCTCCCAGTTCCCAAGCAGACTTCCCTTTTTTTTTTCAGTCGCTTGCCGTCCTGGGCTATTGATTACATTCCTCAACCCCCTTTCTCCCCCTTTTTCCCCAGGACCCCCTCTCTGGCTTTGTCACACCTCCCTCACGTGCACAGCAGCCAGCCGGTGACGTAGGAATGCGTGGCTGGTGCATGCACAGGGAGTGCTCGGAGAGTGGTGAGGGGAATACAGGCCGACACCGGAGAAGGCAGCAAAATAAAGCATGACCCTCTGGGGCCAATTTGAGCTGCCTGATGAGGCATGAGACTAGCAGCATCCCCTCCGACAAGCCTTATTATCACGGAAGACAATAACACAAATCTCAAAAGCCTACGGCGCTATTTAGTTTCTTTAAAACAAACAAAAAAAAAGTCTTGATTAAATGGTGCGTATTGGTTTTGTTTGCGTGGTTGTTGTTCAGTGGAAACACGCCAGCTGACCACAGCACCACAATACCTCATTTGTGTTGCATGACCCTTCCTCCAGAGGCATGGACTCTGATTGCTACTTGTGGCTGTGGTCTGCCTCGGGGTCAGGGGGTCTCCTGAACTTTGGCACACTTCTTACTAATTACAATGGGAGAGCGAAGAAGGGAGACGGAGGTGGGGGGATCTGTGCGGAGGGGTGGGGGAGGAGAGGATGACCGAAGAGGAGGAGGAGGAGGAGGTGGTGGAGGAGGAGGAGGAGGAGGAGGGATGTCTAACACCCTGACAGATCTAGGGGAAAGGTTGCACATTCTTGAGGGATGTACAAGTGTTTGTTTTACGTGAAAGGTGGGAGGTCTGAAGACGGGGAGGAGGCCAGTGTCTTCAAAACAACAAAGGATGTCTGTACAAAGTTCACAGACAAAATTAGACAGGTTTCTTTCTTTCTTTTTTTTTTGGTAAAGGCCCTGGGACTGTAATCCGAAGAACCCCCACCCACCCAGAAATAATCAGTGAGTAATCCTTTTGTAGTGGCTTTCTATGTGACCCTGACTTAACACTATCTGAGACCGGTGAACTTTCCCCCAGTTGGAGCCTTACCAGGGAAGCTTGTTTCTTTCCTGGCATGCCTCAAATCCTGCTGATGTCAGAACGCTGCCATCAGAGGCCTTATTGTGATTTGTACTGGCTGAGTGAACTCAACTCGGCCACGTTCACCTCTCACCTACTTCTCCTCGATGGCCATCGGACATTGGGAGCTACAATCAATTCCTTCTACCAACATCCACACAAAAAAAACAGGGAATAAAATTGTGCTCCTCCGCTTATTCAACACGTATGCGATTTGTTCATTCACATTTCTGTTACAGGCTTTTAATTCAGAACCCACTCCATCTCCTCTCTCGCTCTTCGCCCCCACATCCTCTTTGGAGACTAAACAGGAGGGCTGGAGGGACAAAAATGCGGTGAGCCAGAATCCTCCGCGTCTCAACTCTTCCCTAGTTGGCCTGCGTCCAGTCCGGCCCAGCCCGGATGAAAGCAGGCATTATGAGTACTGACCCAGTCGTGGTTCAGTTCAAATGGGAGCAGCAGCTGCCAGGAGGAGGCAGGAGCTGAGGGAATCTTTTACTGCCTTTTGCAATTACTGTACACCACAGAAGAGGGTGGATGGGCTAAACTGGGCTTTATTTCGACAACGCTCATCTCCTCTGGACCAGTGATGTAGTGTTAAATAAAAAACAATCATTTGGTTTTTATTTCAGTGATACGTTTTCTTTTTTTGAATACCCTATCCTCATATATTATTCTTATTATGATGCCGATAAGATTATAATATATCCTGCAAATATAAGTATTAAGAGCCCTTTTGATTTAGCCATTTAGTCACGACCAGTTGATGTTTGTGGTGCCGCACTGAGCTGGGAAGCGTGATCCAAACTGAGCGGGTTCCTTGATTTTAATTGCTACTGATTTAATCGTCTTTGTGACCTTACTAGACAGATGGCCTGATTTTATCTGGGGCGCCTTAAGTCATCTTGGCTTTACTTACCGACTGGTGTGTCTCGTTGCTCCACGGTGTGCGCCGCGTCGTCGGCCTTGCTCTTGACTGCTGGCTTCTCTTTCGTTTGCTGGATCTGATAAAAGTTGAGAATCATTGATGAAATGAAACCAACATACAGTGCAGATTGTAACAGCAGACTTATGGCTCGCGGTAACAGCATTACTGTATGAACAGGTGACTACCTGACTCTGCAGGGTTCTGATGCGCACGTTCTGCTTGTCAAGTTTCTCCTGCTGGAGTCGGATCCGCTCCATCAGGTCATCGATGCGCCTGTTCTGACCCTCCAGCATCAGCTGAAAAGAAACACAAAGGTTCCCCCTCCGTAAGCATTTTTTTTTTAATCATAGCTTTACTTCATACCAAGGCTGCTTGTGTCAATATTCACACGAGGACTGGTCCAAATAGAGTGTTTGCTTTGGGTTGCTATGGTGTTTAATTGCTTTTCATTGACTAGTAAGGTATGGCATGGCCCCCAAACGTCTGAATACATGTCCCTGGCTCAATGGAAAGCATTTGTACTTTCCAACCGGCAGCGGTTAGGTTACATAACTTAATCACAGCGCGGGATTTTCCATCCCACTATAAAAGCTTTCAATTTCACATGTACACTGACGGCGAGCTGCAGAGCACAGAAAATCCCTTAACCCTCCTCAACTGTGTCACACGCCCATATGTGAAATACCACTGTTGTAAAAAAAAAAATTTTTCACACATTCTTGCAACTGATGCGTACAGATCCCTTTGTCTGGCAACGTTTAGTGTTTCTGTGCACGTACTGCACGCTTTTCCTCAGCGCAGTGCACGCTAGTTAACCAACACCCCCCATACACCCACCAGCTTAGCCTCAGTGCATTTCTATTCAGTCCCTTTGAGCTCATAGAAAAAACCCCACCATGCAAGCCAACTGTCCTATGTTAAAGAGGCTCTAGTTGTTCCTTGGGGTAGTACGGGGACACATCGGCCCACTTCCAGGTACCTTCACTCACTATTGGAGAATCACTTTAACCATCTGCTGCAATGTAAAAATCGATTTTGTACTTGAAAAACTCATTGAAGACATTTGTCTTTATGTGGTGCTGTCCATGTTATCCCACTGAGTAAATAGCTTCCTGCCAAAGCATTGTACTGTAAAGTAACATTTTATGTAAGATGCAAAGTTGCATACAGTGGACAAAGGACAGGAGACAATCCTCTTACAGCCTCATTGTCCTCCCTCATCAACTCATTCACTTCCCTTAACTTATCATGCCCCTGCCTTCCCAAACAAAGCCCCATCAAACAGAAACTGTTCCCCGGTCTCACCTGGATGATGCGAGCATCACTGTGGTTCCTGGTGGCGCTGCCGCCAGCGTTCATGTCAGGCAGCACCCCTTCTCCCTGCAGCATGCTGTCCACCCTCTCTTCCAGCCGGCTCATCCGCTCATTCACCGTCTTCCTCTCCCGCTGCATCTCGTCCGCCTTCTCCCTCAGCTCGGCCGTGATGTTCAGCAAGCGCCCCTCTCTGTCCTCCAGTCCCTGGGCCCGAGCCTTCAGTGCCTCCCCCTCCGCTCGCAGCCTGTGGCTCTCCTTTCCCAGCTCTGTCACCGTGCCATTGAAGACCTTCAGCTTGGTGGAAATGTCCCTCATCTGGACTTTGGTCTTGTCCACGTGCTCCTTCAGCCCCTGGCCCAGCTGCAGCAGGCCATGGGCGATCACGTTCACATCGTCCCACGCCGCATACTGTACATGCTTCTCCTTGTTTGTGCCACTGGAGGACGAGCCTCCTTTCCTCTCAAAAGGGAAGCCCGTGGCCATGAGCACCACCAGACAAAGTGTCAGAGTTGCCAGTGTTGTCTTCATTGCTGCTGTGTTGCTGAAATGTAGAAGGTTTGCTTAAAATGGTGTGCGATAGTGGTTGCAGAAATGTGCAGCACCCTCCCCTGTCTTCTTGAGTTGGTTTTGAGAGATCAAGCTCCTGGCTTGTGGACACAGCACTACTGTTATATAGTTTCACAGCCATCAGCTCTAGCCGGCCAGCTGCTTGCCATTGGCTAGCTGAGGAGAGGGAGGAGTGGAGTTACTCTCAGGTTTCTGTCCCTCCTCCACCTCCTTGTTAACTCTTTATGTCAGAGGAGCAGGAGGAGGGATATGATGAAACAAATAGGTTGGCTTCCATCAGTCCTCAGAAACAGAAAGAGAGAGACTAAAATTGATCTCCAGCATGTGGAAGGACTTAAACAATCCATATGTCCAGCTGTGAGATCAATGTAAAGCCTTTACTGCTAGAATCATTGTTGAATGAACACTATCCACCCATTACTGAATGTAATCAATGTATCCCTTCTAAATAAGTTAGGGAATTCATTCCTGCAATTGTCTGATGAAAATGTCATTGTTTGCCTGAAACAGTGTAGTGAGGCATTTATGCACCGCAGTGAGTCACTTTTATTGAAAATCAGAGTATTAACTTGATGTGAGATGTGAGTATTTGGGAAGTGTCACTGACTAAAAATAAAACTGTTGACTGGGCTGATTTACAGGAACCTGAGTATAAAGAAATAAAAACTGACTCATCTGTGGGCTGTCATGTGTCATGTCAGCTGTCAAGAAAGAGACAACAAGATCAGCAATCAGCAGACCAGAGAATTTGAGTCTTTTGGGACAATATAGTCTTCAACTTAAGACAGTTTTATTCATGAATAGTTTGATGTAGAGAGATGCCATAAAGACAGTGAAGCTCATTTGAAACAAAAAAAAACCATTGTTGTGATTGTTGTGTTTGTGCATTATCAAGGAAAGTGTCCATTATCTTATCTTTGCTTACCAGACTGAAGAGGAGTTTAGGCAAAATGACACACATGTACAAAACCAGGAAACTCAAGTCAACTTCAGCACAAAATGCTAGTTTGGGCAGATAATACATCCAAACTTTAATTGATGTAGCTGTAAAAACAAATCAAATGACTTCCTGATATCAGAGGTGAATTATTTTGATCACTAATTTCTCTTAACCTTAAATAATAACCGTCACCCAACAATCCCCAGTAAACTCAACAGTGTACAGTTTCATTGTACTCTTATCTTCATTGTACCACTTATCGCGCCACTTGACTGATCTGGCTAGATAGCATCAGTTAGAAAAGATCCCTCATAACAGGGAGACAAGGCTATCGTACAAACGGCCTATCAGGGCTTTCCTAATCGTCTTGCTGGGGACGAGAGGAGGAACGCCGTGCTGGAATGAAGTCATGGGCACATCAGGAGGGGAAACATGCGTATGACCTGGCGCGAGGGTTCTCCTCAGCCAACGATGTGCTGCTGGGAGGCTGGTGGACTGTGAGAATTAGGGGAAAGTTCACAGCACAGAGGATGCCCACGTTACATGGCGATTCCCAAGGCCCAGATTCTCAACGCCCTCCGCTGGGTAGCTTGCGAGGCGATACGTGATCCAGGGCCAGACCACAAAGGGAAAAAAGAAGGAGCCGGTTAACCCTCGCCTGTCTGCAGCGGAGGCTAAGTAGGTGAAAGGTAACTGGAAGAGGGAATGCCGAGAGGGGAAACTCACTTATGTTCCCGGAATGTAACAAACAAGGATTATTCGGTTAAAGCCTCGGCGGAGGGAGGCTTCCACACAGACAGGCACAGAATGCCGTGTTTCAGCTAAAAATAGGCTTTTCTCATTCAATCTGAGGTGATTTTTTACACTGTACTGACCTCAACGGCCTATTTAGACAGATTCCCTTTTGTTTGAGGAAGCTGACATCATTGATTATCAAGCGTGTTGATGATAAATATCAATTAAACTTCTGCAAAATCCTGTTTTTATTTGCCAAAGCAGTGTCCTAAAATAAGAAGAGTCTGAATGGTTTGTCTGTGGCAGGAACATGCAGGATCATGTTGTCATAACCAGACAACTGCCCCGTAATACTGAATGATGAACAAAACTCAACTCAAGTACCAACCGGTAGATCGTTTTTTACGTGGAGGAATTTTACAGAACGTACCTGGTTGCATTCTTCTGGGACATATACATACTTCGTGGAAACACCCAGGTTTTGATTGTGACGTGTAATCATAGTGTACTGAGATACAATATAAGGATGAGTCATGGTTGAATGCATCATGAAATCAGTCAGAATTACACGGCGCTTCAAGAATTTAACAAGATATTGTCATAAAACCTTTCATTAATTTCATCTCAGTAGATTTCATCTTGAAAAATCAGCTTGTCTACCACAGGAGGAATACTGCAGGACAATTTTCACATCATCAGTATACAGTAGAAATATTTCAGACTTTCCTTGGGGACAGAATAAATAAAACATGAGGTTTGAACAAATAGAAATTTGAACTGTACAACGTCAAGGATAGTGGAGGAGGTTTACTGGAATCTGTCTCCTCTCTGTCCTCTAGGCAACCCGCCCACCAGATAGTCTGTAACTGATCACCACCAGATCCACACCTCGCCACAGCTGCTTATTCAATTTCCGTAAATGGCCGCTCCCATCCTAGCCAGCATGGTGACCTTTTACCCAGATTCCAAACACAGAACATCTGTAAATCCCAGCGAAGCCCCCAGCCTCGCTCTTGAACGAGGGGATGGAAAGAGGGAGAAAAAAAAACAGGTGCTGGAGCGGCAGCGTATCACAGTACCGGACCTTCGGTTCCCATGGTCGTCTGTGGGCCTTTTTATGAGGAGGAGATAAGGATAATTGAGTTTTATATGCAGTGATGTTCCCCCTATTGTTGTTAGTCACATGTACACACCTATAAACACTGATTAATCTCAACATTTTTATCCCATTTAGGACAGGAAAAAAGGAAAGGAATCTCTGAGGACAATTCTCTTCATAGATGAATTCTCATCATCCATGTTGCTGTTTATTGAAATTGTTTTTGTAATAAATATGATGTGATGCGTAACCCAGCACAAGATGACATTTTTACTCAGTGGACAAATGTCAGGAGAGACGAAACATAACAGTCAAGCCGGTGATGGGAAGACTGCCCACCTCAGTACTCGTCCACGCAGCATCACCTGCCAGGCTTTAATGAAAGGGTCCTCACTCTTGACACCACAGACACGAGGAGCAGACAAAGGGTGACTCTTTTGGACGGCTGCTTGGGTGACCGCATGGCCATTGGCTCAGTGAACAGAGCTCATGACTGTCGTGTGATGGAGCAGAAAAGTCAGTCAGGGAGGGCTCTGCATTACAGAGGTGATCCATCACATGGAGGGGTCTCCTCCCGTCTTGACGCGACAGCATGGATGCTGTTCTCCATAGATGTCGATACAAGATCAATGTGGAAAAGACATCTTTTAGGGGAGATGATACAACAACCAGGAGGGAAGTGGTTCAAGTGGCAATGTAAAATGTGTAAAGAAGGTTTGAGGTTGTGTTTGTCAAAAGTACATGCCTGTATTAGGGCTGTCCCTGTGTTTGATTTACCTCTTAGCAGCTTGATTGATTGTTTAAATTCGATTTTAAAAAAGTATTTCATTTTCAACCAAACTAATAGGAACTAACAGGACATTCAGAAGCAAATGTCCTCACAGACAACTGTGTTTTGCTCATAACTGGGAAACATAATATGCAGGCGCACAAACCACAACATTTCCCAATTCTCCTTTTGGTTACTTGGCAAAAAGCAAACAAATTCTTCAGTCATCAGCCATCAGTCATCAGACTGACGGGCTGACAGACACGCACGCATGCTGTCATACGGGTGAACATGAAGATCAACTGTGCTTTGTAAACGTGCAGAAGGAAACGTTTCCCATTCCCATTCTCAAATCCAGTTTACTAGTAGGTCAGCATGGATGAAGCACACTACTGCCTCCTAGTGGTGAAAGTGGGGGCATGTTCATTCACTCCACGGGAGCTCCCTTTAGTGCCTGATCCACCTTTGTTGCCTCAGGGCCGGCGTTCTGCTTCTGCCACTTCTGGCACCGAGGCAAATGGGAGCCTGCAGCTTGTCCTCCCACAGCCCTGAGAGAGACGAGGCCTATTTCATTTCACCTCTGGTAATGCACAAGTCGGCCTCCAGCCTCGGCACTCCCAGGCGAGGACAGCAGACCGAGAGGATATGTGGAGATTTCCTGTGAGGACTCCAACATGCTGTCCTTGGATGGGAACGGTCCCCAGTTCATAGCAACGCATCTCCCCAGACTCCCTCGCTCCCCACGCAAGCGTCTGATCACTGGATTTTACGAGACCATGGCTGCATATTTCCACACGGGTTTTGGCCAAGCCTGCAAACACTAAAATATCCATTAGAGAAGCATGTAACTGACTCTGGTCTTTAAGGGCCCTTAGGCTGGGAAATAGAGGAGATGTGACCAGTTATGTACGACACAGGGGAATGCATGGTTGGTTAATAGTATTGATTCATAGTTTTAGTTCAGCTCAGTGTGGTTTAGTGTGTATTTAGTGTTTAGATTCTCCACACGTTGCATTGTTTTGCTCGTGTTGAACACATTAGTGGCATGGCGTGGATTTTACTGTGTGCAAAAAATCACAGTTACATCACTTGCATAAGTAAAACTCAGATAGTAGCAATAATAACAGTTAATTCATTCATTCATTCACCTAGTTATTCATATTCAGGGTCACGGGTAGCTGGAGCCTATCCCAGCATGCTTGAGGTGGATGGCAGGAGAACACCCTGGACAGGTTGCCAGTCCATCGCAGAGCTGGTTAGAGCTCGTCTTTGCTTGGCTGAAACCGACCACAGTAGAAAACATGTGTAATCATTTCTGTTGGTGTCAATTATTTACGTCGGCTTGACCTGCCTCTAACCTGACAACTAGTAGGACTGCGGATCATCTAATACATCTAGCTCTGTGAGGTGAAGGTTACAGTCAAGGTCATATCAATATTTTACCAATTCCACCAACAAGAGGTTTCACAACTGAGTCACTGTCGTTGTCACTGTTCCACCAGACGCACAAACAGCAGCTCCCCTGTATTGGTGAAGTAAATCTGAACTTGTTTTACAGTTGTGGCAATTGTCAAAACACATTATGGTGAATCTTACAAGCACTTTCAAGACTTACAAGACTTTCAGACCTTTACACCAACCTGCCAAACTGTGGGTGTCCTTCACGTGCTGCACAAGGGGTAAATGTCCACCTGGTGTTTGCCCAGGTCATGTTTATTTTTGGCTGCTACGTGCTTTTGTGTGTGTGTGTGTGTGTTCTACATGTGCAAATCAGTGTACACCGCATGCACCAGAGCGGTCACCTGCGAAGGGCTGGACACGCCTGGTCTGGCCAGCACAACACTATATGGATGACAGCTGCAGGGTCAAGTGCGAGACGGAGCGGAGAGATTAAAAACAGCAACAGCAATAGATACACATGTGTATCAGAATGCACGTAAACACACTTCGCTCATCGCTCATGCACGCACACACGCACACACACACACACACACACACACACACACACACACACAGTGATCTCCTTTTACATTCCTGCCCAGCCCGTAGCCTATACTCAGTTTACATACACATGTACAGACATGAGATGCATGATACACGATACGCGGTCCGAGCAAAAGTGTTTTGGTTTCGTTTTTCTCTTGGCTGGGTTGGTGAGATGCTTTTACTTTGGGGATCTCAGTCCCAAGGTCTCAGTGATGGAAGACCTGCAGACATCACCACTTCCACAGGTGCCGCATTTGCTTTTTCCTTCAGTTCCTTCAGCTCCTCGAAGCTCAAATGAGCATCCCAGCTGGCGGGGGGAACAGAAAAGCACAGAATGTACACATCGCCCGTTTTGGGAAATAAATACTGCGCTTGACCTCGGCAGCTGTGTACTCTCTCTGTCAGGTCTTTACATGGGGCTGGAAATATAGAAACATTTAGACTCGGGTTAGGCCCTGCTGCAGTACGCTGAGCCAACAAATGCATGACAGCATGCAATATTAGGATTGATCCATAGGTTCAGTGCAGTGATTACTCTGGGACACTCTTCTCTTGAGTGGGTGCACTGACATTTAATACCAAGGCGACAGATTGCATTGAGATTTTGAGCCAAACTCATTTTGCCTTCTGGACTTGACATTTCTTCCCTCCCAGAGAAGAAATCCAGAGTTACATTGTATAGGGTTAGGGTTAGTATTGTAGTAGTAGTAGTAGTAGTAGTAGTAGTAGTAGTAGTAGTATTGATTGTATTTTATTTTTTAAATTCTATTTTACCTTTATTTTACCAGGCAAGTCATTAAGAACCGATGCTTATTTAAAATTGCGGCCTGGCTAGCGACAAGAGCCACTTGAGGGGAAAGGGGGGAGGGGCTAAAAGATGTAATGTAAAGTCATGCATATGAATACATTGAAACGTAAGAGTTATTTATAGAGCCACAGTATCAAGAGCATGGAGTATGAACTGTGAGGAATGTGTCGTTTCCTCCAGATTCACTCCGTGGACGCCAGCACGAGTTACCAAGGTCAAGGATGGATTCCATGCTAAAGTCATTAGCTGTAAATAACTTGAGTGTTTTTTAATTGTCTGGGAATCCAGTTGACACTGAGCAGCTGCCGGCGTTAAACGAGCTCTCCAGACCGCAACTTTACATTTCTTGGACCCACAGCCTCAGACATCATAAGCAATAGTTGTTTAGTCTCCCCAGAGCGAGAAAGCACATAGCTGTGCCCCGTGTTCGTCCTAGAAATCAACCCCTGCGTTTGTGCCTCTGTTTATCAAGACACTCCTTATTCCCATGAACTACGCAGCCTCCTGCTAAACAGTCAAGTGTGCCTATAATGCTTACCGCGGTGTAAGGGGCACGATGATAATACTTCCTTACGACATTAATTTCCTCTTTAAATCAACAGGAGTGGCGGTAGAAGCAGGTCGAATGGAGGAGACGCTCCAGCTGGAGTAGGGTATGGGAAAGATGTGGGTAGCTAGCAGTCAGCCTCTTACTGTCAAGTGCTGTTATGGAAAACAATAATGTAAGTGTGCTTATAATATGCTTAAAGTGTATACTGCAATAAAATTTATGCATAAGTTTAGTCACAGCCAGTGGAAAACTACTGAGCTGAGAGGAGTATATGTTTGCTCTTTTCCCATGATCATTGGCTGGAAGTTTATAACAACTGTTGCACTAATATGAAAGACAGTTCTGATGGGAGCGCAGGATGAGTCGTAGGGAGTTAGACCAGAATATTCTGACTATGATAGAAAGTACTTATTTTTCTCTGTACCTGGTGGTGCCTTCATTAAACTGCTTTGACCTGTGTAAGAGATAGGTAGCTTAGCATGACTCGGCATATTAGAAAGGTATATAAAGCTTGACTGATGTAACCTGTCTTTGCTCTCTACCCGGAACAACCCTCTTGGTTGCAAAAGGTATTGTGCCTACTTATAAGTATTTCTCTTTTTGCTTTATTAAATATTCTTGAGACATATACTGTGTTGTAGTTTTATTGAGCTGTTCTCACCTCTAGACAAAGTGCAATTGACTTTAAATTGCCACGACAGTGCGAAGCAGCAGGATGGAGGGACGACAGAAAGAAAGAAAGAAAAGAAACCTGGAGTTACACAGCGTCCGGGGCAGTAGGGGATCTGACCTGTAACTGTACTACAGCAGCTGTCCTCTCTACACATGCACCGGCCACATGCACATTTCCTTTGAACCTTCTCGCCCTCTGGAGCCCTTCACGTGTACAAAAGCCCCGTAGTGCTATATACAGTCTCAAAGAAAGCTTTTGTTTTGTAGGAGCCATATACCATATACTTTTGCCATATACTGTAGCATTACTTTTAACAAACTGGGTTTTATGTCCGTAGGTAGGAACAAGAGATTTATGTTTTACATTTTACATGACATTTTACTGTGAAGGCACCTATTCACCTCAAGAGTCATCAAATGTCACATGGAGTCCATCTGTTGAGCAGCTTCATCACCAGTTCCTACAATCTCTGAGGACTGTCTTCATCCCTGTTAGCCTCAAATCCTGAATCCTGACTTGACATTTTGTTCTGTGGAAAAACGTGGCCCTGGGAAGGGATTTGGGGTCTGCGCTCTGGTAATTTCTACTTTCCACTTTGTTAAGTGTTTCCCATCCGCTCAGTAAAGGTGGTTACACTTGGTGTAAAGTAGGCCTGTGCATCCTTGGTCCATGAGATATCAGCTCTCTCTGGATGGAATTCCCAGAGGCAGTTATTACCTTAGTGAGTCCAGGAATTGGATTATGGATTGGATTGGATTATTATACATAATTGGTTATGTCCCTGATTTCCCTTAGTTAGTCCTGTAAAACCTCCAGCTGAAATTACCTGGTGTTTTATTTTGTCCTGTCATTTATTTCATTCCAGAGGCTTCCTGGTAATTTGAGAGGTTTTGAATTGAAAGAGGTTTTATTTATTTCATTCAGATTTTAGTGATGAGAAACTGATCGTAATGGGTAATCTACTTGAATCGGGAGGTGTGATGGTGCTTGCTATTACATGCAGCTGTCAACAGACAGATCCAGTCTCTGGCAGCTATTGGTAGTATTAAAACCACTTTGTTTTCAGGAATTGACAGTGGCTCTCCTCTACCCCCTAAAGAGGACACCGCTTCCAATAATAGACCCTGGACACGTCAGGTTCACATTACCAAGCTGCATTGCATCATAATGTATCATACTAAACCGTAGTATTTATAGAGGCCTGGATACAGAGGCCTTGTCGCTAGGTGGAAAATGTGGAAGTGGTTATTGTCAACCAGAAATGGGATGTGCTGGCTCCTGTCTCATTGGGCTGATACTTGAACACTGGCATGGATGATAGGTCAGAGCAACACTTCATAGCAAGAAGGTCAAAATGGCCTGTCATAGCAGATGGAAAGATTCAGCAAATGTTCTTCCCCTGAACATGTGGCTCGTAACTTGTCAAAAGTTTGTTCCAGCTAAATATTGACCCAGCTGTGGAGACTGCGCCCTGATCTCTCATTAGGTGTGTCAACAGCGGGGAGTTTTATTGCTGTATTTTGATTTTCTACGGCTGTGAAAGTACAGCAAAAGTACACACAAGTACAGTAAAAGTACAGCAAAAGTGCATCCTATTCCTTCAGGATCTTCATTGGCTGACCAAACCCAGAATCCTTCACAAGTTAGACTCAACTCCTCAGTCTTTAGGATGTTAGCGTGTGCAGCTGACTGGTGCATCATGTTATGTTTGCCGTTTGCTTTTCAAATGGCCACAATCAACCTTTTACAGAGGGAACAAACCTGATTGTTCGCTACAGTAGGAACAGAACAGGCGAAAGATCAAAACAATCTTTTACCTTTATAACGTGGCTTTCTTTTCTCAGCCAAGAATCAACTTGTTCAAGGAAAGATTGACCAATGTCTACCGTACATTAGTAGACTATAAGGAGAGTAAGGATTGTGCAACAGCTCAGTTGTTCTCAATGACAATACTTCTTTGGAAGACGTTACTCATTGTCTGTTCCTCAAAGGAATGAAGAGTTTCTTTTGGTGGAAGCAGGTCACGCCAGGTCGGTGCTTTAATTATGGCTTTGGTGATTAAATGATGGGTTTGTTGTTTTGTATCTCACAGCCATAACACACGCCTGGTGGTGACAGCACATACTGGATCACATCAGAGCTTTGCCCTCCGTGCCCATTTGTTGAAACAACCCCCCCCCCCCACCCCACCCCCACACCATCACTCAAGAACAGCCACACGTCTGGCCCTGCGTTGTGGCCCTTCATTCTTCCTGTCTTACTGAGCACCTGCTGTTTGTGTTGCAACATTGCTTTGCAGGGAATTGTGGGAAACTGATATTTCACAACTCATATGCATTGTCGGGGATGGCGCCTTGAAAAATAAATGACTTGCTTGTTTTTCTGACCTTCACACGATGCGGTCCCCCACCCCCCTCCTCCTCCTCCCCCCCCTTTTGCACCTTTGCTTGCATGTGACTGAAACAAAAATGTGCACAAGAAGAGAATGCTGATACGGTGTTTGACTTTCGTCGCCGTCCTCCTAGCTGTCTTCTTTCTTTACATTGTATTCTTTTTTTTCCTCATATTTGTGTATTTCTGTCTTTCTGTGATATGTTTCTCTCGGTAATGAAAATATGTGAAGGCTTCTTTTTTTTTATTTGCAAAGCTGTTTCAAGATGTTCCCCTTTCAAGGTCCCATTTGTTATTCGAGCATCCTTGATATAATGTAATACACTGGACAGGAGTGAATAAAACCTCTGTTGCTTCTGCAAACAGGTCAACATAGTTAGCATGCTCTGAGAGAGTAAGGCTTCCTGTTTTCATCGCTCCTGTCTTGTTTTCCTGCTTTCTAACGCCTGCCCCATTGCTGTAAGCTGTGAAAACTTGGCCTTGCAATTTTTTGAAACTGATTCGACCTGGTTTCACCTTATGCAGTTAGTGGCAGGAAATAAGGATCATCTGTAGAGAGGCAGGGTGCACTAGAGTTCAATGATGAGGGTGCTTGGGAGAGGAGAAATGGTGGGGGAAAGAGAGAGAGAGACTGTGAGAGAGGGAGGAAGAAAGATTGGGGCAGTGAATGTCCTCTAGTTACCTCTGAGGCGATTCTCTCGGCATCCCCTCTCCATCCTATGGGCCCCATTCGTAGATTTGAGGGCAGTGACCTTGGTCACAGCACAGGTCAAGGCCTGTAAATCAGAGGCCTCTCTCCCCCAGGAGGCTCCATGGCCTCCCTGCTGCATATCCTGTTACCCAGCATGGAAGGGACCAAGCCTCCTGCCAAGTTCATCCCATCCAAAAACGACATGAGCTCCGGTTTTAACTGGTGGTACTGTATATTTATTACAGGACAGGGAAGCAGAATGCAGAAAAGTAGCCATGCCCAAAGGGGAATTGGTAGAACATTTCATTTATTTTTTTGGCACACACACACACACACAACACACACACACACACACACCAAGGAGTTCATTAAGTTGCTCTCTGAAATTTGCTATCAAAGGGATGGACCGTCAGCGCTTTCCCCCAGCTCTCAGTACTATTAATTGAGAAAAGGGAAATTACTTATGAGTGTGATTTTGTACATCAAAATAATAGTATCTATAAAATAGTATCTATTTTAGTAGGTTAGTATATGTGGCAGAAGAATGATTTTCAGACTAGATTTTCAAAAGGGATGTGAGTGGCGGTGACTACGTTGCCACAGTGGTGGTTGACCATCAATGAACTTTCACAGTGAAATATGTGAGACATTGAGGAAAACGTTTCTTTAAGTGGTTAGGTGTTACCTCTGATAGGCTCTTGTAGATGGGAGCTGTGAAATAACACTATGGTTAAAAATCACACAGATCATTTAACTCAAACGGTCCAGAGACATACTTTAGCTGGATGCGATATTCGTCCGATGAATGCATGCATGCATGTGCACGCAGACACACACATAAGGTGGTAATTTTGTTGCAGATGCTGCACGTTGCCATTCACTCTAACGATGTTTTCCCCTGGTTGGGTTAGACCGTGGGAACATGCAGACAAACAGGGGCTTGGAATAGACGTGTTGCTTACACGGTGTGTGAATGTGTATCTGTTTCAGAGAGAGAGAGAGAGAGAGAGAGAGAGATGGTAAGATGGTAAACACATGTCACCCATTGCTCTGGATGGGTGAGGCAGAGAGATAGAGGCGTGGAGTGATGATAACAGGAGAGTAAGACAGCGCTGTGTTGTTTTCAACCAGTCTAGAGATGTTGTTGACAATGAAGCCTGTTGAACAACCCACTCTTATGTCTGTCTCTTTGTCTCCGTCTGTCTGTCTGTCTGTCTGTCTGTCTGTCTGTCTGTCTGTCTGTGTGTCTGTCTCCCTCTCTCTGTCTCTCGCCCTCTTTCCAGGGTGTCAAGTCCCAGCATGCTCTTCTGGGTCTGTCACTGCAAGTCAACGAAATGCTGAAATGCTGCCAAGACTTGTTTGTGGCTCGGCGTCAGTTTACCACTTCAGAGTCTCGTTGCTTGTTGGTGCCCACAGAATAACCGGAACCATCCAGTTATTCTGCCAAGTTTAAGCCTCGGGAGCTGCAACTGCATCTGAAACACTGTATGCAGTGGAGAAAGATAATCTGTTCAGTGCCAGAAAAAAAGCTACACCCTTCTGTGCCACAGTGCTTTTGAACTATGGAATTAAATATTACTTCAGATTTTTATTTTTAAATCTGTTGTTCCCATGCGGTTTCATAATTTGGCCTTTTCCCTTTTTATTTCTTCAGCACCTGTTTCTTTCACCATGGGGAAACACCCTCTTCTGAATGAAAACAGAATGCTTGACCTTTGATCTTTTGATGACTGTGTGTTATTGGACTCACTGTCTCCAGGGTCTTAGCATAGCTTGGCAAGGCTGGTCTTGCATAAACTATGTTTTTCATGTGCTAGTGAGAAGACAGTAACAGTTAAACATCCTTCTTTGACTTACTGTCCCTTTGGGCATGGGTGACACTGTTGGCAAGCCATACCAAAACACTAGTGTAGCAACAAAATAAATCACAAGCAGAATTGTACAATTGCACTGTATATGTGTGCTAATTGTGCAAGCATTATGACTCACTCATAGTCCGAACTCAATGATTTCAACACACTTAACTTGAACCAAACCCAGATTTCAATTTTGACCTTCAAGAGATTTTGTTTGTTTTTTAGATTTTCCATCATTCATGTCACACATCATTATTAGCTTTTTAACAGATAAAAAAGAAAGGAAAAAAGAAACATTTGCAAACTAAACTGTTTTAAAATTGACTATAGGTAGCTAAACTAGTATCTAAACTAAACTAGTATTTCGTAATTAAACAAGTTGTTTCCTGTCCCCTAGCACTGTTAACATAAGTTAATATACAGTAGTAATATAGTTAATATATCTGGTAGTTACACTGAACTCATATCATAGTAATTTCCAAAACCAAGTCTGAAATAGCAGGTCGATAGCAAGTTATACAGAAAGTAGGTCAAACTAAGAGCAAATGGAGCGTGTTAGCAAATGTACGTGCATGCAGACATACAGTAAAACATACAGCAGCCAAAGCATCGCATCACAACCCATAACTCAACGGACTGACCTGCTTTCCTATTCAAACAACCGCTGGGTTGCATACTTGAACTCTGTCAAGCTGGAATTTCAACCGGTGACCTCGCGCTGCAAAAACAACACTGTCACGTTACAACATGTAGGTCATATAGATCTATAGATCTGCAGAATGCATTTTACTGCTATTTAAAGAAGTCTTTAATCCATGTTGCAGTGAGAGCTCGATATCATCAAGGTGATTTTTTCATCTTGCAGTGCATTTTGACATTACATTTTAGTTATTTAGTTGATGCGTTATTATGTTACATTATGTTATCCATAATGTCAAAGAGTGCAACAGTAGAATAAGCTTAAATTCCTAGATTACCAACATTTCAGGAAACCACTATTAAAAAGTGGACCAATAGTAGGCAGTCAGACTCACAGCGCTAGATACAAACAAATATTCCTGAGACACAAGAATGGTTATTTACAACAGAGAGGTGCTCGGGTAAGGAAGTGAAAGGTAAGGAGGTGAAAGGTGAGGAGTTAAGATGAAAATATTTTTGAAAATATTTTTGTCTTGGGGTATGTTAGAACAAGCTGAGGAGGAAAGTGTGTGGCAGAGGGAGGCGTGAAGTGGTTCTTCCAGAGACGAGAGATCGCTTCAAGTTCAGGAGTCCTGACCAGATGGAGCGGTGACCTGGTCGCTGCATGGTGTGGAGGGCCGAACACCCCGAAGCAGAGCACACGACACAGGCTTAGGGTAGAGGAGAGGACCGGACGCTGGCCTGGAGGTACAGCGGGTCTAGGAAATCTACACACCTTTGCTTCTGCTTTCAGTTAGACACAGTAACATCAAAGTGAAAACAAGAGGCTACACATTTCTGAAAATTAATTAAAAGTAGAAAAACTATTGGATAAGTGTACACACCCTTTTATAATGGAGTGGTAATTGTTGAACCCATCACCATCCATAACATGCACAAAGATAATTTGCCTTCACCTGCTGTTCCAGTAGGATTTCAGTCACCTGCATGTCAGTATGAAGAGACAACTATGGGCAACAAGGAGCTAGCAAAAGATCTGCAGGATCAACTTGTTGAAAGGTACAGATGAGAGGTTATAAATGTCAAATGCCTTAATCATCCTGAAACACAGCAGATCATAATCATGATTTGGATTTAGTAGATGGTTGACTGTGCAAGGAGATACCAATGACAACCTCAAAACAGCTGCAGGACTTTATGACAAGGACTGTCCGCTCCATGCACAGAGCAGCAATTTTGTGTCCTCCACATTTCTGGGCTGTGGGGTAGGGTGGCAAAATGGAAGCCACTTCTCACAAAAAATAACATCCAGTCCCGTCTGAATTATGCAAAAAGACACCTCCATGTGGAAAATGTGTAAAAAGGTCTTGTGGTCTGATGAGACTAAGGTAGATCGCTTTGGCTGAAGCTAGGAAAGAATTTCACCTTTCAACGTGACCCAAAGCACACAGCCAAATCCACAGTGGAGGAGCTGGAAATGGCCCAGTCAGAACCTGACCTCAACCCCGGAGTCTTTGGACTCACCTAAAGAGCTTTTCACAGCGATCCCCTTTCAATTTAAGCAAACTCAAACTAAGATGAATTGCAAATCTAGGTGTGCTTGGTTGGCGGAGACGTATGAATGACTTTCCTCAACATTTCTTTAATTAAGCATTTGATTTTCACTTGTTTGTTAAAAGTCTAACTTGTCCTGATGTTTAGGACATTTTGAAAGGGAGTGTAGATTCGGGGGTGTAGCTCCCTTAGCAGCCTTGTATGCCACTGCAAGGTTTTTAAGAGTATGTTCAAACTGCTGGTCATTGGTGTGAAATATCACTTTGGGAGACCTGATCATGTTCAGATAATGTTTTAACTATCTTAAAATCACTGCAATAATCTGTTAAAATAAATATTTAACATTAGTATTCATCTTTTATGCTTCTACAGATGTTCTTCTACTCTTGCCAGGTTGATTGTACTGACGTGGGAGGAGGAATGCAAACTGTCCATCTATACATCATGCTTAAAACAGTGAAGCCTGGAATAAACTAGGAGTGATGCCATCCTCTGCTGGACATAACGAGAACTGACAGTCTGAACCTGCCGGTGAAAAGCTGAAACATGTTTTTCGTCAAGATTTGGACATAATGAACCACTTTAAAATTATAATTGTAAAAAAACATAAACAGATTAACTACACAGATTAGAAATACCAACTGATATAATGCAATCTGTTTTGTACTCCATGGCATGATCAATAACTTATTTGATCATAGCGAGCCCATTTATTTCCCTATAAACATTGAGTCAACAGCAGTGACCTTTCTGCCCCAGTGAAACTAGAGTAGAATTTGGAAGAACCCGAATGTCGCTGGGGCAAGTCAAAAATAGAACGTGCTTAAGCACTTTAACAGTGGATTTACACTCTGGAGATGATTTATTGCTTTTAGGCTGCAGTATTATTCAGATTACCACATGCTGCAGGTATTTGGTAAGACATTTTGCAACATAGCCACGAGCTTTGGATACCAATCTCGTAATAATCACAGCTAAAAATGCTGAATCAGAGGAAAGCAGAGAGGCTGGTAACAATTTCAGTTACATTAGGTTACTGGAAACCACTGCATTTTACAGATTATCATTCATAGTACATTTGCGTACATGTTAAGTACTAAAAGCGTAATACGTCTGTATGTAGACTATTGTCATCTAAAAATCAATGCGCATAAGGAAATATTGGCTGTATTGCAATTTTCTGAGCAAGATTTAGCCAACTAACTGCGACAACACGATCTTGACAGCCAGTCCACTGTTACCGTTTCCACTGTTGCAACCTCAAGAAATACCATTCCACAATAACTTAGAAAAGACTGTTTACAAAACCAACTGCCATACAATGAGAACACAGGACCTCCACCACATTAACCAAATTTATTTCAAAAACGCCAGCACTAGTGAGATGTAGGCCATTGCGAGGGAACTGACAGCATCTTCTGCTCCACAAGCGTTTGATCAGCACCTCACAGCTTCACCGGGCACTGAAGAGAAGAGATAAGTCACATATCAAAAAAAACATCCACATTTAACTGATCCTGCAAAACAGATTTCAGAGAAAACACTGTCCTGTCAAATATACAAACACCGTGTCCCATTTAAGCTGTGTCAGAGTCTGTCTCTTTCAATGCATCTTTATAAACTGTGGATATTGGGAGAGACAGCAGGGAGTATTTCAGTTGAGGTACAAAAGTAACAGATATTTTCTTAGTATAAAACCATCTACAGCCACTGTCAAATTTACTCCAGTTCATCTACTCAATTGTGAGCACCTGCAAAAACTAGCAATTTTAGATCTGACCAGAGTACAACAGTTGCACTGGGTTTAACAGTCGCAACAGACTTTTGACTTTGATACAAGTACTAAATTTAACATCTAGAAATTCATTACGATATCACGGCAAACAAGAAAACCAATGTTACCGTTCTTGACTTAGAAAACTTCGTAGCAACTTTTAAACTAGTGGGTTTGATTGTCGGTTGGGTGTCCGTTTATCGCCTCTGTAAGGGAAACGGTTCCAGATTTCACTTCTGGCACCAGTGTTGTCAACAACCTTAGGTAGACTGGGATTCAGTTCAAGACGTAGGTGAACTGGTCGACTGACAGCTGCGGTCCAACGTCACGAGCCAGACAGAAGCTCAGTCTAATCTTTCTTTCAACTATACCAACCCATGGGCCAGCCACACGTTTACGTGCTCTAGAGGTGATGTTGAAAATTTCAGTTTGCAGAGGACACTTGATCCAAGTATCGTATGTTTATAAATTGAATATTGAATCCAATGCTTGGCAACAATATCAAAGTAGTATTGAACTTTGAGTTAGTGTGAAATTCATTTGTGTATTTCACTTTGTCATGTACATATTTGTCATCTGCCGTTTCTAGTGTCTAGTCATAAAGGTACAACATCTGTACTCAGTGACCAAGTAACACCATTTTGTTATGGCAGTGCCACTAAAAATGTCTTATGCTCCTTCTCCATATTAGCCAGCATGGCATTTAACATCTGAAACGATATACTTTAAGATAGCGCAACACACATTGTCTACGCCAATTGTATTCCAATAACTATTTCTGAACAGCTTCAGGGGCGAAAAGTCTTGGCTGGGTTTATGTGTCCTCACCTATCGCAGCCTCCTGGCTTCTCTTTCAGACTCCAGAAGTGTTAGCACATCTCCCTCTCTGACTGGGCCCTTCACGTTCCTGATGATGGAGCGGTTGCTGTCATCCATGAACTCAACACGGACCTGCAGGAAATAAAATAAAATAAATTAAAAAAAAGAGAAAGGATGAATTCAATTTTAGGAAAATAGAGATTGAGCTTTTAGTGTCTTACAGGAAGCTTATCATTAATTGAATGGTCCATTTTAACACATTTATACAAGCACTGACCCACTCTAACTACTCACTATAGTTACATTTAACTACTAATGATAGATACTGTACAGTTAACAACATTGAATATCAGCAATAGTGAAAAAGACAGCTCTTGAGCTCGTGGTAGTGCTCCAAGTCTAAAACTAGATCCGCAATATTGCAAAACATAACTCTGGTAATGCCAGAGGTAACTACTAAGCAGCAGAGGTAACTACTAACAGTGCTTCCGTTTAATATCGCAAAACAATTAGCCCTTAGTTGGAAATAGTTAGAAACATTAGCCCTAGTAGCATACCTGTGTACATTGTCCCTGGGAACCAGTTCTTCCGAGCACCTTGGTGACCTGAAACCAACATATCAAGTGAGATGAGCATTTCAGACATTTTAAAGTGATTGTCATGTATTTTTAAGTAGATTAAGGTTAACTAAAACAGGCTAACAGTCTGTTAGCTATCTAGCTAGCTGAAGCGTTGTGCTGTGAAGCTGTGACACGGGCAGGCCTCCATGATGGGAGTATGACTGCCGAAGAACCGTTAAAGAAAACGAGGTCTCGAGTAATTTTAGCTTCAAATATTCGAGCCCGCGTGAGAGATAAATTACTAATGTTGCTGTAAATCCGTGTAGATGGCATTATTTTCAGCAAATTACACATTTTCTTACTCTTGCAAGCTTGATCGGCTGCACGCGGCTGGCATCCATGTTGTCAGGTTAGACCGGAAAGGAAGTCACGTGGTGAATGGATTGCCTATATCGCCATCTCAATCCTTCCATTTTTGAATTGTTATCAATTTTATTCAAGTTTCAGTTTTATCAGAAGTACAATGAATGAAAACAGAAATTAAAATAAATCGTGTTAAATTAAAATTATATTTTATATTCGCAGTACCTTTTCCGGTAGTTTGGACAATACCATTCACACAAACGGGGGGAATAGGCCGTACCATTACTAACGTCACCAATTGGAACTTCCAAATAGGACATACGGATAGTGCCTTGCATGATTGTGTGTCCTTTTTTAATCCGCTGTTTTGTAATCGCTGTTTTTGTATATATCCTCATGTAGTTTGCATGTTCCATGTTCCATGTTGTATTGTACATTGAATTCTTGCAATAAAAAAACCTAACTAGAACTTTTTTCTCCACCGTTTTTGAATTAGTATAGCTTAATGTTTCCTAGAAAAAATCCTTAATTATGTTTATTTTGTCACTAATGCGCAAATGACTGTACTTTTGTGCCAAGCTCTTTAACAGGTGTCACGTTTTGTTTTCTTTCAGCGACACTAGAGTAGTAGTATTAGGCTATGCAGCACAAGCACATTATTTATAACATGTCTAAGAAACATTTGCTGCAATTGCTCAGTTTCTTCATGGGAATCATTAAAATATAATCTTATTTTATCTTAATCTGTACCAGTGTAACCCTGGTGATGCTCCTTTGATGATGAATCAGTGATGGACTTTACAGATTTACAGGATTGTTTGTTTGAATGTGATTTTACATCCTTGTAACAGTCAGTCTTTGTACCACTCTAAGAAGAACAAAAGGAAGAAGGAGGAGGAGGACATAAAATGCTGTGTTTAGTACATAAAGAAAAACCAATACCAAAGCTTATTGGATTCTGGAGATTTCATATACTGAAATTGCAAAACACAAACTGGATCTGGATCTATAGTTATATTTAAGAATTCAAGTTTGTTAACTCCCCTTGCAATTATTACCACGTATCGATGTATCATTTATGCCTGTCCAAGATAAATCTCCCCTTTCAGTGAAAAGCAGCTATGTCAAATGTCTATTGCTGGAACTAGCCAGCATAAGCTTCCTATAGTTTCTGTCTGACCTGCCTGAATGTAAGCTTTTAATAGTACTGCCTGTATGTAAGCCTTGTCAGCAATGGAAGACTGCCATCACGCCACTCGCTCTGCCTTTCCTCTTCTCTCAGAACTCAAAGCTTTAAATCACAACGCTAATCCTCGCGGACAGTATTTTTAACTTGCGTTTGGACAGAAAGAACAGCAATAGGATTAGAGAATCAGTGAGGAGGATGAATCCCCAACTCATGCTGTTGATCTTCTCGCACACTGAGAGGCAAGCACGGTAGCTCTTTCCTATCTTCTTTTCTTTCTTTTATCAGAGGACGGTATCCTGGTTGAATGGAAATCTTGTGGAGTACTGTTGTCATTCGAGAGCTGTCTTTATTCATTCACTAACTTGACCTGAACTTGGCAAGAGAACTTCGTCGGAGAGATAATTGTGGTCTTGTAAGTTGTCTCTCTGTCGCCTAAGGACTAAGGACGATATGGAGGTTAGAAAGCCCAAGTTGAAGGTGCTGAAAAAGCGCCGCTCTAGTCTTTTTGCCAGCATAAAACGAGATCTAAGTTTGTCTCAGAGCATTGAAAAAGAGGAGTGTGAATTCCCCTTTTCACAGGACAGCTCTGTGAAAGCATGGACATCGATGAACAATCTTGACGACCCTGCTGTCGACACAAAAGGTGCAAGGGAAGACGACAACAGAGGAATGCCAAATCCAAGGCAATCAAATATTGTAAACCTCAACGTTGGGGGAAAGATCTTTCACATCCCGAAGCATTTGGTCCTGCGATACCCCAAAACCAGGATTGGAATCCTTGCCCTGTGTAACGATCCGGTCAAGCGTCTGACACTTTGTGACGATTACAACGTTTGTAACAACGAGTTCTTCTTCGACAGGGACCCCATGTTCTTCCACTACATCTTCCACTTCTACTGCAGTAATGTCATGTGGGTGATGGAGAGCCTCTGCCCCATCAACTTTGAGGAAGAGATGGGGTTCTGGGGACTGAAAATGAAGGACAGCCCAAGGTGTGCTCAGACCTTTCTGTCGATGTTCATATAGGGTTTGGTGTCAGTGTTGCTGTGTGTGTGTGTGTGTGGCTATATGTGTTTGTGTTATGCATGTTTATGGGGTGAATGTGAAATCTAGCTCCCATGAAACGTGACAAACTGTCTACTTCTTCTTAGGTGCTGCCGCATTCTGTTTGAGGAGAAAGTGGATGACATCAGAGACCAACTAAAGGTCAACCAGGAGTTGATTGATGAGATTAAGCCACACCAGGATAACATAGGCTACAAGAAGATGTTTCTCGGAAACTTCCGGAAGGCCCTCTGGGACCTAATGGAGAATCCCTACTCCTCACTGTCGGCCAAAGCCTTTGCCGTGTTTTCCAGTCTCTTTGTGCTAATCTCCATCGTTGCCATGACCTTGAATACAGTGAAAGAGCTCAGGGTGTACAAACTCTCTGGCAAAACCTACATGGAATGGGTGGAGATCTTTTCCATCCTGTTCTTCACCACAGAGTACTTCCTGCGCCTAGGCACCACTGCCAACATCAGACACTTTGTGAAGAGCACCCTCAACTTTGTTGACTTGGTGGCCGTCATGCCCTACTTCATCCAGATCATTTTTGAGATGTTTGTTTTAGATGCCGAAGACTTAAACTCACAGGAAGACCTGAAGACCATGGCCAGGGTCAGCAAAGTCAGTAAGGTGCTGAAGGTGGTCAAGTTGATGCGCATCTTCCGTATCCTTAAGCTTGCTCGACACTCCACGGGCATGAGGGCGTTTGGCTTCACCATCCGCCAGTGCTCTGAGCAGGTATGCAGCATATAGCACTAGCAACCAAAAGAAAAATCTATCAGATCCCAATAATAAAAATGATCATGCACATACATACACACACACACACACACACACATCTTCACGTCAGTTTTTGTCTTTTATCTGGGGTAAACATTTGTAAAGTATCAGAGAAGAGTTCGAGTAAAGCTCATAATTATCACGTAACCTGATTGATCATCCTAGATCAATAATTCTGTATATTTCCAGATGTATATGGGCCTTGCTGTTGAAATGTGCTTTCTTGTTTTCCCTCAGGTGTGCTGTCTGTTTCTATTCATTGCCATGGGCATCTTCACCTTCTCTGCCCTGATGCACTCTGTGGAGGTGGATCAGCCTGGCACGCCGTTCAGCAGCATACCAGGCGCCTGGTGGTGGGCTGCGGTGAGTTGGCTGCACCTCAACATTCAAAGTCCAATAGTCTAATGTTTCTGGTTCTGGAGGTTTTATCCCCATTCAAAGTAGCAGAACTGCCAGACCTTTCGCTGCTATCGCTTCAGAAGAATTGGTTATGATGAGAAGACAAAATATCAATGTACACTCTGTTGCATAATCCTGTAAACAGTAAAGGCACTACATACGCCGAACTATAGGGGCCCCTGACTGAACAAGGATATTGGATTATACATACAGAACTACATGGCCCGCACTATATTTTGTCCTGTCATCTAATGCACCAGCTGCCCTGGTGGGGGAAGCCTCTTTGAATGGCCCGACTCAGGGTTTCTTCCATGTTTTCTCCCATAGGGTTTTTCCTGGTCTTCATAGAGGCCTTAGACTAGGTTAGGCTACCTCAGGAAGATTATGTATCTGTTCTGATCATATTCTGGATCGTCTATGGTATTTGTGTTTGATAAGTGATAATTGATTGTGTCATAACTTTGATGGTCTATCAGCCTGACCTAGTTAGGTCTTTAAAGTCCTTTGAGGCTTGTTAGTGATGAAGGGCTATATAAAGAAACTTGACTTGAGTTGGTTTTGATCTGGGATTTGTAGGCTAAAAAAAACCACCCTGGTCACTGATAAAAGGCTACTGAGAAACCAGTTACATATGAGTAATTACATCATCATGATATTAATACTTGGTTAGCATTGTGTCAATAAAATTTGGAAATGTAACATGTAATTATAGAACATTAAGGTGCTGTTAAAGGAATACGCCGTTGATTTGGCAAGTAAGCTCTTTGATCAACTCAGCAAAAAGAAGCTTGGGAACAGTTTCACCGCTATTTCAGTTGCTTCTCATCAGCAACTAAACTTTACATGGCCAACTGAGCAAGAAGACAAAAGACTCGTTTTCCTCTGATCTTTGTTGTGTTGCTCAGTATAACAACAATAGCATCCTCAGGTTTGACTCGTTTCCTAACACAGAGCATTAGGCTGCAGTGTGTTTAGGCATCATCAGCATGGCTTTCTGTTTTTCTCTCCTTTAGGCACATCTGGTTTTTATCTATCTGATGGCAGCTGTTAACTTAAAAGTGTCTAATCCTGTCTAATACAATATAATGCGTTTCTGTTTCTGGCCTGACACAGTGATTGCAGTCAAGAGTAGGAAAGGTCCCGGTGTATTCCAGGACGTTTATTTGATCCTGTTTATTCTCAGCAGTGTTTACATGTACCTGTGACAACACAACTGATCAGCACTGTCAATACAGAAAACATCTTAATTACTGGACTGTCAGTAAGCCGGTCCCATGGGGATGACATCCACCATGTTAACATGAATCATGACATCTGCCCTGCTTATTTTAGGGAGATAAATACAATAATGGAAACCTCAATACTTTACCTTCCTACACAACCCCTTTAAAATTGAACTACGTGACCACTAGGTATGGCTTCCAAGCCTTGTTGCTTATTTATGTGAAATGAAATGGCCGCTTATCTGAAAACAGGGCTGGAGTTTTGAAAAACTTTGTGAGGTTTAGTCCAAGGAAGATTTGGTGCCCTTTTCAGATGCTGATTGAAATAGTTCAATAAATCATGCACATAATATCTACTGCATGTATCTAATTTCTAAAATATAATATCATTAAAGCCATGTAGTTCTATTGACTGGCTTAACAATGCAACTTTTGATTGTAAATGTCTCTTTACTCATGTCTTCCTACAGGTGAGTATCTCCACTGTGGGCTATGGAGACGTGGTCCCCATCTCCTATCTTGGCCGCTGTGTGGCATTTGGCTGCATCTCTTTTGGCATCATCCTCAATGGCATGCCCATCTCCATTCTGTTCAACAAGTTTTCTGACTACTATGCCAAGCTCAAGGAACAGGAATACACCCATTCAAACGTTGAGCGCAGTTTCCAGCTCAGAAAGCGTCTGACTCGCAGGTTTGGCGGCTGCTGCGAATCCCAGCCAGAGGACTCCGATGATGAGATACACTATCGCCCCAGCAGAAGGCACGCTAACCAAGATTGAGAGGGGCTGCCTATCCATAACCTCACTAACCCTAAATGGCCTTATCACCCATGGGGCTAAAACGTCTAAGACCCCATCTGCCTCCAACTCTGAGCCTATGCGATGGGGGAAAGTAAACAATCTAAGGGGGGAAATTGAGGCAGAGGCTAGTGGAGATAAGCTTTAAGCCTCAGCTTTAGGCGACATTTGCACGCTATGGGTGATGACTCCTCTGTGAAACGGACAGGAATCAATGACCCTCCTGGAAAGCGTGTTATCTGTTTCCAAGAATAGCACCTGACTGCAACTCATTCTGGCTGAACAGAATTAGATGTTTGACATGAGGAGGTCAAGTGGTAACATTATCAATCTAGCAATGTTGCACTAATCACTTTAATAGCAGTGTGATCCTTCGACCAACTGCTTCACAGGAAGTGCTATTAATCATCTATTTTTGACTTCAAATACTTACATTTACAAGTCATTCAAGTCACTAATTAACAAATACAAATTAACTACTGGCTCTTATTTCAACTTGTCAAATGTTGAATTTACCTCCAAGTCAGACAACATGGAAAACTTTAGCTTTTTTTAATGTAAAAATATGTGTACAATGAACGCCTCAGGCTCTCTAAGTTATTAGACCTATTAGATCTTCACCCATTATAAAGCATGTTTGGAGATGGTATTTTTGTTTACATTTTGTAGTCATTTTGAAACAGTAGCCTAACTGTTGGAAAAGCAGGCTTTGACTGGAAAGTCACCGGTTTGAGCCCTTTGAGCAACTTAGCCCCCAACCGCCCCCAGTGGAGCTGCTCAGTGACTGTGGTCATACTGGGCAGATCATGTGTGTAACTGTATGAATATGAAGCAAGGTAGTGCTGAAAAAGAGCATGCAAGCTCCATTCCCTATGTGAACAAAAGGTTAAAGTACATTATTTTATAATGCATTGTATTTTAAAGCCCATTAAAATCTCATTTTCAAGCAGATGGAAGTACAATCTATTAATCTGGGGCGGTTAAAAATGCAAATCCAGCAGTGTACTGTTTGTCATTATATTTGTCATTTATTTTCCTGCAAAAAAAAAATACAACACAGGCCAAAAACCATTGTTCTTTGTACTTCAATTTCAGACCAGGATTTCCTCTTTCTCGTGTGTTACCATAACATGCCATCCACTTTCCTCTCAAAATGCACAAAACATGTAAAATGAGTCCATTTCTGCTGGCACCAGTGTTATTCATTGAGAGACGCCGGCTTCCTGTCTAATATGATTACAGGATAAGGCAATTGGAGCGATGCCAGTAGTTTTAATAGTGTTGTCAGCATCAATTAAAGCTCAAGAGTACCGAGGGCTTCTGACTGGCTTAGGCAATTACCCAACCAGAGTTTATCTGCAGACAGGAAGAGGTGCAGTCAGTGGGGACAATAGGACAGGTCAGACCCACACATGCATGAATATATGCACATTCTTGCACACGCACATGTGCACACACACACTCACGCACACACACACACACACAACTACATGTTGTTCAATCACTAATTTAGACTGAAATGATTGTATCATCAGTACCAACAACAATGACAAACAACCAAAGCTTTGTTTTCTAATTCACAATAAATTTCTTCTGAATTCACATATGAACATGCGTATATACAATATTTTTTTGCCTTAGCTTTCTGTTCATCTGTGAATCCTCTTTGAGCGATTTGTTTTTCACTCTTCAGGGCACTTTAGCCTGTAGCTTGCAGTGTGATAAAGAAACGTAAAAGCACAAAAGCTCTTAGAGGGAAGGAAAATAGTGTCAGGATAAAGCTGACAACATTTGCCCCAGTGAATAAACATGGCATTGGTACTTCACTGAAGTACTAACCACATATCCTCACTGTAGAAACTATGTGTAAAGAAATTCCTGGCTCTAGAGGGTGACCTTGCATATCATCTACACATCGAAGCATCAGTCAGGAAGAACCAGCCCACTAGCTTGATTCTCTCCTACACCCACACCCTCCCCCCAGTCTGCCACACTGTTACAAACATTTCATCCACCTGAAACAGTATGCATAGTAAAAAACTAAACTAGTGTACCAGTTGCATCCACACAGAAGCTTTTGAATGACTTTGAATGACCTTGAACTTTGTGCTCTGCTCAGGAGTTCAATAAAGGCACATGAGACAGAGAACAATAACACCAGATCATCAGGTCATATCTTCCAGAAAGTTATGGCCAATTTGCTTCTATGACCACATATATATGATTACAATTACAGTTGTGTAACTTAAATAACATAAATTATTTTGTTTTTGAACATTGACAACTATAGGCAGTCCACGCCACATATGAGTTTCCCAGGGAGTCAATGGTGCAGAAAGCCAGCATCATGTTGACACCAAATATCTCATTCCATACATCTCTGATAGAAGGAAAATGGACACCAAGGTCAGACCTTTGATGACATATTTTGTCATAAGTGTCTTGCAGGTTTCTTTTTACAGCTTCTCACGGATTTGTCATTTTTTTCTGTGTATTTATAATATGCGTATGCAACTATGAATTCCATTGCTAATGTTTCTGTGTCAGTTATTCCTAAAAATCAACTAGGAGCATGATATGAAATCATTTCTCTTTATGGACCAGCAATTTTTCATCAGACAGCCATCAAGTGTCGCTGTGCCTCACAGTTAGAGCTGGAATAGTAAAGGAAATGACACTAGTCTAAAAGATGACTAACTCTGACTTGAGTTTAGGTGGGTTTATCCTCCACGTCAACCTTGTTTGGACATAAGTCACGTGCAGACTCGTGCTCCATATCAAAGATCTTCCTCCCTACTATTTCACAGTCACTTAGCACCACAGACTTCCTCTATATCCCAGGTGTCAGAAGGCTGTAAAGTTATCTACCGTATACAGGAGGATTTTATTAACACCTTCTAAAAACAATAAAGAAATAAGAATCAGCAAAGCAGAAAGAAAAAACAAAGCAAGTGTTTTCTACTCTTTATATTGTGACTACTGATTACCACTGAGGGAAATGGAAAGGAGACACATCGTCATTAGAGGTTGAACTGCCAAGCAGAGCCATTTTTTCTTATATTGAAAAACTTAAAATGTCAAATTGCACATTTTTTTATCAGTGTTTGAAATACAAAACAGGCATCTTGGATATGATTGTGCATCTTCAGCATGGCCTGGGGAGACTGTGTGTGTGGATGATTGCGTCAATATCCTTGACATCCTCTGTGCCGCTTGCGTTCTGTTCCAATTAGCTCCAATCCCTCAAAATCTGTCAAGATAAGCAGCACATAACCAAGGACTTAAGTTCACTGTAATTACCAGAGGACCATTTCCAAACAAACATACATGAATGTTAAGGTTTGTTGAGGTTTGAGTCCTCAACAAAGCTAGTAAAATAAAGCACATACCCCTGAAAGGAGTTTTTAGTTCAGTGGGCCTACTGCCATCTGAACGATGCAAGCATTTGAACATATGGTACTCGTCTAACTTCTACTTTTAATAACCTAATTTTTACCAACCGAACCAAACCAAACCAAATCAAACCAAACCAAACCAAACCAAACCAATTGACCCTTTATTTCAGTCCCTGAAATCCTGTAGCATGAACATGAAAGATGCAGGTCAGCCCTGTTGTGTTAAAAAGGCTGGGGTGTAGAATTAGATGGCCCAAAAACGTGAGTAAGATGCATTCGCGAGCCTCGTTGACCTGGACCAAGGTCCCAAACGTCTCTGCTGGGACCTGGACTCAAAACGTTTAAGACCGCCGACCATAGATCATCCTCTGACATGTTTTTATCTCAATGAGAGTTCCAGCCTTGAGGAGACTTTGCACCACTCTCTTGTTGAGCTCAAGTTCAGGACATGCTTTTCCCTCACCAAGGCCGAATGGATCTTTACAAGAATCTGTGGGCTCAGCATTATAAAACCAAGCACCATGGGTAACACTCGCTATATAAGCCCCTCAAGATCACCTCATAAGTCATCGTCCATCCAACCCTCCAACCGTCCTCTTCCACCCATCTGTTCTCCAGCGTTGGCAGGCATCTTCACTCCGGTCCGTCTCCTGCCCGTCTCTACAGCGTACCATGTCTGGTGCTAAGTGTCTGGTGTCTCTGATGGTGGTGCTCGTGGCTGGAGTGTGTGCGGTCCATGCACAGGACAGGATTAAGTTATGTGGGAGAGAGCTGATCCGTTTGGCCGTCGCATCCTGTGGCAACTCCCGGCTAAGGAGAAGCACCCTAGAACTGGAGCCGCATCAAGGTACTTCTCACAGTAAATACTCTAGGATACATCATTAATCCTTATATTTTACTGGGTTAATAGACCGAGAAGCATTACTTATTTGAAGCATCAGTATGGAGCAATAGATGATATTTTAAATCGCAAACATTTGAGCAATGTGTGGTAAGGGAACATATTTCTCCTGCTCTATTGATGCCACTGTCTTGTCTTGCAATATGTTGAGCTTTGCATGAATACCAGTAAGCTGATTCATTGATGTCATTGACTGATTGACAGATTGAGTTGATTGATTGATTCATCCAATAAGCACCATAGCATCAACAGTACATTTCTCAAGGCTCTATACGTGACATTCACGTGAGTAGGAGGAAGGCTAGTATTTTGATCTCCTCAGCCTACATCATTTCTACTTGTTGACTGCCTAACCTTTTTCAGCTGAATTCAAAAAGTAGATTTTCAGTGGACTATGATAGGAGTTGAGGTTCCTCTGCTATCTCTCTCATTCCCAGATGACAGCTTCAATCTTTGTGTCTCTTTCTCTGCACAGAGGACCAGGGCGTCGCTGCAGAGGAGCACCAGGCGACTTCAGAGATGCTCAGCGCTCCTTCACAGTCCGATGGGGAGAGGGATGGCGTCTCCTTGTACCCCCTGTCCGCCCGTGTGAGACGAACCGCTGGGAAAATGTCTGATATCTGCTGCGAGAGAGGATGCAGCGTGAGGGAGCTGATCCAGTTTTGCTAGACGCGTCCAAAGTTGTTCAGGATTTTGTATCTGTGGCGCAAGATATTTAGAAGTAGTATTACAGTCCAGCAAAAGGACATCAAATACTGTACATGAGCAATTTTGAATTTTATCTTATTTATTCACAGCTTTGCTATGCCATACTCGCTAAAGACAAAATCACAATAATAAAAGTTTTTATGGAGAGATATTTAATATGAGACTGTTATTTATCTTATCTATAATTGATCTATTATCTATTATCAAACACTCTAAAATAATAATAAAGCTTTTAATGATTTATAAATGTGATTTTAAATGTTCCTCACCATTTTACATGACATCTCACAAACAGTGTTCCTCCTTCACCTCACAAAAGGTGGAACAAAACTCTCAGTATCTCGACCCCGTCTTCACGTAACCACTTATATTATTAAACACACTGATCTCTAGTCTGAATGAATATCATATTTCTACCTTCATGAAAAGGATATTTTTGCGTAACACACATAATTATTATAACTTATTTGCTTGGAAAGATTTGCCCCGAAACGACTTCAGATATATGGATTTTGTCATCTCAAGAATAATAGTAACCATGTGCCAAGTGCCCACACCCTTGACCCGGTCTGCATTGGTACTGTGGGATTTTCCAAAACAATTCCTCTTGGGAGGTGGAGCAAAAGTGTTGCAGAAGCACAAACATTTAAAAAGTTGGACTTCAACAATGGCTACAAGGCTTAAAAGGTAGAAGTGAGTTTGCCTGGAAGACTGACAGGGAGCCATGAGAGTAACCTGCTCACCTCATGCTCACAGTGTTAATTTAAAGAGTGTAGAACTCAACACTATGCCAGTGTTTATTGAAGTCCACACCCAACAGGCCTAATTTAACACTTTTAGATAGTTTTGAACAGCCGCCCCAGAGCCACACCAGCTCAATGAGTGAACACAAAACACTTCAATCAATCAACACTTGTCAATTGCAAATAATTGGCACTGAAAAATCAACAGTTAATAACTCTGGAACATTTCGCTGTGCTCTGTTGTTCCAGTGATGATTGAAATAACTGAATCCTGCCGAGAAAATACCATTGAAACTGCAAAAGGCTTAATTAAACCAGACAGTCACTAACAATTCTGTGTGTCAGCACATGCACGCACACACACACACACACGTACAGAAAACACACTTCTGTGATACAGCAGTGCACGCTCAGTTTACAACAGTGGCGCTCTCTCTGATAGGGCAAATCGGATTGAGGCCATTGGCCAAGCCATTCAACACCGTAATAGCAGAAATAATCTCTCTAACCCGTCCAGCTCCTCACACTGGGGAGGGCGTAATTCTCTTGACGGATAATCAAATACGGTACTGATTATCTGCCACTCTGTACTGCAGCCTTTGCTAAATGACTCTTGATTGCAAATGAAATCAGCTTAAATTAATTGATTGGTCAATTGGTTTTATTTGGGGAGCGAGGGATTTGGGTGTATGTACAATTGTTTGTTGTATAATTGGTTTTGCAATTGTTTTTTTGTTGTTGTGTGTGTATTCAGATAACACATCCAACGATGGCTTCCAGAGTTATTGTGACTGTTGGAGCAGCAGGAAATTTACTGATGAACAGAAAGCTTCACAAATCTTGTTTTCCAAAGATCCTGATACACACTGCTGATGTTTTTGATGGGCGTACTGAAGGAACATAGCGACACCATTTCCTGCTGCGGACTTCATTTTCTACACAACCTTTTAACATTACACCATCTTCACTGTAAGCGTGTGTCTTAGCCACATTCACTCTGTTCTATTCTGCACTTACACACCAATACAATCTACTCTGTGTCTCGTTGTGTTGAGGAATGAACAAACCCAAGTAAAAGACTTCATAATTACAATCTTGTGCACAATGCAGTGTACCATAATGCAGGGCGATAGAAGAAGAGATTAGTGAAATATGCTGCAAATGAATCATAAATGAAAACATAATAATAACACATGCATGCACTTTTACATAAATCTGTCAAAGATCAGCTACCCTGGCTCAGCAGGGTTTACGCAGTGTCCCGTTCTAACCAGCAGAGAGCGACAGATATCTAATTTTGAACATTTCACCAGGATTCACCTTTCACACCTGATGCTGGTGAAGAGCTGCTTGATTTTGCCATTTCATGAATAATCCATTAAAATATGAATCTGACTGTATTTAGCTTCAATCACTTCATTGCATTTCCTCCTCCTCTCCTGCTGTGACGACCAGTCAAAGCTCATTGCTGTAAAATGGTGAATCACCTCAAGTGATCCTTTATCTCCTCCTGATAAGAGGAGAAATCTGATCAGAGGACTCTTCTAGACACCAGCTACCATTATTCAATACCAACATGAGATGACAAGCAGCCTTTTATATGTGGCTGCATGAGGCTTCTTTGATGGGCTCTTCTTCCTGTCTGTTTTGTCAACTGAGAAAGCTGCTAAACCAAATAAGGAAAATGAATAAATAGTCTCTCTCTCTCTCTTCCTCTCGCTCTCTCTCTCTCTCTCCCTCTCTCTCTCTATCTTAATGGTCTAGTTTTCGTGAACAGGAAAAGCAGCAGGACAGAATAGCACCTTCACCAAATGCCAGCAGAGTAGCTACAGTACTCACACACACACACACACACACACACACACACACACACACACACACACACACACACACACACACACACACACACACACATACACACACACACGCGCACACACACAGGCAGGAGAGTGTGGTGGACTGGTGGGTGTCAATTTGCATGTAAATGTAATGGCTCTCAGCTTGTTTCCAACAGTAAAATTGTCGAGGCTAAAGATGCTACGGTGTGCGCGAGCATATGGTGCATGTTTTCATGTGTTTTTGTATATGTGCATGTCCAAATGTGTGTGTATGAGTGTTTGCATTGTGTGTGTGTGTGTGTGTGTCAGCTTGTGTGTGAGCCGTGCCCCTGCCTGTGCCCTCCTCATGCTCGCACACTGTCAGAAACGTGCGGTTTCAACTCAGATGCTGCGTCAGAGAAAGGTTATTGATTGTGTTTGGTATGCAGCCTCTGCATCTTGACAGAGTCTGTACCCTCCAAGGTGAGATTTACACCGCAGGCTCATTATATTCAACCTATGTGACAGAGCTCTCGTCTACTCTGCGCACGGAGCAGTTGGAGCAGCAGCTTGGCGTTACATAATATGAAAAAGTCTGATTTCATCCAGGAGGGTCAGCGTATAGCCCTTGGATGCA
The DNA here is from genome assembly GCA_034670385.1 of Hoplostethus mediterraneus. NCBI lineage: Eukaryota > Metazoa > Chordata > Actinopteri > Trachichthyiformes > Trachichthyidae > Hoplostethus > Hoplostethus mediterraneus. The sequence continues at coordinate 3,794,665 of JAXDDW010000024.1, read as the reverse complement.
TTTGCCTTCACATCAGTTCATATAAACTCAGCTGCTTCCTTCATGGGTCCCTCGGGCCTCTGTTCTCAACGCTCCAGGAGACTTGGACATGGCGTGGTCCGTTTCTGAGTGAAATCAAACTGATCCACTGTGATTTTCCCATCCAGCGTATCTGCTAGCGTGTACCCAAGGAGGAAGACCAGCCGCTTCTTGCTTGCTTGCTCGCGTTGGTCACCATCGGACTCCAGAGGCGGCGTGTATTGCGGCAAACGTCTCGAGTCCTATACGCAAAGACACAATGATAGGAACTTTTCAGTCACCGCCTGAGCTCAGCCCCTAACATCATCTCTCCCTCTCCACCATCCACCATCTCCTCCTGTGATCAGATGGGGTCTGTCTTTTTCTCTGCATGACAGCCTGACCGCCGGTGACAGCTTCAGGAGCATGGTGTGATGAGACGATCCCAGGGGGAACCGCGAGAGAGAGAGAGGAAGACAGATTCACCAAAAGAGCTATCTTGTTGTGTTTGGAGGTGCTGTGATCTCCTCTCATCTACTCACCCGCATCACTGGGATTCATGCTTCACTATCTATAGCCCTGTTATTATTAGATAATGTTATTATGTAGAAAGCGATGTAGATTGTTTTAGGCCACAGCAAAATGTCTTATCATATTCCAACATATTTTTGCCTAGGCTGACATTACATTGACATCTATACTGGGACTGAAAAGCCTGGTACATGTCTATTATAAATGCCCACGTAGTGTATTATTAATATAAATAGCACGCTGACTGGAAGCTATTCATTCTTACGCTGACTCAAACATATCAGACAATGAACATAAAGCCTTATTATTGCCATATCAGGAATATACAGCCAGTCTGCGTACATCTGGAACGAGAGTACAAATGGCTGACAATGAAATGATCACGATGGATGTGAGTGTGGAAACCCAGGTTTTTATGGCGCGTGTGTGTGTGTGTGTGTCTCTGTGATGAGCGATGCTGTGGTACAGACGCCGGTGACATGATCACTGGATGGCATCAGTGGCCTTGTCGCTTCCTCGGAGACGCCCCGCCGCCGGTGTCGCTTTCTCATCAGCCTGCTCTCTGCTCTGACATCCAAACGCACACGGACTCGTTTCCATCTCTCCCTGCTTTCCTTGCGATTGTTTACATTTCTCTCTGTATCGCTGCAATCTGTGTAACTGGGTGAAAATCTTTTTTTTTTGGGGGGATTTTCTGGCATTGGTTTTGACATATTGGAGTTCCCTTTTTGCTTTGTCACTTCAACACCAAATAGGCACCTCCTAAAATAGAAGCAGCCGGGTCCAACTGTGAGGGGGGAGGGAAATCAGAAATCATTGACTCATATTTCGTAAATTGCCTTTAACTACTATAATAGAGCATTAAACAAATTTGACGTGAATTGTTTAATATATAGTAACTGTTTTCTGTTCGGTTCCTCTATACAACTGAAATGTCCCCACAATATTGCAGCTGATGGCCTCTGAACCAAAGTCAATTACCAACTCAACTCCCTCCATCCCCTTCCAGCCCTATATGTTCATCCATATGCAGGTCATTATATCCACTTAATCAGGCCACTGATGAGGTGGATGCACACACACACACACACACACACACACACACACACACACACACACACACACACACACACACACACATGCATTAACCAGTACTTTGCCATAACCTTGGGCCACTGGGAGGTGGTGAGGCTGAACCAACAGAGCTGAGCTGGTAGAGGGCAGTGCAGCAGCAGCAGCAGCAGCAGCAGCGACTGCAGGCTGGTGTTTTCCACCTAGGGCTGCATAGCTGAATGCCACAGCACAGCGAGGCAGAGATAGTGTGATGCTCTATGCTGCTGCCGTGAGCCAAATGTGATGCCAGCGCTCTCTGTGTTGAGGCTTGAATAACGTAGCGGCGATAGGGTGTGTTACATTTTAGCCAGGACCGTGGACCAATCCTACAGCAATGCCTTGTGTGAATCATCTTGCATCTGGTTTTTATTCGATTTGCTGAAGATATACTGGGCACTTGCCTCGCTGATTTGAAAGAGGGGGCAGCTAATGTGAAATAATACTTTGTCAATGGCCGACTCTGTGGTGTTCAGTAGAGTAGAATCAGAAAATAAAATAAAAAGCCTTGATATGGCCCAACCTGCGGCGTACCGGCTGACCTTGAATGGATGCTTGGATGAATAAATGCATTAAAATCAAATCAAAACCTTTATTGCTCCATTGGAAAAAGCACAAGTGAGTCACCATATAGACAAACTGCCAAAATCGAATGTCCATCAGAGGAAGGTTACAATATTTTTCTGGCCCTATTCAAACCAATGGGAGATTTATTCACATTTAATATGGTCAACAAAGGGAATGCATCCCATAGTGTGTGTTGAAAAGAAAAGGGAACGCCCCCCCACCCTCACCTTTTCAAAGAACGAATGGCTTCTGACTCTTTATTGATACTGACATTGAAATCAATTGATACTGTACAGAACCTTTATGGGGCTAATTTCTACCGTCAACCTCTCTAGAAACATCTCGCCTCACTACGACTTTAGAAATCACTTAATCACGATAATACCACTTTTTGACATTGCGGCTTGGCCGGAGTGTGAAACCCCTGCGTGTCTGTCCTTCACACACATCAGCGGAGTGCTTCGGTTTTGCCTCAGCCCTGCCGGCCGCTCAGCCTCGGCTCGCGCGCCGTCGTCATCCTGTGCGCGTTGCAATAACTGCGCCGTGATGCCACTTGACTTGGCAGCGCAACTCTACCGTGATGCAATTACGGCGGCCCGAGCTCGGCTCTCACTCCGCCGCCGCATGGCATGGCGGGTGTCTTGCTAAGGGTTTGGAAGTTGAGGCTGATTGGAGTGGGCACACAGACTCAGCTGTTGCCCTGCGTGTGTGTGTGCGTGTGCGAGTGCGTGTGTGTGTGTGTGTGTGTGTGTGTGTGTGTGGGCTCTGGAGTGCAGACTAGCCATTGGGCTCTTGTGCCAGTGAAATATCCCCCTGCACTTGTAGCAGACAGTGTGACCTGACACACAACAGAGAATCAGACTCCAGTGGAATGAAAAGAGACGGAATAGTGTGTGTGTGTGTGTGTGTGTGTGTGTGTGTGTGTGTGTGTGTGTGTGTGTGTGTGTAAGAAAAGGGTGAGAAAGGGTGAGCAAGAGAAAGACAGTGGTGGGGCAGAGAAAGAGAGGGAGAAGGGTAAAGAGAAGAAGAGAGAAAGAGAGAGAGAGATAGAGAGAGAGGGGGAAGGAGGAGGAGAGAGGGAGGGAGAGTGAGAGGGGGAAGGAGAAGGAGGGAGGGAGAGAGAGAGCGAGAGGGGGGGGGAAGGAGAAGGAGGGAGGGAGAGAGAGAGAGTGGGCAGGGCCCCAGAAACGATTACCCCAGCTGCTCTTTCACAGCTGCTCCCAATTGCTCCATTGCACCTCTTTCCCTCTGCCCGTCACTCCCTCCACCCCTCCATCTCATCCCTCCATACACTCATGTGTGACTAGGCTGTTTGTGGCTGATGAAATGTTGACAAAATACTCTTGAGTGGTGGTACTTAGCCGGCGTCACACGCTCCTGCAGTCATGTACCGGCTAAGGTTAATGCCGTGAAGGAAGAGAAGAGAAGGAAATATCACTTACCCCAGTTCAGAGGGTGATGTCTGCAGTCATGATCTATCTATCTATCTATCTATCTATCTATCTATCTATCTATCTATCTATCTATCTATCTATCTATCTACCTACCTACCTACCTATCTATCTATCTATCTATCTATCTATCTATCTATCTATCTATCTATCTACCTACCTACCTATCTATCTATCTATCTATCTATCTATCTATCTATCTATCTATCTATCTATCTATCTATCCATCCATCCATCCATCCATCATTCACATCATTAAGGGTTTTTCATATGAAACTCTGTTGTGAAAACTGGGCCAAAGCAAACGTAAAAAAAACTGATACATGGAGACAGATACACACACACACACACACACACACACACACACACACACACGCACACGCACACGCACACGCACACGCACACGCACAGGCACAGGCACACATTCATCTTTAGCCTTGACACTTCTTGTTCATGCCACATTTACCTCCACTTCTTACGGTCTTGGTACAGACAGACAGACAGACAGACAGACAGACAGACAGACAGACACCCCCCCACCTCCCACCAGCCCTCACACACACACACACACACACACATACATGTCCTCAGCATCCTCTTCCTGTTCCCCTCCTTCGATATTCCTGTCACTGTTATCAGGCAGGTTCATCTCAGGGGGGCGGCTGCTGTTAAAACATGAGCAGTCCATTCAATACACTCCAGCTAATCAGAGCTAAGCTGCTTGTGGAGCTTCCAGTTCTCTGCCCCATCAATGGGGAGAGAATGAGAGTGCAGTGTGTGTGTGTGTGTGTGTGTGTGTGACTGTTTTAGTGGGACACCTAACCCCAGGGGAGCAGGTACAGTATCTCAGTACAGTGGAGCAGCTTTTTAAGAAATTAAACCGCGACAGTAAGTGGCCCCATTACACACACACATGCACCGGCTGAACGGTTGATGTTTGACCCCTCCGTGGTAAATGTGCCATTAAAGAGGCGTTTACCTGAAAGCGGGCAGGGGCTCGCCTCACCCTTGAAGGCCTGGTATAGATTGTGTCTTGTTGCTTTGATCTTCATTAGTCATGATCGCAGCTGGTTTCCCATTTGCCTCCATGTTGAGTCCAGGGTGTGTGTGTGTGTGTGTGTGTGTGTGTGTGTGTGATGAGCTATGACTCAATGCAGCATCCAAGCACTGGATGATTCTGCTTATTAAGGTTTGGCTGTATGAGTTGTGAATACAGAACAATCAACCCTGGTCGTTCTCAGCTCCCCTGTGTTTTCTTTCTTTTCGTGGAGCAGAATAACGGCGCTACCGTAGCATCACCGCTAGCTAGTTAGGCAGCACGGGCTCTCTTACACCACCCACAACCCCCCTTGAGCACTAGAGCCGGACACCCCCCTCCCACCTCCCTCACCCTTCAACACACACACACACACACACACACACACACACACAAACACACACACCTTATCTCCTTTTCCCTTCCTACACCCCCTCCCCTCCAACCTGCTGCCTCACCCCCCCCCCCCCCCCCCCCGTGTGGGTGGGTGCTCTCCTCTTTCCCTCTCCATCTATCCATCTATCTTTCTCTCTTTTTTTTTTGCTCCAGCTGCCCTGCCATGCATAATTAACTTTCTTCTGGAAGTGCTCCTATCCCTCCCTCCCTCCCTCCCTCTCTCTTCCTGTCTTCCTGCCTGCAATTGAGGGGAAGTGAGGTTGGCCACGGAGCGGGAGGGTAGAAGTGGGGTGGACCTCTCTCTCTCTCTCTCTCTCTCTCTTCCCTCCTTCCTTTCCCCTCAGGCCTACACTACAGGGCCGAGTGCCAGGCCTGTCTTGTTAAGTGATAATGTTAAAATGCTAAATCACACCACGGCCACCACCATCACCCCCACCCCCCCCCCCCCGCCTCCCCTTTCTTCACCGCCTCATCCTGCGAAGGGTCTCTGGTTTCACTTAGTGCTGTCATCCTATCCAGTCACACTCATCAATACACAATGCAGGAGCTCCATCAGCCAGTGTGTTTCTCTCCCGGCATTAGTCAGGGCTACATTTGGGGCCTGACCAACGGCGTGTTAATGTGCACCTTAATGAGTTCGCCGGCCACACACTACCGAAGTATCACACACTCCCTTGTTTCAGTTACCCGTCGTTTTCATTTATTAAGCAAGTAAAAACATCGTGCCGAGCTCTGGCATCTCAGGTTTGCTCCCTCCATGCCATACGAGAACATAGGAGAGTTAAGACATAAACACAGGATGTCCTTCAACAATTTCAAATCTGGATCTACTTGTAAGAGCATTAACTTTATATATTGATACAAATAAAGGTTTTCTGTATTAATATTACCCTTTAAAGTGACCGTTGGAGATGATGGGTAACTTCCACTTTATTACTTTACTAAAAGCTACTATCCTGCTTTTTACAGTCCTCACATGCACCTAACACCTGCAGCTACCTGTTACAGTGAACCTGTACCTGTTTGCGTTTTAAGCCAGATAACTACTAATATATCACAGATGGAATATCATATTTCTAATTAACACAGAAAGGATGCTATGTTGAACTTCTAGTTTTGAACATAGAGTAGACTTCTTCTAAAACAAATTGAACATCAAATACTTAAACAGATGAAACACAATTAAAACGTGGATTTACTCGTTTGATATTTGAGCCTGGTGTTACTTAGAAAGATGTGTGTACTCCTTCCACCCTTCATTGCCACTTCTGCCGTTTACTTTGTGACTTTTTCACATTTGCTCTCAGGTCGTCTCCATATTGTAACCCTCGCTGATGATGAGTGACTAGGCTGTCAGCCGATACTAGTCTAGTACTATTACACAGGCTGTCAAGGTAGCCCAACTTTTCCAGCAGCTACTGTACCAGTGACCCACTGGCAGCCCTGTCACCAGCTTCAAGGCTTTACCGGATTTAGACCGGTAATGTAGCTGGCTGGTTGCTCAGCCATAGCAGACATTAGGCTAGGATATCAGTGATTCATTACATGGGCAAAAAGTAGTTCAAAAAGTCTGGATTATATCAACATATCACATTGAATTTTGGCCACGATTCAGCAACAGCTTTCACTAAGACACTACAGAGGCTTTCAACCATCAATTCTTACTTAATTCTTTGTAATACAGTATCAAACCACCAGACTCACCACTAGATTTGCTGAAGAAACCTTTGAAGCCTCTTGCTTTTCCTGGAGTCTTTGCATAAGGCATATAATGTAAATGTTGATTCATGTTGGTAGCGTGTACCTAGTAGTCGAGAGAGAGAGAGACAATTCCTGTGTCAGACATTTCCATAGCGCTAACTTGAGCCAAGCCTTGAATATAATCCAAGGCCATCTGCTGGGTAGATCCTTCGATGTGCTACGTGGTGCCAATCTTTTCCAGTTACAACTGAGGCCTGCCGACGTCTTCGAACAGGCGAGATCTAGTGTATCACAGATGGATTCAAACATGGATTTAGTTTATATGAAAATGACTGACATCCTTGAGCCTACGGTAAACCCCTTCCTCTAACGGCTATGATGCGGATGTGTGAACTCATCAAGCCTAAAGATGCAGTGTGTGTGTGTGTGTGTGTGTGTGTGTGTGTGTGTGTGAAGTTGAAGAAATACTAACGTCCAATGATCTTGAACAGGTCAATCCAAAAGTACCAAGACATCAAGTGACACTTTATGGTGCTACTCCATTGTGAGTGCATGGCAGCCTGACTTATTGGATGCATAGATTCAGGTTTATTTATTATGTTGCTACCAAATAGTTTTGATTGAGAAAATGCAGTCGTACTCCTGGAAAAGTTACAATGATCCGTCTCCCGTTAGCGTCAGTGGAACAGCTTGAAAAATACATAGTACTTGATGATGACACACATTATAGTCTTGGCTCTTAAGCAGTAGAAACTTCTTATGTACTTGTTACTCATGTGAGGTCGTATTATGTTTTGTTGTGCACAGAGTCAATGTCATGTCACTCCTACATTGTATACGTGTCTTGTAACCAGGTCAGATCCTCCGTGTACTTGTTGTACTTGGTGAATTAAAGCAATTCTGATGTAAACAAACCACAACCAAACTGCTCCATGGTGATAAAATAACACTGCATGTCAGATTTACCACTCTGCTTGTTCAAATCACCAGCGAGTGCTTTAGTCACCGCTCCGCTCTAAAAAAAAATGGGCCGCGTTGACGTAATGGGAACATTGTCAGAAGGACCTCCATCTTCAACACTTCTCTCGGGGGCCCGGGCAAACCGGAGAAACAAGCTTTGAAGCTATTACATGTCAGACGTATGCCGAGCGACTCCATATTCCATTATTCCTCCTACACACACACACACACACACACACACACTCACAGACGCTCACACATGCAGGCACAGACACACACATGCATGCATACCCGCACGTGCATGCATGCATGTACACACACACATATACAAAATCCCCTTCTCGCTCTCACACAGAAGTACACATTTTAAGCTCTGCAATCCCTCTTTTACAGCCGGGGCTTTGCAATACAGTCCATCGCCGTTCATGATGAAGAGGCAACCGCTGTAAAATCCAATGGGAGGTTTATGGAGATAGATGGAGATGAATACCTCTCTCCTTCATCCCTCTTTTTTTCTCTCTCTCATACACACACACACACACACGAACACTTTCTCTCACTTTCCCAGTCACATGATATCCACCCACAATTATACAGTATCATGCTCCCAACGGCAAGGGGAATTTTCTAACCGCCTGGGTTTGGTCTCAGCGGGCAGCGCTTCACTGCTGAGCGTGCAGCCCCACTTGGTGTACTGGTGGGGGCTGGGGAGGCCTCCTCGGTCCAGGTATTATCTGCTCCCATCCAATATTCATCAGCTACTGGGAGATTTGTGACGACAACTCGATTCGATAGGCTAACAATGCACTGAGGTGGTCGGTGTTGTCACGGGTGCGCGGGTCCAGATCTGCAGGGGTAATCAGGACACACGTGGGGGCGCACATGCACGTTCGTCTTCTAGTTCATTATGTTTCTTGTCCGGCGGGGTGTGTGTGCATGTGCGTACGGGAGAGTGTGACATGCGACGACGGGGTATGAAACAGTACACGTGTGCACTGTATGTCTTTAGGTGTGTAAGTGAATGGATACATGTTCTCAGACAGTAGGAAAGCAAGGGGGGGAGAGCAGGTACACATGTGGCTCCATACAAACATCAAAATGCAGCCTTGCACATTTTGAAAGTTATTCTTATGGAAAGAAAATGACACTTAACCCTGGGCTAAGGTGTTTCTTAACCCTGGGTTAAGGACGCATTTAACCCCGGGCTAAGCAGCGTTTCACACTTGCATTTTTGAAAGAGGGTCAACACCGCTTTTAACCCTGGGTTTACAAACCCTGCTTCGTAGTGCAGTGCTTCGAAATGCAGTGCTAAGAACAATAGTGTGAAACGTTGTGGGGTTAGAATGTAACAGGGGTTAGAATGTAACAGGGGTTAGAATGTAACAGGGGTGAGAATGTAACAGGAGTTAGAATGTAACAGGGGTTAGAATGTAACAGGGGTTAGAATGTAACAGGGGTTAGAATGTAACAGGAGTTAGAATGTAACAGGGGTTAGAATGTAACAGGGTTAGAATGTAACATGAGTTAGAATGTAACAGGGTTAGAATGTAACAGGAGTTAGAATGTAACAGGGTTAGAATGTAACAGGGTTAGAATGTAACAGGAGTTAGAATGTAACAGGGTTAGAATGTAACAGGGTTAGAATGTAACAGGAGTTAGAATGTAACAGGGTTAGAATGTAATAGAGGTTAGAATGTAACAGGGGTTAGAATGTAACAGGGGTTAGAATGTAACAGGGGTTAGAATGTAACAGGGTTAGAATGTAACAGGGTTAGAATGTAACAGGGGTTAGAATGTAACAGGGTTAGAATGTAACAGGGTTTAGAATGTAACAGGGGTTAGAATGTAACAGGGTTAGAATGCAACAGCGAGTTAAACATTAGCATTAAACGTTAACCCGGGGTCTACAAGCTTACAGTGTGAAATCCTGAACACTGAATACCCGGGGTCAATTGTTATCCCAGGGTTAAAGAAAACTAGTGTGAAACGTGAGCTAAATTAACCCAGGGCTATTATAACCTAACATATTCAAGTGTGAAAAGCCTAAGAGAGGTCACGAGTTGAATTACAATTTACAACGTCATTGACCAACGGGGCACTGCCTCACTCAAAAATCCATACAGTTTATACACACAGCATGTTGTAAATAAACACACTATATACTCAGGCATGGGATAACGGCTTTCCAATAGTGTCCTTACATAAACTGTTTGAGAGAGAGAGAGACAGAGAGAGAGAGAGAGAGACTGGCACTTGGTAAGATCACACTGTTTTCGTCGTGTCTGTGTGTGTGTGCACGTGTGGTATGAGCGCCAGAACAGCCAGTGCAGAGACAATCGACAGACGACTTTCTCGCTCACATTCCCACAGTGTGTGTCCACACTCAGCTGAACCCCCTCCCCCACCCACCCACCCCCGCCCCCCCGCCATTCCTCCCTCTCTCCCTCCCTCCCTCCCTCCCCTTTCCCTTTACCTCTCTTTCGCTTTTTGGCATCCATCACTGTCTTGAGGGAATGGATTGTGAAACAAATTTCTATCACATGCATTACGGGTTAAGAAAGGGAGCTGGGAAGGTGTTATATATGCGGGGTTCGATTTTTATGTAGCGTCTACAGGCTCGTCCATCATTGCTCTGCTAGGCACCCTTGTGCAGTGGGCCCCTGACGAGATGTTGTCTTGGCACCGCCATCAATCAGGCGCTGTGCTTGCCCAGAACCCCGTGCCCGATATGCAGGAGGGGGGCATGTGTTAGCTGTAGGACTCCCCCCCCCCCTCCCCTGCAGCCACCCACTCCTTTGCGTCAGCTCCACGTAGGTAGACGCCAACACTCAATTTGAAAGGTGTGTGTGTGTGTTTAAAGCACATGTGTGTATCTGTACCCTTTGTCCCTCCGTGACCTCTGCTTGGAGCTTCCTTTCTCTCAAGTCTCAACGCTGTGGAAGGTGTGCCGCTGACTGACAGAGGACGGTTGGGAGATAATTGTTCTCTTGTGCTGCTGTCAGGGTGGGAGCCCAGGGAGAGAACGAGCAAATGGTTTGTGTACAGTTGGCTAGGCTCACTGGGCGCCGCTCACCTGTGCAATGATACTTGGGTCAGAGCCATTAAGAAAACATGAGGTCACGCCTCCTATAGGAAATGTACGTAACTCCCCTACTGCATAGCCAACAAAGGGGGGAACATATAAGATGATATCTATCTATTATATCTAAGATTATATCTAATTAAAATGAGATTATATCAGATTGCATTACACAATATTCAAGACAGAGGTTGGGTGCTTTGATTCGTAGGACCTTGTGGCTGCAAGAGCGTGTACTGATGTAATTCCAGCCCAGCAAGACCAAGGAGGAATCACCTTTACAGCTCTGGTGCTTTAATGTTTCCTTGTACTTTCTCTCTCTGAGTTTTTGGAGAGGAAATAGGGTTAAATAGACACAGGATGCCGAAGCGTGTGTGAGAGCCTTTTGCATGGCTGCTCAGGCTAGTGCTAGACTAATCCCTTTTCTCCCAAAGTCAGGCGGATTATGATTTGAGGAATACTCCCTTTGCCCTTCACACTCGACAGTGAAAGTCACTAACATACCAGTGAGCGTTGGGGAGGTGGGATTGGGATGGAGGGAGATGGAAGGGGGTGTAGTGGGGGGGCTTAATTAGGCCAGGTCACCCCTAACCATCATCACCACCACTCACCATACCCACTCACACTATTCCCTTAGATCCCATCCACTTAATGTCCTGTAAAATCGTGTTCCGCTCCCCAGAGAGGAGAGGGAAATCGGAACAATTAAATGGCACATTTTAAAGAGTGGTAGCACCGTGGGGAAATAGACTGTGGGCAATGCTTGGAAGATGTTGTGGGGCTGACGGATAGCAAGCACATCTGTCTGGCCCCTGATGATGTGAATATACAGGGGCCGGATTCACAAAAGATGTTACCTCAGAAGAGTAAGAAGGCTTGTAAATGAAATTCCCCAATGTTTTCCTAAGATTAGTCTCATCTCTTATAATTAACTTCTCAAATAGGGCCTACCTAGCAACAATTATGTAAACAAGCACTCGTCTGCTAGCTACAGCCATATAACCTTTGTTAGTTTGAAAATGTGAATTAAAGATGAACTTTTCAACTAAGCAACTTCTCCAAACTTTTTTCTTCTCTAAGAATGTTTTGTGAATCCGGCCCCAGGCCTTCCATACAGCACTCTCTAGTCTATACATAAAGATAACACTGATCTCAAGCATTAAAGGGAACAATTTTCATTTGATTCAGTTTTTCTTTCACCAAGCCCTTTGTGTGGAAGACGGTCCTGCACATCCGTCACCTAAAAACAGGCTGTCAAAACTGTTTCATATCTAGTTATATTGCTGCTACAGTTGCGGTGTCCATTGGCATCAGCACTAGACAAGCTAACTAAAGTAACCATGACAATACCTTTTGCAGAATATCTTAAAGTGACATTTCACTGCAGGAGAACAGTTTCATTTCTTAGAGCACATCCTCACATACATAGTTCTTGAACGGTCAAACACCAGTACTGGCAGCTCTAGGGGCCAGTAGTCACCGTCCACCGACTTACCTTTATTTATTAGAGAAACACTCTAGAAACATATTTCTGACACAGCAAGTATACAGATGCAACACTATTCCATTATTATTATTATTATTATTATTATTCCATTCTGCGTTCAGGCCCTGACTCTATTTTGCTTGTATGTGCTTGTGGATATTATGAAATGGAGAAAGAAGGTGAAATGCTGGCAGTGACAGTCGATCTCCAAGGCAAATGAGATGTGCATGCTGAAAATGAAAAGATGGTCTGTAGCCTTAAGTGCTTTGGTGACAAAATATAACAAGCTAAATGTCAACCCCTCCCTTGAAGCTTACTGATAGCTGACTGTTGTTGTGCCTTGGTTAATGATAATAATGATGTCACCTCTGAATCTGAGCTTCATCCTATGACAGCCAGGAGTTGAAATCTCAGACGATGGACCCTTGGTACAAATTAAACCGGAGTTGCTTTAATTCTTGCACTGGAACTATGTCTGTGATATTTCCCTCAACCCCATTGCAAATTAGCCGCAGTAACCCGTAATCGCACAGGCAGAGCAATCAAAATCGAAACTTGTACATGTAAAACTCAAATATAATATATAATATATATAACAGAGCAGTGCTAAGTGTATTGCTTCAGGGTGTGGCTGAGTTTTCTTTCTACCGTTTCTTCCTCAGGCAAGCGGCAGACGTCCAGCAAAATAGTAGTAGTCATATAGAGAGAGGCGTCCAGAGTCAATATGCAGACATAAGATATAAGACATACACAGATATAAGGAATGGAGGCTGTCAGGGAGGAAGACGTGGGTAAGCTGGAACGGCAGAAAAATACACACAGAATACAAATGCAGACTGGACAACCAGCCAGCCAGCCAGCCATGTAGATAGATACGGACAGACACGCGTAGAGACAGACAGACAGGCAGACAGACATACCGGCAGGCAGGCTGGAAGAAATGCAGATATCCATGTACATACAGGCAGACAGACAGACATACCTACAGACAGACAGGCTCTCCACACCTTGAGGACACTTTGGTAGAGAGGAGAAGCTAAAGCTAATCCCCCAACTGTGATTAGTCAGCTGGGGCCCTTCGAGAAGACACCCGGCTCTCCCCCACCATAAAGAGAGAGAGAGAAAGAGAGAGAGAGAGAGGTTAAAATTGTTCCAGCGGCCAGATAGGATCTGGGTTTTTTCATTAGGACGTAAGGCAGCATTATCATCCAGAACATCTGAATTTACCCCATCCATTACCCCTTTCTATCGCTCCTCTCCCATCAATTCTGATGCTATCTGTCTCCGTCTTCCCCTCTCCCTCCCTCCCTCCCTGCCTCCCACACTATCAGACAACCTGGTTTTTTTCCCTTACCTCCTTGGACTCCTCAATTGTTCTCAATTTTTCTTTTTTCACTTAATGTCTCTCGCTTTGTTTCTCTCTTTCTCTCTCTCTCTCTCTCTCTCTCTCTCTTTATATTCCTGCTTGGAAGAAAAAGCAATGCCTATATTCAAGATCCTTTCAGTTATGTTTTTCTTACCCATATGGTCTAAATTCTATAAGGTGAGAGCTGATAAATCCATGTTCCTGGGTGTTGCTCCTGGAGGTGTGGGCTACTCATTTAAAACAAATGCAGCAAGGTGCCCCTTATATTCAAGATAGCTTGCATACCCTTGTCAATTCAAATTTGTCAGCATTTGTTCACACATTGCTGATAATGCATTGGAGAGGTCACCTTGAGTCTGACTCCATCAATCCCTATAGGTTCAAAACAATGAAAATAATTCTTGTTGCAGAAACATTATGAGGATATTTTCATCTGCTTACATACGTGTACCCATTAAATCATGAGCAGTGTGCATTTGCAACTGCATGGTGATTTCTCTCCAGCTGACACTAATTCATTTCAAATGCCACGTGCACCCAAACAATACAAATACATTCACAGTAAAAGTCCTTAACCATTTGTGCATTTTACCTGCGATTTACCCTTTCTGACATGCCACAAGGGGCCCTGATTTAAAATGATTTCATAACAGCTTAAAGGTTATTAGACAAGACAGAAGCAGGGCAGCGGCGGTGACACACCATTGTAATAAAAGCACATAGCAACTGAACGCAGATGTTCAAGAACTATCTTATTGTTTTAATCAGTTATAATTAAATGTTATTCTTTTGCCAAGCGATATAGTTTTTGAACAGTCGTTGCTAAGCGACACAAAAAAAGGCATTAACACCCGATTAAAAATAATGGTCGCGGTCACAGCCAGTTCTACGGACCGGGACTTCTCTGTTGTATTTGGGTTTTTATAATTTAGGTTTTGTCACATTGTCACCGTCGCGTGCACCGTGCTCCCTCTGCGGCTGTTTGCTTGCTTGCGTTTCTCTCGGTAATTACACACCTGTGATTAAGACGCTGATTGAGCGATGCGGCCAGCTGGAGGACCGGTCTACCTACCCTGCCTACTCCTCATTTCCTGCAGTGTTTTCTCCTTCATGTTGTGATGGGGTCTCCCCCGCCGCGTTGACCTGCGGGTGACGGGGAAACCTGCTATGAATGTGCCCGGAAACCCTCGACGCCAACACGGCAGCGCGAGCTAAAAATAGTCCGCTGCTGATGAATAATAAAACCTCTCCCCGATGCCTGGCGTCCTCTCCGTTTCTCGTCATTTCAGCCCGTGTGACTAATAGTATAGGCTTAATTCGTTAAATATCAGTAGGCTTTGTGCTGTAGATCAGTTTTGACCTTTCTTGTTGGCAGTCTCGCGCCACAAAGCTCTGTTTTCCAGACGTGCCCTAAGGTGTAGGCTATTTGTTATTGGGACATTTGCTCAGCCAAAACATTGAGGGGAAGATGAAATAGAATTATAGTAATCCTATAATGCATTGCAGAAGGATACTATACAAATATCACAGCAAAGCTATAGATTGTATACAATATAATATAGGAATATTATAGAAATATTACAGTGGATAAATACATAAGGTCACTTTAACACGCTATTGAGAACCAGACACACTATAAGCCCCTATATAAATATCATATGAATAATATAGTGATTCTTCATTCCGTCTGGATTAAACGAGATGAAGAAATGTGTCTGTAATTTGTCTAAAATCAGACATTTAATGAGCCAGGATGTGCTGTGGCATATGTCAGTAATAATCGATGTAATAATAATGATAATGTAACAGTATAATAAATTACCATATTTTCTAAACCCAAATGCTTCGATATTAGGTCTGATCAGTCTTCCCTCCCTGATCAGCGTCAATACAATTATTCGCGTTTTTATCCCAATCTAATTTTCGACAACCTATTGTATAAATGTTATGAAAAAGATGACTGGAAGACCGGTGATACAAATATAAATGAAAGAAAGGTATACCGCCCTGCGTGGAGAAAATGACACGGCGCAACCTTTTTTTCTGTTTCTCCTGACTGTCTGGTCACGATTCAAAGCCTTCACAGAGGGGAGCTTTGTGTTGATGCTGCTGCAGTTGAAGTCCGCATGGGAACCCCCCTCTCTTCCTCCCTCTTCTCCTCATCTCCTCCTCTACCTCCTCGCCTCCTCCTCCTCCTCCTCCTCCTCTCCCCCTCCTGTTCTCTTCCTCTCCTCCACCCACGCACGGCTCTCCACGACCAAGACTCTAAAAATAGCATCAGGAATCCCCGCATCAATTTGGAGGAAGGGGGAGGCGGAGGAGGAGGAGGAGGAGGAGGAGAAGGAGGGGGACGGGGAGTAACGTCAGCGCGTACAAGGTCATAAACTCCCCCCCGCCGCCCCAGGCCCCCACCATACCCCCCCCCCCCCCCCCCCCCCACCCCGTCCGTCCTCCCTCCCCCTCCGCTGGTGACTCTCTAGATTTGTCACAGCTCTCAACAGCGCTTTTTTCCAGGGAGCCCCCCACACGCTGTCTAATTTTATTTCATCGGCTTGAATTGATAAAAGTCGAAATTGTATCGATCCCCCTGTAAATCACATTAAGCGCCCCTCCCATAATTAATTCCGTGTCACCGAGGTGGCAATGGGACTTCACTACCGACTGAAGGGCTCACCCTGCTCAGCCACAAAAAAATAAAAAATAAAAAGCCCACAACAACAGCCGTGTTTATACGACTGAAGCCTGCTTTTATCAACGCACCAACACGTGGAGAGATGGGGGGGATCATATCGAGAGAAGGGGGAACAGCCAATAGCAGCGAGCACAAACTCAGAGTGGGCTTGTGACTGTAATTCAGCGGGTGTATTCCCCGTTGCTCCGTGGCAAACGCGACAGGAGACTGAATGACTGGGAGAACCCCTATTCTGGGTAAGAGGCTATTGATTGTCTTGCTGTCGTTTCTAATTATTGCTGATGTGTCTTCCACCAGAGAGCCTGTATACCACTGATAAGATATTAGGTATCTCCTTTCCTCTCCTCTCCTCTCCTTTCCTTTCAGTTCATCCTCTTTTCTATCAGCATCACAGAGCAAAGGGTGTGTGTGAAAAGATTGCATGATGAAATTGCAATTGCAGGGTCTGATATCTGCATCTAATATTCTGTAAAGCCCACTTCATTTGCCTTTTCACAGCACAGACTTTTTTTCAGAACTGAATTTTCATATCTGAGACGCAAACGCCGACCGTTTCCGCATCTCCCTGTTGTGGGTGTGAGGTGTGTGTGTGTGATGCGAAAGGGATCTCCCCTGCGTTGGATCACCCTGATGCTCACAGTCTAGCGGTGCATACATTGTTTTTCCCTGTCCATCTCCAGACAGCATATAGGGTGGCCAATTTAAGGAAGGAAAGAAATAAATTCTTCTCAAAATATGGAGGTGTATCGTAGAAGAGCACCGGCTGTCCATCTCCGCCCGGTGGTGGTGAATGTGGGGGTCAGTCGGTCATCTCCTTTGTGTTTGTGGCGGCTCTGATGATGAGACGAGAGGGGCCGAGTCTTTGAACCTTTGCATCCGTGATGAGCTTTCTCTCCTCTCTTTTTACCCCCCCCCCCCCCCCCACTCATCACCATATTTCTGCACCCGGATACACTGAGATTGTCTCGTCGTATACACCCGGGTCCACATCCGCCCACACACACACACACACAGGTATGCGCACAGGCACAGGCCCACGCGTCAAAACAACATGTTTTCACGCGCATATTTTCGACCGTCGTAAGCATCAGGGGCACACACACACACACACACACACACACACACACACACTCTCCCACGCACCAGCACCAGGCTGCATTATGAATGGACCTCACCCTGCTCTTTCTCCGTCTATATTTGTCCCATTCAGCTCTCCCCCTCGTCATCGACTTCCCCCCTTTTATCTGATGACATCATTGGGCTTTGTGAGCAGGAGGGTGATGGCCCATTTCTTCTGCCAGGGCTGCGACGGAAAAAAAAACAAGGGAGATGTTTGTCGCGGTGTACGGAAAACCCACTCATGCACAGCCACCACCCGGTGTGCAGGGTAACCTTTGTCAGAGGAGCAGAGGAACAGATTGAGGATTTCATGTTTTTTTTTTTACATATGCTATGTCCTTTTAGCTAAACATGTTTTTCATTCTCGTGGAAATAATCGCCACTGACAATTGGGCTGAGCGTCATGATGAGAGTAGAGTACATCTCATTTTAAAGTAAATGAATGAAACTATGGAATCATGGGAGTCCCTTTTAACAAAATGAAGAGGAAACAATCTTGACAAGGAGGTGGTGTGTGTGTGTGTGTGTGTGTGTGTGTGTGTGTGTGTGTGTGCGCGTGTGTGTGGTTGGGATCTGTGGACCACGGTGACTAATTGCTCTCTTGTCCATCCTGTGAGATGGATGACAACACTCCACCCCCCCCTGCTCTTCTAAGTTTGCGGCTGTGTGTGTGTGTGTGTGTGTGTGTGTGTGTGTGTGTGTGTGTGCTCT
The DNA here is from genome assembly GCA_034670385.1 of Hoplostethus mediterraneus. Lineage (NCBI taxonomy): Eukaryota > Metazoa > Chordata > Actinopteri > Trachichthyiformes > Trachichthyidae > Hoplostethus > Hoplostethus mediterraneus. The sequence goes on along the minus strand of JAXDDW010000024.1, from coordinate 3,776,463 downwards.
CCAGAGGATTACTCCGGATGCTTCTTGAGTATCGTTTGAATCCTTCAATGGGTCTCCCATCTCATCTCGGATGTTACCTGGCATGGCCGTGCATTACAGCCGCCCGCCTGTACAGGCCACTTTATCACTCCCCGCACCTTGGCTTTGCTCGTGGCGGTAATAGAAAACACTTCATCAAAGTTGTCCGCCGTGCGCAGGTCTTTCCCACTCATTTATGGGAGCTTTCGAGACGCTAACGTGTCAGCTGATATTTAACAATGTACCTGCGTCTCCCCTGAATGATGGCGGAGCTGCTTAGTCATTTGAGTAGCCGGAGCAAATCTAACTAATGATCTCAGCTGTCAGAGATAAATTCCACCATTGGGCGCGGGGCCCTGCTGCTGGTATCTCCCTGATGCTGCTGTCTCAAGGCTGGCCTCTGTATCGTCTCGCGGCGGCTGTACCGAGGAGCCCCGGGTTGAGTCACGACCGGCTCCGTATCGCCCAGGATCGCCGGTTGTTTATCACGTGTGGAGCGTATCAGCGTTTTTTTAATGCGGGCCGGCTGCATCACACTCTCCGGGCCGAATGTGCCACATTATCCACAAGTCACAAACGTCGTATCTAAGGCCCGCTGCCGCTCACGCAGCCCCAAACTTCTCTACCCCTCTACCCCGGCATCACTCCGATTAGTCACACTTGAGTGAGACAGCGGTTGTGCGAGCCGTGGTCGTGAATTGACAGAGTAATCCAAGATGGCTGCCGTACACCCCATGGTTACACACACACACACACACACACACACACACACAGAGAGAGCCGAGAAGAAGCATCTTAAATGCAGAAGCAAAGTCCTCACACTCGCTCTCTCCCTCTCTCTCTCTCTCTCTCCTTCTCATGTGCTCCTGTCTCCACAAAAGCTGTCGGTTGCACTGCTTGACACAAAGAGAAAAGCTTTTAATATGAGGAGTGACAGAGGAAGAGGGAGAGAAGAGAGCGAGAGCGAGAGCGAGGAGAGAGAGAATTTCTCTACTGCCGTATGAGAGATTCACACAGAGAACGTGAGTAAATCTGCACTGGTTGAAATTTGTATTTGCACAAAAAAAGGTGAATACACATTTTTAATATGCTCACCTTTCTATTGATTCTTCTCTGGGCCCGTTGAAAGAAGGGATGACAACGGACCTTTCTGCCAAACACATATAGCAGTAACAGTTGGGACACAATCAATGTGGTTAAAATCGCTGACTTTAAATTTAAGAAATACTGTAAGTCATTATATTGCCTCAAAATACCATTTATTATACTAAATATGAAATTATTTAATGAATGAAAATGAATGCATGCACACACACATGCTCTCTCTCTCTCTCTCTCTCTCTCTCTCTCTCTCTCTCTCTCTCTCTCTCTCTCACACACACACATGCATTACTGGTTATTTGTTTATTTTTTATGATTTATGTAATAAGGGTTTATGGGTTGAACACACAGGACATAACAAGGTACACTACTGGTTAACTGATAAGGTACTGTCTTGTTAAATTCAAACCAATCCCATTTATTAATCAAACCTAGTGGCTCAACCCTTCAGTCCCCTTACTATCCTGCTCTGCTCTAGGAATTCACTTATGTTATGTATGACCTTGAAGTCTTTCCAAAACTACCAACCAGATAGCCAGGATCTTTCCTAGATTCTGCCAGTAAATGTCAGACAGACTTTGTGGACAGTGACGGGTAAATGTACCAGGGTAAATGTACCAGGGTAAATGTACCAGGGTAAATGTACGTGGACACATTTAAGTAACTGTTTGTGAAATGAAGCTCAAGTTCAAATAAACGTTCCATGAGTCCACGGAGTCTAGTCTCTAGTTCAGCACAAGCGCAAGTCTGCTGATGACATCACGTAGGTGTAGTGGTTAGAGAGACCATCCTGTAACCAGAGGGGCTCAGGTTTGATGCCGCGCGACCTGTTAAAGTGTCCCCGGGTTCGTTCATTTGCTTTTTGCAATGTGCTACGCTCAGGGGAATGACAGGTTTTGGGCCCTACCCTGATAGCACTTTCACCCGTGGTCCCCCTGTTCCCCCCCCTGTTTTGAGAAAGTTGTATGTGTCTGCAGTTCTGTAGATTTTGAACCAAGCCCTGTGTCAAAACCAGAGCAGTGTGAAATAAAAGGATGAAATATTTATAAACATACACTTGAGGACCACTAAAGGCATTTTAGTCTGGACCCTCCCTCAGCTTGGGCCCTGAGTACCCCGCCACTACAGCGCCCCAGCCCCTCCCTGCTCACTCGGGATAAAAACATCATCTAAATCCTGCAAAATACTGACGCAAAGTAGAAGTTATGACGTGACAGTTGCTCATGTTGTTTCTGGCGTCACGAGTTCAGATTCAGGTGAATGAACTGCTGAACACATTCGGTGAAAGACACACACACACACACACACACACACAATGAGATGCCAAGTACAGGAACGTATCATATAGAGGTACTCATGTTGATTGGACTAGAGGAGTAACGTGAACGCTGTTTTCTCTATCAGCTTGGTTGATGTTGCTATTCAGTATTTGGTTCTGTAGTATTAATCTTTCTCCCTATGTCTGATTATTTTGTCTTACTTTTTTTTTTTGTCTTTCCCCCCCCCCTCTTCTTTTCAATTGCACTCTTTTGATCTATTCTGCGTTGGTGCACCTGCTCTTTTTAGATATCACCATCTCTCTCTCTCAAGTTTCTCTCTATCACACGCACACTCCATCACCCTCTATCAATCTCTCTCTCTTCCCCTCTCTCTGACACACACACACACACACACACACACACGCACTCACACACATCTCTTTGCTTTGCACTGGTTGGTTTTCTCTTTCTCTGTAATTACAGGCTTCTTATCTACTTCCTATGTTACGTGGAGCCACTGGCCTCCTCCGTGTTCCCTCCTCTACCATTTTAGTGTCACGGAGCTTCCGCGGTTCTCCTTCCAGGAGCCAATACAGTATGTCACCAGGGACAAGACACACAATATGCTTTTGAACACAGGCGGTCCGGCCAAGAGGGATGGGCATGTGGGATGAATCCAAGAGGCACTAAATTGTGGTGGCAGTTTTTGCTAGAGAGAGGCAAGGAGTATTGTAGTATTGTGTTTGTGTGTGTTTGTATATGTGTGTGTGTGTGTGTGTGTGGTTGGGAGAGTGGGCGTGCAAGGCTGTACGTGTATGAGGATGCTTATGTGTATCCGGGAGTTGTAAAGTTTGATTTAATTATTCATGTGGAAGCAGTAACATTGCTTCCAAAACCAGCAAATGAAACTCCATCTTGCCAAGGAACTCACACAGGTCACGGTGACCAATTACTTAATGAAAATGATCAGGTTTCTAATGCAGCCCTGGCCGAAGCGCCTCCAAATTCCTGCAGTCTTTCACGGGAGCTATAAAACAGAGTGTACCCGAGCTTTCTTCCAGTGGTTAGGCAAAGTGTGCCTCCGTTGCAGTCTTAGACCCATCAAAACTCCAAACGGCTGAGCCAGCTTTGGGGAAGTATTATTACTTATTAAGAACGGCTAATGTATGATGTAAAAGTTGGCTCCCTCTCCAACCTCCCTTCCTCGCTCAACCCACCCCCCCTACACCCGGGTCTCTCTGGCTCAGTCTCGGTGCTAAAAATTCTGTGTTTGTGTTGTTTTTTTCCTCATATTTTCAAACAATAAACCGCTTTTAAAGAGCAATAAATACGTGAAAATGCTATGCGGTTGTAGATGCTGCAGCCCAGACCAGAAGACCTCTTACAGTTAGGATCGATTTCTGTCTTCTTCTGCACCTCCTCCCTTTGAGGGGTGTCCATCCTCTGACTGCTGGACACCCAAGAGGAACATCTAGTTTGGTGAAGCCTTTCTAACTGTTTCAGTACCATGGACAGCTCTCTCTCTCTCTCTCTTCCTCTTTCTCCTTATCTCTCTCCCTCCCTCTTGCTCTTCTTCTTTCTCTCCTCTCTCTCTCTCCCTCCCCCCCACCCCCCTCTCATCTAGTTCACTCTGAGTAGCCGTGGTGACAATAAAGCCCTACCATGTTAGTAAGAAATGCAACAGCAGCAGCTCACCGTCTCGTGGCTGCGCGCTGCGAGCCGATTGCAGCCTCTGCATGCAGCACCCATGCTAAATTTTTCTGCCTGGTAATACAAAACCAGGCATATTCTACTAAATTATTAAATACCGGGCTGCACGGCTCGGGCTTTATGGCATGAGGTAATCGCTACAGACCTGTTCATTTTATACATTTCTATGGGCCAACAAGTGGGAGTAGGCTCTGTAAATATGTCCACGGCCAGTTTAGTGCAGTATTCCTTTCAAGATTTACGGGCGTCACATCAAACTGGGAGGCGAGGGAATTATTTGGAGTTGATGATAAACTATAGTGAGGGTCAGGCTGTTTATGTGGGCAAACCGTATGTGACGGGCCTATATGGATCTATCTGAGGGACGTATAGTGGGGCCGATGAGCTTCAGCAGTAAAAGTGATTTCTGATTATGCATGGTGGTTATGGCAACAGTGACAAAGTGGATCCACAGTGGATTTAGATTTCGACCATATGAGCAGGATTTAAACACCTTCCTATCTCTTGGTAATCTGATCCTTGTAATATCCTAACACCGTTAAGGTGTCATCGATCCGCTGCAACCTGTGCGCATAGCAGGCTACGGACCGATATTCAGTCGAAGGCGGTGTTTTGGCTGCACGGTGACGTTTTAAGGCAGGTCTTGGTCAAACCTACCAATGATACAAGTCGGTCCTATTCTGCTGGGACTGATCGCAATGAACGGGTGTCGGAGCTCTGCACGGCAAAGGAGCAACCACAGCAAGACGCGGCGATCAAGGGGATGCGGCATCGGTACTCGGGAGCTGTCCATCAGCACCAACCCCCCGACGAAAAGCACAGAAGCAGCGAGCAGAGCCGAGACCCAGTCGCTCCTGTTTTCAGCCTGCCGCCCCCGCCCTCTTCTCACCAGCGAGACCGCTCTTCGACCACCGCCGCTTACCGCCAGAGTCTCCAGGAGCTCCCCTGTCTGAGCCAGCCCTCTCGGAGACCTGTTCACAGCGGTGACCCACTACCTCTGGCGAGCTACGACACCGCCCAGCGACCTTCACACCGGGGCGGTGAACCCAGCACCGGGCAGCCGGCGCACCTGCAGCAGGATCCGTGGGCCGCGGCCGGCTCTCAGCAGCAGCAGCCGCCGCCGCCGCAGTCGGAGAAGCAGCCTGTTTTTCCAAGCTGCCACTGCAGTTTTTCCGAGCAGGAGGCAAGCCTTTCTCAAAGCCAGCGCCATCCTCTAGATCGTCTCCCACCGCAGCCCCCACCATCTTTTCCGCCACCGATACCACCACCACCACCGACGTCGTCCTCCTCCTCTCTGCCGTTTCCCCGGGAATCTGAAAGCGGGGATCGTTTCCGAAGGAGTGCCAATAATTACCAACAGGCGAGCATCGTGGAACGCTGCAGGGGAGGAGGAGGAGCAGGAGGGCACCGAGACCACAGGCAGTTGTTGCAGCAACAGCAGCAGCAGCAGCAGCATCAACAGCACAGTCATTTAAGACTCCAACAGAGGAACCCCTCCCCTGAAGGAAACGGTGCAAACTCACAGAAAGGGCGCTCTTTAAATGTATGTGAGTCAATTGAGGCTAACAGGAGAACATACGAGTCTCGGACTCAGGACCTGCAGCAACAGCAGCAGCAGCAGCAGCAGCAGCAGCAACAACAACAGCAACAGCTCCCACAATTACGAGCGCAGCAACAGCTACTGGTGGGGAGCAGCTTGCCTATCAACTACTGCGCCAGCGGCTCAGGAGAGCTATGTAGGACTCACCAGGCTCCACTGCTGCAACAGCCAGAGCAGCAGCAGCAGCAGCGGCAGCAGCAAGGCGCACTGGGGCACTGTCCCCAGCGTCCGCAGCACTGTGAACAAGACCGCAATAAGTCTGGGAGGATCACCGTGCAGGGCGACCAGGCGCAGCCACACAGCCGCGACTCCCGTGTCACCCCCCCGGTAACGCAGCGGGCAACCGCGAGGAACTCGTCTGCGACTGGCAGCAACAGCAGCAAAAACAGCCCCAACTACGGCTCCAGCTATCACCTGTGGCCAGAGAGCCCGCATAAAGGAGAGGAGAGGATACGCATCGATCACCATAAGGTAGATTTTTCTATTTGCTCACGCGATATCGAAGCTCGCGAGCCTCTGCAAACAAATTCAAATCGGCCTAAACGTTTTCACTCAATGACCACGCCTGTCATATGATTTTTGATAGAACACAGGCGCGTGTGTGTATGTTGTGTGTGTGTGTGTGTGTGTGTGTGTGTGTGTGTGTGTGTGTGTGTGTGTGTGTGTTTAGGAGAGGGTGGTAGTCGGATTGATAATGTGTCTTAACACAGGTAGGCTGTCATTCTACGGTCGACAGTTTTTCCAAAAGCACCAATGTAGCCCATGACACATGTAACCCAATGTGCGATCTTTCCTAGACTTATCTAACCTCGTCTTCGTTTCATTTGGATACACGCGCACGCATATAAACACGCGCGCGCACAGACGCATATACACGCGCACGCACGCACACACACACCCACGCACGCACGCACACACACACACACCTGTTCCATGTTGCAGTGTTGTGCTGCTGAAGCCTCTGTTTGTTTTGCGTAGCCAGTTATGATGCTCTCTGGCAGAGCAGAGACAAAGTGTCTGTTGCTCCTCTCAGCCAGGGACTGTGGATACTTCGGGCTTCCAGACACAGAAATGATAAAATGTTTAGCGGTGAATTAGCACTCAGTAAGGCCAGCTCACTATACCTCAAAACTCCTTCCTAATTTCTATGTTGGAATGTACTGGAAAAGTTGTCACATCAGAGTACACAGCACCCAATCCTGTTTAGTTGCCTAATAATAGGACATAGAAGCCAAGTGATAACAATACAGTGATAAAAACTAGAAAGAGCAACAAATAATCAATTTATGGAGATACAAAAAAAACCCAAGGGGCTTATAAAAACATCTCACCAAACAAATGACAACAGAAAGACAAAGAAATCAAGAACACAAGCAAGAACACAACTGAATTGGATGACAGAATCTAAATTACAAAATGGATGAAAACAATATAAAAAGATGGATATACAAGTAAGGGCAATAAAATAAGTTCAAATAGCCCTGCAGAAAATGAAATCATAGGGGGAGTGAAAGAGTGGTAGTGAGTGGGAGGGTGTGTGTGTGTGTGTGCGCGCATGTATTCGCATGTACATGTTAAAAAAGAGAAAGACTTTGAGAGAAGGAAGAAGAAATAATTAGTGTTGCTAAGAGAACTTGAGGCAGTTTGGTTCAACAGACAGACCTAAAGTCTATATTTGAAATCGACGTACATTCATTGGAAATGTGAATGCAACATCCCCCAGTCAAGATACTTTATATCTGGGAAGGTGAATATGAACTTGGGTTCATGTTCAGTCCAAAGGAAACTTTGAGGGGCAAGGCTGGAAGACATATCAATAAATACAAGTATCTTATGGATTCATGCTGAAGACAGATAGATATTTAGCGGATGAAAAAGTGGTGCTGGATGTTGTGTCTGGCTGTTGAGGAGATTGGTAGTAAATTTGGAAACCCAATCAGTATTGCAGTCTGTGATGTAAGGGTCAATCAAACTGTAATAGAGTGTTAAAAGACATTTCTGATGAACCAAGCTGCTAACACCTACAGACTCTCTCATGTTATTGCAAACAAGGTGAAATTATTTTTAAAAGTTCCTTCAATGCTCCTATAATCTTGTTGATGAAAGATGGTTAAATTCTGTTGGGAATATGGGCACTTGTTTGGCAGTATTTCACAGTATTTCTCAGTATTTCTCAGTATTTCTGTGAAAGTGATTAAGTTCGATTTTTTTTATAGTCTGAAATGATTTGTTTATTTGGCACCATTTGGATTTTTTTTTCTAGACCAGCATTTACTTCAGGTACAGGTGAAGGTCTCCTATAACAAGATGAAGTTCCTATCAACAAAAAGAAAAGGAAGCACGGTGATGGTGTAGCATCTCGGGAATTAAAGGCAGAAATGAAATGTAAACGTACGGCTGTGTTATCCGATGTGGCTGTTGTTCCCAGTGGGCCTGCTGGCACTATTAGCAAGAGGTGGCACATCAAACCACCTTGACGTGACCGTTCTGAACTTGGCTTGAGTTTGGAGCATCAACAGAAGGCCAAAATGACCTAATGATCAAAATAAAAAGAAGAAAAAGAACCACAGCATAATGACATCACTCATGTTTTTAGTCAGGGTGTTCAGGCAACAGTCAATTAAGAAATCCCCCCAAAAACGTCTTGTAATATATGATTGCCATTGTTCAGATATGAACACTATATAGTCTGCTAGCTGGTCTCCAAATATATGAAGGTAATATTCCAATATCATATCAGAAGTAGAGTTGCCAGGACTTCTGGTGCTGCTGCATCAAATCCAGAGCGTCAAATGATGCATTATCACCCCCAGTGTGTTCTGGCCTTCCTGTAGGCCGAGAATAAAGCCATGCATGTTACCATCACCCTCTCTGATGTCCATTTACAACTGCAAATACATTGAGAAGAATGCTGCGGAGCCACCATTAGGTTAGCCCATGTAATCATTGGCATCGTAGAATGCCATCGCATACAGCTTTTTAGGTAAAGGTAAAGCGAAATGAAAAATTGGAAAATTATCCGAGAGGTCAGTGTACATCGATACTAGTCATGAACTCAACACATGGTAAAAAAATTGTCTATAAAAGTAGCTTGAAAGTCTATATGTACACGGCTACTTGGCGAACATTAAAGTAATCAAACTAGTTATGGCAAAATTAGTCTAGTTTAATAGTTGTCTCTCCCTCTTCCCAGTCAATTATTAGTCCACTCAAACTATAAACTCCTGTTACACATTTATTACTCGCTCCCATGTTGGTCATGAAACAGCAAATCCGAAAAAAAAGAAATCTTAGCCCTGCTCACACGATAGGCCCCCTAGTCTAAGTATCAAAACCTTTTCCACTCGCGCAGATCAGACCCTGCCAAGTATTTCAATACTGCTGGACATGCTTATCCATTCATGTTCATTTGTAGGATCCCGGGTTACATCTTATTGACTTGCCCCTAATGAGCCCGCCCCTCCCCAACCCCCTCATCTGCCTTAAACAAAACACTTGTGACAGAGCAAGCCTGATAAAGTGTATACAATTACAGTATCCCGCAACACACCCCGAAACCCAATAGCCGAGCTGCTGAATCGACGGTTGGTAGTACGATATTGTGTCCTGCCTCAACGCCATTGTGCTTTGAAAGGTACATTGCTGCTTCTATTGTGATTCCCTGTGTAAGTACTCTAATTCCTGCCACTTACTGATATGGTGATACGCCCTGCGGGGACACTGTACTACAGCGTCGTAAACACCGCTGGATTTGTTCACTTTTAACAAGGGTGATTTTGGATTTTTTTTTTTGGGGGGGCGGGTGGTGGGGGACATGAGTCTCGTTTCCCCAACAGCTGTCTCCTAATTTTATGATTAGTCATGTAGATGCATTTGACAAGCCGCTGTCAACCCCGTCGACGTTGAGTGCACGAGGCCCGCGAGCAGCTCTGTGGAGAATACGGGGTCGCAATGTGTCACGGCAGAATGGATGGGTGGAAGGAGGAGGAAAGCTATTACAGTAAAGCTTTTTTATACAGCTCCTGCCAACCCGTAGTCCAACACGTTTATAATCACCCCGTATGATCTAGGAAATGTCAACACAGTATATATCACCGCGGCGCTGGCAACCCAACTCTGCCTCTTTCGTCGTCGGCTGTGTCTATATATTTTGACTGCTCTCGAAGTGCCTGATTTGACTCCCCGAGACACTCGAACAGCCTCAAAGAGTGGAGATGTTTCTCGCGAAAAAAAATAAAATAAGACAAACCAAACACTCATGTTCGTTGTTTGTGATTACTTGAAAGATATTCCTCTGTTCTTCGACGAGGCTTTTTCTGCCCCAGCTTTGGATTTCTCCTGATTGAAAGCTTCTCGTTCCGTACTTTCGTTTCACTCTTCTCTCCCTTCCTTTTCAGTGTTCCAAACATTTTTTTTTTTGGTCATTTGAACCCGACACAAACTAGTTTCACTTTGGCGCCAAAGGGTTGTTTTAGCTGTGTGACCTCTGACCTCTGGGTTTAAATGTTCCCTGGCGGCCTCGGATTGAATCCTGCCCAACCCTTTGTGTCTCATCTGCTCCCTTTCAGCTTTCCCACAGCCCGAATAAAGAAAAACACACCGAGGGTAAATGCACTTCTCGCTCTCCTTAAAAAAACATTTTAACTTATCAGTGGTGCGTTTGTTTTGGCAACGCTGAGGCAATTATGAGAACAATTGACGCAGACGTATCTGCTGGCCGGGGGTCAGCGGGCCGTCGCCAGGAGAGACATTATGTTGATTTAAACTTTCTCTATCGGTCATCTCCCCCGGTGTCGTTACGGGGAGCCCCCCCCTTTGTTTTCCTCTCATTAGCCGTCCACGTTTCCACCGCCTCGCCTTTCCGCCCGCGAGGGCAGCCAACACCTTGAACGTAAACACACACCGGCGAACAAATGTCAGACACATTCGCTAAATGGGGCAGATCCTAGTTCACATCCTGTGCATGCGAGGGAAGGAGTGGTCTCCAGATCTCTGATAACGTGGCTAATTGTATGAAGAGAGTTATGTGAGCTTCTAATTTCCTACGGTGGCCGGAGACACGGAGACAGTGAGTATGAACATGAAGGTCTTTTAATAATTTATTGCTGTTTTCCCTATTTATTTATTTTTTTTGTCCACTGCATTTAAGTGCTACGCTCCACTCCTGCTCTGAAATAGATTTGTGTTACCATGTTTGTTGCTATGGAGAGCTCAGGCTGGTGTTGTATGGCAGTGCGAGGCCTCTCTCTCTCTCTCTCTCTCTCTCTCTCTCTCTCTCTCTCTCTCTCTCTCTCTCTCTCTTTCCCTCTGTGGTATTGAGTTTGTTCAAGGAATCGTGCAGAACAAGATTATCCTCAAGATTTTGCCATTCCATTTCACACTCGCGTTTCACACATGCAACAAACATATGTGCTTGACACACACACGCACACACACACTGATATTACAAGTAGTGTTCAAATAGAGCTCCACTTGATATAGTTTACATCACACTCACTCTCTCTCTCTCTCTCTCTCTCTCTCTCTCTCTCTCTCTCTCTCTCTCTCTCCCCTTGCGTTTCGTCTGAGCGAGTCTGCACAAGGAGAGGTGTATTGAATTACTTGCAGTCCAGTTAAATACAAAGAGTGTCGGGGGTTTCCTCGGCGGCCGGGAGCATCGCTGCTGCTGCTGCTGCTGCTGCTGCTGCTGCTGCTACGCGGGTGGAGCGAGACGCAGCGTGGCAGATGTTTCCGCTCTGCCAGCAGTGAATGCAATTTGTAGCTTGACTGTTCGACCTCTTGCGATGTTTCCCTTTTCTAATGTGTGTAGTAACTCGCAATCTTGTTTTTTTTTTTTTTTTTTTTTTTGTTGTTGCCCCCGCCGCGTGCCAAGTTCCTACCACAGCTCTTTGCTTAATAAATGACCCGAGTTCATTTATATGGTAATTCCCGTGCGATGCTAGCCAAGTGATGTCAGGCATATAATGTATCACGGCAATGCATATGCTTTATGGCTAATTAGGTTATTGATCTCAGGCTGTTCCCGCGTTTGGGCATTATGATGGGGACAAAACAGTATGAGAGTATGAGTAATGCAGCTGGAAGCACATATTCCTCATTCGTTACGATGCTGGAAGTCGGGAAAAAGCTTGATGGCGACGTGTGTGTGTGTGTGTGTGTGTGTGTGTGTGTGTGTATATCTTACCCCATATCTCCTAATATTGTCACGAGCTCATATGTCGTCACAATATTGCCCACTGGCTGTTTTCTAAATGTTTTGCTAGGAGTGGAGCGCAGTAGCGGCAGTGAGAGATGTGTGATTTCATCGCAGTCTTCCCTCACACAATAGACTAACGCTTTCGCTTGCAGCCTGCCCTTGAAAACGCGAGTTGGAAAGCTGCTCTCGCCATTGTCTCCACACACACACACACACACACACACACACACACACACACAAGTTCCTCTGAGTGTGGGTGTGTGTGTGTGTGTGTGTTCAGCGATGTGTATATCTGCGGTGAGGTCTCGGCCCTGCACATGCGCTCTCTTTTGACACATCTTTTCTTTCCCCTTTCTCCCTGATCAGGTCCTTATTGGTTTAGTTCAGAGTTTTGACTGCTGAAACAGAACCGCTTCATTTGCAGCGCGTGATACACAGCCGCTGCTCCGTAAAAGCTCGATCACATCCTCCTCTGGCCACAGACAAAATACTCAGCGAGGAACAAAAAGCTGCAAAGAAGGAGTTTGCCTGTAGCTGTTCATGAAAAATGCGACTTGTATTTGTTGCTTTTATTCACACGCAAAAAAAAGAAAACGGCGCCGGTCTCGATGAAGTAGGGAGCGAGGCCTGTGTGTGTGTGTGTGCGTGTACTACATATGTGTCTAATGTATATATTATGTATACATGTAGTTGAGTGAAGCTGCTCCTCTTCAGCTTCGTCAGTTACGTCAGTGATGGGTAATGTAGCAACAGTGCGGGTGTCTTGGCGGTGGTGGTCCGTTAAGGCTGAACGCACGCCGTGTACTGAAAAAACACGTTAGGTAGTATTTTTTTTCTTGATATTGAGAGTGTGTGTGTGTGTGTGTGTTTTTGTATGTTTGTGTGTGAGAGAGAGAGAGAGAGAGAGAGAGAGAGAGAATGATGCCCCAGTCTTGCCTGAAGGTGCTGAAGGTCGAGTTAACTCTTATTGGAGTTTCCTCCTGGTTTCCTGGTTGAGTCACAGCATCTGGGCTCCATGATGCATCCTGATGCGTCCACAGTCACTTGTTTACAAAGAGGGTGAATGTATGTGTCAGTGGGCGTGTGTGTGTGTGTGTGTGTGTGTTTCCAATACGGCTGGTCCGTGGATATCAGCATCGATATGTTCGATATGTTGCTTTTTTATCTTTTTTACGCGCTTTTCTATTTGACTTCATTCATGCAGCTCACATGACGATACCGATGCTGCAACGAGGGAACAGAGCGCCTCGTTCACTCCCTCGCTCACTCCCTCGCTCACTCCCTCGCTCACTCCCTCGCTCACTCCCTCGTTCACTCCCTCGCTCACTCCCTCGCTCACTCCCTCGCTCACTCCCTCGCTCACTCCCTCGCTCACTCCGTCTCTTCCTTCGTCTCTCTCTCTATTTCTATCGTACTCCTTTTCGGTGTGCTTGTGTGCGTGCACGTGGATCTGTGTGCACGTGTAACCAAAGCCTGTGGTTTGCGTTAGTGGTTTCTATGGTGTTTGCCTCTCTCTCTCTCTCTCTCTCTCTCTCTCTCTCTCTCTCTCTCTCTCTGTGTGTGTGTTGTAGTTCCTACACAGCTGCTCCAGCCTCCATTATAGGCATCCCTCCAATTGTTAACCCCTTAATGGACTCGGTCGACGCAGCACCCCTTTTGTCACTGCCATTTTCTTTTTAACCTTTTCATGAACAAAGCTGCCTCCTTCCCCTTCTCCGTCTCTTTCCTCGAGAGTCCATTTTCTATCATTCCGCTTCGCTCCCCAGCCACCTCTTTTCTCTGTCAGTCTGGGGGAAAAAAAGCCCTTTTAAATAGAATCAATTTACACTAAAGGGCCCAGGGGGCATTAAAAACTGCAGCACTTAATTTCATAACCAAAAAAAAATCATGGAGGCAAACTGTAGCTTGAGGCTGTTAGCACAATTCCCAGAACTTTTATCATGTGAGATATAATAGACTAGTGGGAAAGACAGCTACTCTATGGAGGACAGCACTTGACTGTAGTGCAGTGCAGAATAGCGGGGTCTGGTTATGGTTCACTGATCTCGCAACCTAAAAACAAGATTGCATGCTGCAGTAAAGTACAGTAAGTGTGTGTGTGTGTGTGTGTGTGTGTGTGTGTGTGTGTTACCTTATGTCTAGAGCCATCGTACGTGTCCGTGGGTGAGGGCTCGTGGGTGAATACCAATGTGCTGCTATTCCAACTGCCTCCTGTTTCATTTACCAGAGAGAAGGGGGTTAGCAGCCAGATAAGGATATTCAATTAGTTTGAGTCTATCGAAGGCCGCTGCACCAGTCAGAGCATGCAAGAGGTGGGTGACATATGGTAAGGGTTCTCCGTTAGAGTGGAAAAGCAATGGAACCTGATATCTTCTCATTTCATCTTGTCTGTCTTTCAGTAATTTTCCCAATGGAATGTCGATCATATACTATCTGCTCCTGTGGATGTGGCTTCTTTTCGCTCTCTTTTTTTCAGAGGAAAGGTTTCATCTTATTTTATTCTCAGGAACAGCAAAGAAGCTCCAATATGGGGAATGAGACCAGACCGCTTTTCAGATTAAACAGCGTTTAAGAGTTTGAGGGAAAATTCCACCCTTGGATATTTGTACGCCGCTACGTCTCGTCACTCTGGGATGTCCGATGCTTTCTGCACTTCAGTTAGTGACTTCCTCAGTTTCCCAGAATGCCTTTCGATAGAGAATGGGCGTACTGGATACTGGATATTGGATATTCTGTGGATATTGGATCTTAGTTCTTCCGGCTTCAATAACCTGAAGAAAACAAGTAAAGGCACATTAATGAATATATACTGGAAGAGGACGTTGTGAAGAGCAATTCATAACCACTTGTTTCAATATTTGAAAACATATTTTTCCTGTGCGACCTCCCGTTCACATCAGAAGAAAATACAATCTCAAAACTGGAAACCAGTTGTTGCTCACTGTTCTTCCTTTTCCCTGTACGACTGTTGAACGTCGGTGAAAAATGGTGAGTCTAGATAGAAGCTCTTGCTCACTAAAACCTGACGTTTACTCCTCCTCCCCCCCCCACCCCACCCCCCATTGAACTCCATTGCAGCTGCGCTGGAAAGTTATCCGTGGTAATAAAAAAGAAATGCATCACCAAACAAGAAAACGGACTCAGGAATGCGAGCTGTTTTTATACAGCGTTTTAGGGTGGATTTTTATGGGTGTTTATTCTCCACTGGAATAGTGCAAACAACTGCTAGAAAAGCCTATTTGTGTAATTCATTGGTTTTTGAAATTGATATATTTTCTATAAGACATTGGTGAGGATTCACTTGACCCTAAAACGAGAGTTACACCTGATTCCCCATCATTCCCCATCGCTCACTCTCCCTGTCCTCTAGCTTCTCCTGTTGGCTCGTGTCCTCCTCCTATCATAAATCTAAAGCAGGACGTAGCCAGGCAGCTCTCCAGTCAATCTTTACTGAGTTTGTTGCGCTATTGATCTGTCCTATACTATAGGTTGTCCTGGCCTCTCTCTCTCTCTCCGCTATTGATGTTTTTGCCTCGGGGAAAGAAAGAAACTGCCTCAGCCTGAATTTACTGAGGACTAGTTTTAAAATGACTTACAATCCCCTCACAATGAAAATAGAAGTAGGTGGGGGGGGGGGGCTGGGGGGAGCTGGTGGCATTTATACATTGATATTGTTGTTGGATTTCACAAGAGTGAGTGCAGTGTCGTAAGAGGTAAGGGTTGTGTGATTGTGGTCGAGGTTATAGGGCACTTAAGGGTGATAATCTCTGTGAAGGATATATGGTCACAGTGGCCCTGCTGGGATGTCAAATAGCCGCCGGGGGAACAGTCAGCTAATGAAGATGGTTTAGTCTTGTGGGTCCAGTATATAGTGTATTTGTGCATGTATGTGTGTGTGTGTGTGTGTGTGTGTGTGTGTGCTAGTGGGAAGATACATACATAATGTACGTCTCTGTGTGGGTGCATGCACCGGGTCCGCCACTTCATGTCGGGGTTATCAGCGCGAATCTGGCATCAATCAAGCAATCAAGCATAATTGGAGTCTATGGAGGGAAATGGGGCAATACTGTTGATTAGCTAAAATAAAGTGGAAACGCTTTACAAAAGCTGATTAGCGCAACACTGAAATGCTCCTTCACTCCCATTTTCCATCTGCAGTGTCAAACCTCGAGGTTAGTTAGTGGTGGCATTCACATAAATTGTACACAGCATGTCAGAATTGGGGATCAAAGTGAGATGATAGCAGTGCCCAACCGGTCGGCCCAGAGCTGCGTATTGTTGTCAAAGGTTATATCTCAGGTGCTCGCTCACACACCACCAGTCTGATTCGGCTAAACTTGGAAGGCGGATGCATCTTCACACTGCACTGATTGGCCTAATGGGGCAATATGATTAAAGGTCACAATTTTGAACTCAAACGTGACATCTCAGACACCACCGGTCTGATTTTTTTTACAAAGCTGGGGCAGATGATGGATTTTGACGTTGTATTTTGGAGATTTAAACACTGATTGGCCTGATGGGGTCGCTGTAATTAAAGGTCAAGGCCAGAACTGCTGCAGCACCAGTCCAGTTTTGATGATAGATGGAGGGATGATGCACCTTGTTACTGATTGGCCCAAGGGGTGTCTGCATCATTCGTAGAGGATGACATCTTTGATTGTTTCGGTTTTAGGAGGTTATTGGAAATTTGTTTGCAATGTTAGTGCAAGTCAACAGGACTGAAAAACAGTTAGGAGGTAGAATGGCCTGCATGTGCTTTTTGAGTAATATTCAGTTCTGCACACTTTCACTAATAAAACTTTCTACCTCCAGTTTCTTCAAAACCAAAACAATGGTGCAAGGAAATAAACGGAATCACAGCTGATGACAAATCAGATTCAAAGATGAACTATGAAGTTGTTTTTGCTGTACGGGTCCATATGTGTGAGTAGCGGGGAGGGGTGGTGCCGAGGGGTCGATCTGGTCCACACTGGTCCAATTTATTTCAGAGCACATCAACAACTTGAGAATTCAATTTGTTAATCGTTTCACCGAGAATAGTCCTTCCTGTACGGCCCCAATCTACAAATCAAGTTTTAACAACCCCCTCCCTTAATTTGCTGGGTATCGAAGTAGAATATGTTCCTAATGAAGTGGTGGTGTCCCGCAGGGAAAGGAGCCCCCCCCCATCAGCTCTAACCCCAATCTCCCCAGGACCTAGTTTACAACACACACACACACACACACACACACACACACACACACACACAGAGGCACATATTCAGACATTCACGCGGACTTGCACACACACATTGTAACCTTGTTGGAGCCTATTTATAATAGCATTGTGTCTCTGTTGAACACCTTTATTAGCCCTAACAATGACACATTCCCACAGGCAAATACCTGTCTCCCTTTCTCCATGGAGGTTTTGTCTTGTTTTTGGCATAATTCATTTCTCTTTAATCTCTAAGAGGAGACGGAGAGAGAGAGAGAGAGAGAGAGAGAGAGAGAGAGAGAGAGAGTGACAGAGAGAGAGAGAGAGAGTGAGAATGAGAGGATGAGGGAGGTTGGACGATTTTTGCTAGAGGCCAATAATTGCCTCTGTTATCAAACTGCCATTGTTTCTAACTACGTGTTTAGTGGCGAGCAAAGCGTTCAGACAGTGATTTTAACGCGGCATTAAATCTGACATGTTTTCCTTTGATACTTGATACTTGATGTGCACGGTAGCCGTTGTACGTAGTCACAACCCTGCATCCATCATGCATTATTGATCTGTTTTGAAGGGAGATGTTTTAAAAGCTGTTGTTTCAAAAAGTTTTTTAAATCTCATATACCACATTTTAGTAAAAATTCTCTTCTTTCTGGGTTTTTTTCCCCGTCATTGTATTTTAGTGCTGTGTATTTGTGCAAATAAAGAACGAATTATGACCACAGGAGTTTCCACATGATTTGGAGTGAAAGAGAGAGTAATATCTAAAATACCCCAATATTGAATTCAACAGTAAAAAAAAAATCTCTCTTTTTTTTCCCTGCTGTGTGCTCATATTAATGGCCTTTACTTTAAATTTGGTCGTAGCCTCAATAAAGATTTTAACATCTCGGCAAATACTCTAGCAGTGAAATTGATCTTACAGTTTATTGTGTGTAGTAGGTTATTGTTGGCTTTTATTCTCCTATTATATGAACTGAGCTGGCGTGCTGCATTGGACCCCCCCCCCCCCCCCCCCCCAGGCTTTCCCCTACGAGGCCATTGAGGTCTGACGCAACTAACCATCCCTATTAAACTAGGGCTTATCAAATTGGAGCCTCCTATCACAAATGTTTCATGCAGTTATGCCCACAAGACCTGTCGGTAAATTCACCGGCTCCATACCAGCTCTTGGTCTTCTCTCTTGGTGTAGTACTACATACAGTCTCTATGATAGTGTCGTTACATCACTTCTATGATAACGCCAGGTTTCCAGAATACACCTATGACTGTATTTGGTCATTTAAGTAATTTGGTACTGTATCTAGAATTGGTGGTATACCTCAAAGTCATCTCAGTGATTTTTGTTGATTGTTTTATCCAAAAATATGAGCAACCAGACTTCGCTCCGCCCCGAGACAGATTATAGATTGTGGTCGTTTACTTTTAAACATACTCGTCATCTCCTCTAATGTTATTGCCCGGACCCAAACTGTTGTTCACGTCACTGCACCTCAAGCAAGTCGTCCACACAGTTAACTTGAAATCAGTGTGAGAATATTTTGTGAAAACTTTGTGTGCATTTCCTGTCTGTCTTGCTGAAACAATTACAATGGCTGCAGTTATTCAAGGGAGAAGCATTCGTACTTACCTCGGAAATAAAGAACACAAAATGAAACACAAAATGAAATACATGACGGTAAGACTTATAGTTATTCTTCAGACTGACGGGATTAATATCGTAAACTAGCAAATCAAAGGATGACGTTGATAAAGATGACAGAAAGATATTAATATATAGTCTGAATGAAGATATCTTCTCCTGCTGTCCTGGAATCCACAAGATCCAAAATAAACCCAATAGTATTACTGCATTACTCTTGAGAGTTTTGTTCATCATCATGTGTGTATTGTGTAAATTCATTTGAATGCTATGAGGAGGAAAAAGAAGGTCGCACCACCACAACCCAAAGAAGTGTGATGGAGAGTTTTGTTCACGGGAACCGGGTCTGCTGCGTCTTTATCAGCGCTAAGTAATGATCCACACGCTGGCCGGCGTTGGGCGGAGAAGCCCTGATGCCTGCTGGCCTGTCAGAGAAATGTGACAGCGCCGTGTGTGCAGGGACAAACCGGAGGCTGCAGCCTACAGCTCTCAATCACTACAGGGGCTGGCACAGACACCCACGGGGGGCTGTCTTCCCTCTCTTTCATCTCTCCTCTCTCTCTCTCTCTCTCTCTCTCTCTCTCTCTCTCTCTCTGTGTCATCCCAATCTCTCTTCCGTGTTCCCTCAATTCCTAGACCTCTACCTTGTTTCTCGCTCCCTCCCTTCTGTTTTGTGATCCTCCATTCGCTTCAGTCTCATAGCTGTTCACAGATTGTATATAGACACACACACACACACACACACACACACACACACACACACACGCACACACACACACACACACCACATCTCCCCCTTCCTTGTGCCTCTTCGGTAGCTGCAAACTGTCTGCGTCAATATCAGACCTAATCCAATGCTTGGCTGAGGCACAGCTTGTTCAACTAACACACACACGCGCGCGCACACACCCACCCACTAACACACACACACACACACACACACACACACACACACACAATTAGACAGACAGGCACCCACATACTCTCTCTCTCTCACACACACACACACACACGCACACATACAAACTTACACACACTTGATTGTACAATGCCCAGTTCCATTTTTAGGGTACGTATGCCTTCAAACCTGCAGTGCAGTAGCTCCATACAATACTTAAGAAGGAGGATTTTCTATTAGATTTGAGCTGCTTGGAAAGAGAGAGAGAGAGAGAGAGAGAGAGAGAGGGAGAGAGAGAGAGAGAGAGAGAG
This sequence comes from Hoplostethus mediterraneus, assembly GCA_034670385.1. Classification (NCBI taxonomy): domain Eukaryota; kingdom Metazoa; phylum Chordata; class Actinopteri; order Trachichthyiformes; family Trachichthyidae; genus Hoplostethus; species Hoplostethus mediterraneus. The sequence continues at coordinate 3,756,531 of JAXDDW010000024.1, read as the reverse complement.
AGAGAGAGAGAGGAGATAGGCAGAGAGTTGCAGTGCTTCATTTAAACTGTTCTGCACTGAGGCTTTTCAATTTGATTATGAGGCTCCATTTCATAGGGCCTGGATGCTGCGTGCCATTCAGAGTGAAATTGAGGCGTCGGTTGGTTTGGCGGGAGCAGGCGGCCTCCCCGCGTCTCCTCCGGGGGGCGCCGGTGGACGACGAGGGCAAACGCTGGACCGCCGTGCCCTTCCTCTGCTCTCTGCGGTCGGGGGGGGGGGGGGGGGGGGGTGTTGTGTGGCCTCGTGTCGCCGGCCAAGAAGGAGAGCGCGTGGAGTCGACTGAGCACTTTGAGGGTTTGGAAGCGGATCTGAGGACTTTTGTTGTGAAGTCTGTGAAGAATTCCTTAGTTTTAAAGAGAAACTCCTTCCCCTATCCACAGAGTTGTCTCTCTCTCTCTCTCTCTCTCACAGACACATACACACACACACACAAACAATGAGCCAAGTGTATTTTCCACCCGCACGAAAGCTTTCCCCGATGTACAGAAACATCGAAACATCTGTGCCACTAGACACACAGTCAGTATTCATACGAGCTGACCCCGTCCTCAGATGGGTCACTGAAGAATGATTACCAGAAGCAGGTAACTAAAGCCACAAGGATGTAACAGGATGTAACAGCAGCACTCCTCCCTCGGTGTGCATCATCAGTCCTGTTCATTTACATTATTGGAACAAGCTGTCAGGTGACATTCTCCATTTACCCTTCAGGGTCTCATGACAGTCACATCATGGCAAGGTTACTTTCTACTTTAATCATGGAACTACTCGTAGGAAAGTACTGGCGCAACATTTTGCGTCTTGATTTTCAGTGTTTCTATTCAAGCTTTAGGGAGAATTAAAGAGAAATGATGAAAAATAGCTGTCTTGTAGAGTTGACTGTTGCGGCCCCGCGATGAGGGGGCGAAACAAGATGGTTTGCAGCACCAGAAATTTCAGCTGGTGGTTTGTTGCAGCATAAGGCTGCATCATATACACAGATTGTCTCCACAGCATTTGCAAAATTTAGCGCATGAAGGAAGTACTATTTTCAATCCAGTTGCTTCATAAGGTAGTTCTAGCCATGCTGGCAATTGCCATGACTAGGCAAGTTTGACAAAAAATGGAATTGGTTTCTATGATAACTAGTGTGGTAACGAGGGAGCTAGTTAGCTAGCTCTCACGCTTCCTCCAGGTCTTTTTTTATCCTCGTGTAAAGAACACCGTCTTGACTATTATTACCATATCAGCATCTATTTCTATTTCCTGTCATTCAAACCTAAAGTTCACTACACAGTCTTCAGAATTGCGGAGGGGTCCTAATGGCAGCGATTAAAAAGCTATTTAATACAGTAAAGGGGATTAGAAACACTATGGGCTGCACTAATCCTTAACCTTTAGTCCTGTTCTCATGGAGCCACAATATGCACAAGGCGATAGCATCACAGGACCGGACTTAGTAAATTTCCATTAGGGCCGTCCTTCTTTATTCCCACCAGCACATTTAAAGGCATTAGGCATGCTTTGTCAAGCCTAATAAAAGGGCCAGCAGTGCTATCACACACCCCCGACTTGTTTCAGAAAAAGCACTGTTCCATGTGAAGTTTTCATAACCCATTATGATAATCTGCCTGAGTCTCTGAAGGGCAGAGGATGGACAGGCAGATAGATGCTTCTGGGATGACTCTTCTCCCGCCTTTGCAAGGATTGTACATTTTCTTTCTGCATAACCGAGGAAGGAATCCACTGCTGATACTCTGCTAATAAGGGCACAATGCACACACAGCGGTCTCCGATTTCGCACCGTTTTACCGTTTCACCTGCCATGCATGCACAGAAGCGCTAGCTGGGGTTTGGATCATGTTTAAAACATGGCATCGGGATGACGAGGGGGAAAAAGGAACAATATTTTCTCCAGATGAATCAACAGTCGACATGTTTAATAGCCCGCCTAATGTGACAATGCACCAAAAGCTTCCCCCCCCCCGTTTCCCCACGTTCCCGCACGTGATGATTTATCTATTATTACTATGTTGTCAAATATGGCTACACAAGACAACACGAGTTTGATCTCTTTAGTAGATCCAAACCGCAAAAAAAAAAAGCCTCAGTGCTCAGCCAAACATTTCATTGAATTGGGTTTCGTTGTCTCAGTACTTGTACTCTGTGCAATGACAGTAAAATTGAATCTAATCTAATCTAATCTAAAACATTGCCTTGAAACGATGGAACTTTCATTATTCGCTTTCCTGAGTCACGTTTTTTTCTCAAAGCTGAATCAATTAAGAAATGGCATTCTTGAATATAGCCCCATTTTGTTGGTTGGATGTGATATTTGTATGCTAACACCTGCTAAATCCCTGTGTCAACAAACCAGGGAGGATTTCCCCACAGTGGCTTGTCTGGAGATGTTTCGCAGATACTAACATACATCATATTTACATTTTGAGTTAATACCCAATGAGGGATGAAAGAATGATAGGAGGAGGAGGAGAACATTTTCAGAAAGGATAATAAAAAAAAAACGAGACCAAGTATTGAGGTATTTCACAACGAGAGGAAGACAGACGACAGAACAAAAGAGGCCCCCGAGCTGAAGAAAATCAAAAAGACTTTGATACAGTCGGTGCCAAAAGGACTTTGTGCATTCAGCTAAAACACACACTCCAAGCTGAAACTCAGACCTCAAGCTACAAGTCAGCCGAAAGAGACCTGAAGCTGAAACGGACTTCCTGCTGTCACTCCACCTGAAGAGTCCGTCACCATTCGGCAGGGCAGCATCCTCCCAGTCCTCCCAACATGGGGGGTCATTCCGATGAGAGATAACCCCAGCAGGTTAGGATTGATAGGGAGTGTAGCACAGATTAGCTAGCTATATTATTCCCCCGTTGTTGGATGTGGCGTGAGAAAGCCACGTTTTAAATGATGTTGAGTGATTCCTCTTTTGCAAGGGATTTATTTGTTATGGGCCCGCTTGCATGAATGTGTATCGGCATGAAGCTTCAAACTAAGACAGGAACTGGAGTCTCTCTTGTCAGATGAATCCTGAGGCTCCAGAGCTCCAGACGTCTTAGGAGTGCTAGGTCCAGCAGCCGAGTGGCGTCAAGAGGGACGTCTCGGTAGAGGAGGGTGTCACACTGGCGTCAACAGTTTCCAACCTGATCGATTCTAAGATCAGGAGCTGGATACGTGATCAATGTATTCAGTGCTTAGTATGGTCAACACTCTCAGAGCCTAAGAAAAGATTGCCCCGCTGTGTATAAGAATGGGGAGCGGCTAGACGGAGGGGTTAACTCTGAGCTCTGGTTGTCACCTAATAAACTTTCTGCTATTATATGAGGTTTCTTATATGATTTATTCTGATACTTGAACTCTGATACTTGATACTTACATGTTGACCTTTAATCTGGTATAATATCACGTAGATTCAAAGCTTGCCTTTTGGTTGGAGCGTCTCCATGCTGAGTTATATGAGGGTAAATAAGGTAACCAGCATCATACTTCCGGCTACTACAAGTGAGGTTCCTTCAAATGCCAACACCCTCTCGGTGATTCTTGTATTTTACTTTTATTTCTGTTAATTTGGGGTATTTGCTTTAATTTGTATTTACTCCTGCTAATCTAGATGACTATTCAACTGGAATTAAAGTAACATTCTCCCTTTGCGTCACTCTCCCGTCTGGGATGTTGAATGTATCAGTCAGTGGATTCTTACAGGGTACTCCAGACCTCAAGGGTTCAAGGGTCAACCTCAGGGGGTTAAAGTATGCTAGCCCGTTGAATATAGACCTAGCAGTTATACCAAGAGAAGAGCTGCTGTTAAGTAAGGTGAATTTAGTACCCTGTGTACAAGTACCCTCAATACAATTTTAAAACGTCCTTTGCCTTCACGTTTACCCTCCACCCCAACAGAGAGGAGGTGTACAGTATACAGTACACAGTCTTGCCCTTGTCTTACCTCTTCAAGATGGGCAGCAACTCTCAAATTTGGTGTCTCCGGCATGCCTGATTTCAGAAGGCCCGCTCTCTCTCCTCTTCTTTTGGACGGCCCGCTGCTCGTCTCTGCAGGGAAGAGCGTTTCTCTGACAGGAAATAGGGTCACGCCGAGCATTAATCATTCATATCTAAATTTGTGCAGCGCAAAGATTCAATTTGCTGCACTTTTGTAGGGTCCACCATTGGTTATATGGTTTTATTTATACTTCGAGGCCCATTCATTATTTATACGTGTTTCGAGTCATCCAATCTCGATGCCACTTTCTTGAGGGGAAGCCGATACGCATGCAACGTACTGTATAATAAAGGAAGACCGGTTTTAGACTCTTTTAGCTCACCTCTTTTCTAAACACTTCTTTTCGACGCTCCTATTTGTCGGGCCATCACAGACCTAAGCCATGTTAAGTGAGCAAATCACTTCCCTATCGCCAGCTCTCGCTATATGGTGCTCAGGGAAGAAGGCCTCGAGTACTCTGGCCTTTCAAACCAGAGCAACAGAAAATAACACGACGATCGGGCACGGATATTTCCCGCTCCGATGTTTGGACACAGGTCCTGGTGAGCACTAAATCTGTCTGCTTTTATAACCGAATTTGTTTTGTAAGATCCCTCCCTCTCTTTCGCCTCTCAAGAGCCGCAGAGATATAACCTCCTACATCAATGCTCTATTTAAAGTCTATACCTGTGTGTCTTCTCAACATTACTGTTGCAGTAGTGTGTGATAGCATTGTGTTTCTCTCTCTCTCTCTCTCTCCCCTTCCTGTGGTTCAGGCCACTACTGAGACGAAGAAGCTGAGCCATGCTGGATCCAAGCCCTCCCTCTCCGAGAGCAGCGGCCGACTCCCTCAGATAGCCATGAACACCTGCAAGTACAATGGCGGCGTGGTGAGACCACTAGTGGGCAGCCTGGCGTCCTCGTCGCGCCGCAACCTCGCGGAGCTCGACTCGGAGACGCAGCCCTTACAGACGCTGCACAGCTCCGGCCTGGAGGTGGTGGTGTCCAAGGGCAACGGCGGTGAGGACCCCAGCAAGGCGTCCAACGAGAGCCTGGTCAGGGAGGGCGGGGTGGGCGCCGGCGGCGGAGGTACGCAGAAGAAGAACAAGGACATTGGCTACAGGCTCGGCCACCGGAGGGCGCTGTTCGAGAAGCGGAAGAGGCTCAGCGACTACGCGCTCATCTTTGGGATGTTTGGGATTGTTGTCATGGTGACGGAGACAGAACTGTCATGGGGGGTTTATACTAAGGTGGGTTGTGCATGTGTGTGTGTGTGTGTGTGTGTGTGTGTGTGTGTGTGTTGTGTGTTTTCGTTGCTATTTTTAAGAGTTGTGTGGGGTTGTGTGGCTGCTGCTGTCATTTGGAGAGAGATTGCTCTACAGACGTTGACAGCAATTATTTGTTTTGAATGTTTTGTGTTTATTCTTAGAGATTTTGTGAGATCTGCACGATGACAAATAGTCTGTCATTTGGATAAACTGTGAAAATCTGGTTTATACAGTATTCTATTTTGTAGGCCTGCAGGATTGTTACTAGTTGGATTTTTTCCTCTGCTTGTTCATTATGAGCCTCAGGTTGGACTGCAGCCAGAGAGCTTGTACCACTATTGGTGCCATTCTGGTTCTCTGTCATTCCCTTTGAAGCCACTAAAGCAACTGAAATCACTACGGCACAGCAGGAGGCAGTGATGGAGAGAGGGGAAAAGGGCATGAAGAGATAGAGAGAGAGAGGCAGAGAGAGAGAGAAAAAGAGACAAGTCGAGATGAAGAGAAAGGTCAATAGAAATAAAAAGATGTGAGGAGTCAGATGCTTCAAACTGTCTGGCAGTGTTTTACCGCCGATCTGAGTCGAGACAACCCAACAAGCCAGGAACAATGGGAGCCGGGGAGCAAGGACATCAGCTGGGTCGTTTGGTGTCAGGGACGTAGTGACCCGGTCACCGCCCCCCGTGACCTGTCATTGGCCTCCTGTGTCAGCCAATCAATTCTGTTATGTCAGGGTATTTTGAGGAGAATTTAATTCACTCACTGTCAGTGCACTCAGAGCGGTTTCTACTGCAGCGTTTACTAGGCTGTTTACTCCGCAGCTGACATTGCAGTGCACAGGAGTCACTCCGACAGTATGTAACAGGCCAGAAGTGTTTCATCTCTAGAAAGCAGAACATACAGTCGTTTTAACTCTGCGGTCTGTATGTGAGTACAGATTCAGCAAGACTCAACAATCGTGAGGGCGAGATGTTTTTTTTTCTCCAGGCTTTCTTCTTCTCTTTTCTATTTTTTTTAATGTATTTTTGCTACATATAAGTGTGCATGTGTGTCTGTGAGAAGTGGTTAATTGGCGATGTGAGCTAATCTACCGGATGATTTATAGGGTTTAAGAAAGCCGATAGGTTTGTCTATAAAGGGCCGCTTCTAAATGGGTTTCAGTCCATTCATCAAGCTGACCTCAGCTGAAATAGAAATGACCTCCCACCCCTGAGTGCCCCCATCCTCGCCCTCCCTCCCTCCCTCCCTCCCTCCCTCCCCCCACATTAACCAGGCGTCTGAGCATCTGGTCCATTTTTACAATCTCACACGTCTCACATGGCACGCCAGATAAGCCAGTCTCAGCCGAGGCTTTCTGAGCCCTGGAGGAGGGGGAACACGTTGGCAGGTAGTGAGCGCTGGGACTGAAAACACCTTGAACCTCCACCCTGGCAGGTGGATTAATTGATTTACTCAATGTTATTTCACCGGGGACTTCTCAAAACAATTTCAGACATTAGAGTGTCTCGAGAACATGTCACAGACCTGAGGGCCAAAGCAATCTAGTTGATAGCTAAAAATACATTCTCTAATATGGACCACCAAAGGACAGAGTAATATTGTGCAGCTCTCACTGTCACCGCCGTGACGATGATGAGCGATGTTTCCACTCGTTGTTTTTGTCATTTGTTGTCGGGTGTCGTGATTATCATAACAACCCTCCAATCATTAGCCTACTGCAGAGCGGCATTTTTACACCACGGCTGTTAAATTGATTTATCAAATGGCATTTTACCAACAGAGAGGGGGGACTCGAGTAGTACAGGTTCTCATTTCCAAGATCTATGGCCCCTATACACACACACACACACACACACACTCACCGCTGCAGCGCTAGCATCCGGTTGGCCTATTTATCACCAGCCCCTCCTGCTAATGCTACCCTTGGCTTTTCTGCACCTACCATTAAAGGGAAAGTCCCCCTGTTAGTGCTGGAGGTTGATTAATTGGTAGTTTAGATGGTGGGGAACAGCGTACGTAGATAATCTTAGGTTGCACCTACACCTGCAGCAACAGCATCCTGACTGTGTTTGTGCATGTGTGCGTAAAAAAAACCCATTATCTCGTCTCCGTTAGCACTTTAAGCTAATACTAAGTGGTGTGCGTACGTGCATGTTTGTGTACTCGTGTGCTTGCGTGTGGACAACCTCAACCTCACGTGACTACTGCAGTCTCTCCCAACAGGACGCTTTTCAAATCAGTACAATTATTGAGTTTCAGAAAGATTTTTTTTTTAGTCTTAATCCATCTAGACGGTGTTACATGTTGAGTTCAAGGCAGCTGCTCAGCTGCAGTGTGAATCTCTTTTCTTTTTTTTTCCCACAGCTACTTTCACCTTGGTGCTTAGCTGCAGAGTATAATTCAGAAATCACTCTTCAAATAATGATGGTGTACCTGCATTGTGTTGCCCTCTATTGAGGTTGAATGCAGACATTGCAAATATGCTACAATATTTAATAAAGTACACAATCTCTATTATAGCAAAGGATCAGATTATGTCTACAATGCTTTTCGATACTTATATATGAGATTAGGTGGTGTATTGTCATCATGAAATGTGTTGTTAATTCAATGTGACTATTTCTAATCATTTCTTTCCATGTCTTTGTCTCTCACCATAGGAATCTTCGTACTCATTTGCACTGAAATGCCTTATCAGCCTTTCCACTGTTATATTGCTTGGTCTTATAATAATGTACCATGCCCGGGAAATCCAGGTGAGTCTGTTGCAGGGGGGGGAAAAAACACATTTTCATAATACCGTCATTTTTGGACTCAGTGTGATGATGATGATGATGATGAGGAGGAGGAGGAGAAGGAGAAGGAGGAGGATATTCTCATTAGGGGGAATAGGATGTTTCCTGGGCCGCTGTAAAGCATGCAGTGTAATGGAGTTTGATTATCCTGTTGCATTAGATTAAATGATGCCTATTATCAACACATTTAGATGTTTCTGTTTATAGAGGTATTCCTGTATACCTACAACTAATCAATACGTCAAGTAAAAACAATTCATTATCAATTAGGCTTTTCCCGGTGATGTATTAATGATGATTGCAAGACTAAACTGATTTCCTCTAGAAGTCTGCAACCTCTACACGCCACCAGTTTCTTGATATCATATCGTTGTTTTCTTTCCATCTCAGTGTATTTATATGATTTTGCTGTGACTATGCTCGGTCTAAAATGACTCTGAGTCCACGGCACATGGTTGGCTAAATGACAATATGTAATTATGAGTCATCAAGTGTTAAATCATGTGCTCCTGTTACGGAGAGGCATGACTAACTTTAATGGTTTATGGAGGGAAATTAGCCGGCGGGAAAACAGACAAAATATCAAACAGAAAAGAAAGTAAATTATAATCTAAAAGCAAATACAGCAAAAAAAACAACAACAACCTTTTCAACGCTTCTGTTTTCCTTCAGCTGTTCATGGTCGACAATGGTGCGGATGACTGGAGGATAGCCATGACGTACGAGCGGATCTTCTTCATCGTGCTGGAGCTGCTGGTGTGTGCCATCCATCCCATCCCGGGCCAGTACGTCTTCACCTGGACGGCGCGGCTGGCCTTCACCTACACGCCGTCGGTGGCGAACGCCGACGTGGACATCATCCTCTCCATCCCCATGTTCCTGAGGCTCTACCTGATCGGCAGGGTCATGCTGCTCCACAGCAAGCTGTTCACGGACGCCTCGTCTCGCAGCATCGGCGCCCTCAACAAGATCAACTTCAACACGCGCTTTGTCATGAAGACCCTCATGACCATCTGTCCGGGGACTGTTCTGCTGGTGTTCAGTATATCCTCCTGGATCATTGCTGCATGGACGGTGCGCGTCTGTGAGAGGTAAATAGAGGCGGTAAAACACACTGAAAAAAAAAAAAAAGGCTGATGCACAATTGTGGACTAGACACCTTTCGTTCCCTCACTCTGTCCTCTGTATTTGTCCCACGCTTCTCAGTGTTACCTTGTTTTCCGTCGCTCATCCTCAGCGGCCCACAGCAATGTGTGGAATCGACAGCTTACGTCACAGTCAAACATACAAAGGCATATACACACGCACACACACACACACACACACACATACACTCCACTGCCTTGTGTGTTAAAAAAAAAAAAAAAAAAACAACAGACTTGCGTTTCATTAGCTCAGCAATCACTCCACGACTCCCTACTCCTTGTTTTTATTGCTATTTTAGATGGCTTGTCCATAATTCATGAGTGTCTAATTGTTTGTTTGCTGAATGGTTTGTTTTGGTAATGCAGAGCAGCCCCCAGGATCCCCTAACCCGTTTCCTCCCCACAACTGCGCATCAGGCTCCATCTCAAGGGGGCAGCAGGGATTCTCACTGAAAATGAAAGAGGCAGGGAGAAAAAAAAAAGAAAAAGAAAAGCTTTTTTTTTTTCTTCTCGTTATGCATTTGCATAGGGAAATGGAAGTTAATGCCAGCTTTGATGTTTTAAAGACATCTTGTTTAGTTGGAGTGGAAGGGGGGGGGGGGCTTGAGTAGGGTGGGTGGAGAGTGGAGGATCCAACAGACCCACGGTGATGCTGTCTCTATGTGCTGCACTGTAAAAGCGACGTGTCAGTTCACAGGAAGTGTCAGTCTGTCAATCTCACCTGCCAGCCAGTCAACCAGTCACTCCTGCTGTGTGATCGTTCTCCTACAGTTCACCTTGCCTGCTTTTACTGAGATCCCCCCCAACCACCCACCCTACTCCTGCCCTTAATCTACCTCCCTCTGTTAACACCTCTCACTAACCACTTCCCCTCGCACTCCCTCCGAACCTGGACCCTCTCGGACCCCCGCCCCCCCCCCCCCAACTCTTGGCTCTTGGGTTTGACCCGCACAGGGGAAGCTGACCTTTGACACCAGCTCTACTGGAACAGAGAGGCGGGACAGTGAGGTGTAACCGGCGCCCCACTTTACCAAACGTCTCTGTATAATCCAGCTGTTATATTTCATATTTGGGGGGGTGGATTTTATTGCTTATTCTCTCTCTGTCTCTCTTGCTCTCAGGTAGATGTAATGGCTGGGCTAACTATCTTAAAGAGGCAGTATGGTAGAGCTCTGCTAGGACGTGTGATCGCCTGTTCATCTAGTGATCCGATACGATGGATCACACTTAAAAACAACAGCGGTTTACTTGACATCACACGTTCCTGACTGTACGCTAGGCTCGACCGGGGGGGGGGGGGGGGGTAGAAGACCTGGCTAGATCATGAGACGAGACACCCAGAATGTCCAATAGGGTCGAGGTAGATCGGTTTGTGGTTTGCTCACCAAACAAACACACACACACACACACACACACGCCAACACACTCTGTGCCAAACACTGTCCATTAGCAGTGCATGCCATTAGTCGTTTTGTTTCAGCTCCAAAATAATGTGTATGTGTGTGCAGGTGAGTGGCTTTGATTGTGTATGTGTGTGTGTCTGTTTACTATGAGTGTGTGCAAGCGTGTGTGTGTGTGTGTGTGTGTGTGTGTTTGTATAATGTTCTGTTGTACTTTCTATCTCCCTCGCTACGCTGCTCCATAGGGATACCATGTGAGTCCTCGTTCTCTAGCCGTGGAAAACCAACCTATCATTTTGCACCGAGCTGGCGCCACTGCTGCCCTGAGTGGGGGGGGGGGGGGGGGGTTGGGGGGAGGGGGGTGGGGTGGTAGTGGGGAGAAGGGGCAGCCTCCCCCCCCAACTGCCTAAAAACAATTCACCTATGATCCTTTCCAAAAACTCAGTATGGCAAAGGAGGATTAGCTATAGGCCCTTGAGTTGGCATGAATGTGGCACCACCATCCTGCTGAGAAGATTTCGTCCACGATCCGTCCAGGCTTTTTAGCGGCTAGCAGCAATAGCAGAGACCGACGGGTTGAGCAGCACTTTGAAGCAAGCGTCTCTTTGCTAACCGTTTTGTGGTATGTCGGTAAGGGGCGGAGGAGGAGGAGGAGGAGGAGGAAAATAAGGTGGAGGAGGAGGAGGAACTGGAGGAGGGAATTTGTGCTAAAATGGAGCAGCTCCTTCAAGTCACCTTCACGAGTGTGCCAGAGGGCAATTTGTCGTTTTTCTTTTCTTTCTTTTTTTTTACTCCCTTTCCTTATGCAATTGTTATAGATCCATATTGTACCGAGTCCTTTTTTTAGCAAGCTACGCCAAAGATTTGTCGAGGAGCAAAAAGCTTCTTAGTTCCTCGTGTTCATACACATTATCATCCCATTATGTGTCTCCCTTCACGAATTTAATTGAACAACGTCGTAATGGTCTTCCGCAGACTTTTGTTGCCTCGACCCCCTAGACGAATCATTTTGCTCCAGAAACGAAGACAGTATCTCTCCGGCGATACGTAGTCGTACTGATAAAAAAAATTGTGTCTGAGGTATGCAAGCAGAGGAGAAATGTCAAGTCATTTTGTGCAGTACACAATTGTTAATGTCAGATTTGATCTTGATGTGGGATGTGTTTTGCTATGCAGCGCAGCATGATTTGTATTGCCAGCTATATACAATAAGCGCTACACATTCCTATGCTAGGGAGGTGAGTGAGGATGTTGCTTTCCATTCTTGCACAGTTTCTAAAATGGAGACACTCTCGGAGGAGGAGTTGTTTTTTTTTTTGCGGTGAACGCAGTGTCTCCGGTTTTAGTTTACATCCATGGATTGAATGTTCTCATCCCCCCTCGTCCCCCTCCGCTGGTAAACATCGAAACAGCATGGAGAGTTTTCATGTTTACTTCTCAATCCCATCACGCCAAGGAAAAACGAAGAGAAAAAAAGAAAAAAAAAAGAGGCGCTTGTTTCCCAAAGTGCTGTGTGTGAGTTTTGTAAGTGTACCTGTTCTATATAGATATATGCGATGTTACACTGTCACATTGACCACACGCTCCTGAGCCAATCGGGGGGGCAGTACGGTGTGAGATTGGACGAGCACGGAGTCTATCTGGAAAATGCCTAGATGGGGGGAATGAAAGATACACCACCAGGGAGACAGAGAGGGATGGAGGGGTGGAGTTGGCGGGAGTGCTAATGGCTACAGGAGATGGATTCAACACTGGTCACTGTCCCCCCTTTTCCTCCTCTCTTGAAACAGCCCATCTTCAGATCTAACCTACCTCATCTAAGCTCCTTAACTAAGCTCTTCTGGCTTCTCCCTCACTACCATAAGGCTCCCTCCCTCTCTCTCTCTCTTCCTCCTGACTGATCCTCTGCAGATCTCCTACTACTGTACCCATCTAACGTGGCATGCTTTGCAGTTCTTCCTCATCTCTCCCCACTACTTATTCCCTGTCCCCTTATCCATAACAAGCAGGCCTTAATCCAGCCAGAACTCAGTTACACACTTGCATGCACGCCTTTGCCTGCCTCCCTGGTCCTCGCTCCTCTCTCTCTCTTTAACTGTTATCTAATTCTCTCTCTCTCTCTCTCTCTTACTCGATCTCTTGCTCCTGAAACAAAACACTCTTTTTCAAGGCGACGTGAGCCTGCTGTTTCTCACCTCGTTCCTCCAGTGAGGACCTGTAGGCCACGTAACGGACAAGCTTTCGGAAAAGTTTAGCCGACTTTCCCTCGCTGCGGCGCACGGGATTATCGGGCTTGAGTTACTAGTCGGCTACACCTACCGCCGATGTCCGACATCCAGCGTGTGTCATCGCTTAGCCACCAGATACAAACGAGGCCCGGCCAAGAGCATGCTGTTCGTATGCCGAATTCGAGATACGCACACCGGTGCAACTTGAACTTTCTCACACCAAAGACAAGTGTGCGGTTTACATGAAATATTCAGAGGATTTTACAACTTTGATGTTTCCAGGCACAAACAGTGAACTGGCTGTACAGTGTCTATGGGTGGAAACATAGAGGGACAGAATTGTGCCATTACAAGACACTGAGAGAAGATGCTTAATCTGAAATGCCAATACGGCTACAAAATTATCTTTAAAGTTAAATTCACATGGATATATCAATATACTGACTGTGGTTAAAACAACACTCTCAAGGAGCAGTGGATTGTCTGTGGTTTGATGACTTGATCTGACAACATCATGTGTTTTTAAACTACGTTTGCTCTCCATGCATAGTGATGATTGTAGTTTAATGGGCAAAAGTAGCACACGATGCCCACAGAGCATGTTTGGATAATAGGGGGAATGTATACCCAAGATATGATATGACATAGGCTGAACAAGTATTGCTCTTTGCTCAAAGAGAGGTGGGAGGAACATTTTACCGTAAAATGTTTCAAATGTAGTTCTGCCAAAGTCGTATTTTTATTTTTTTTGCATTGGCTGCAGAAATGCACCTGACTCTTGCACCACATTCTGCTACTCAGTTTCAGCCATCATTTTTTTTTCTTTCTTCATTTTTCTGCCCATGGTAGAGTACACTGTTAAAAGAAAGCTTTCTGAAACCAACAGTTGTGGCAACTTAAGGGCTACGAATTGAAGAGCATCATAACTTCTATATAGCTTGTGTTATGGAGGCAAACCTACCTATGATGTGCTCCCATCTCCCCAGTCAGTCAGTGGGTAGGTGAGGACTAATGAATTACTCTTAGACATTTTTGCCAGGTTGTAAAACAAGTGCCTCCTAAAGATGATACACCTGGCCATACCCCAAGTGTTCAATTGTCTTGCAGCAGTGTGATATGTGTTTGCAGAAGACACGTTGTCACAAATAAGTAAATCATTTACTAATTTTTGTCTCAGATTGTAACTAAGAGGAAGCGTTACAGCTTTAGCCATCCTATTGGGGTTAGCTACATTAGCTACGACTCACATTAGCTACCACGTTTATTGAATGCCGCTTAACCTAACCTTAATAATAATATTTAGTCGTTCATCTAGTTTAGGTTATGTGACATTCTGTTAACATGGGAGCTAACGTGAGCATGGCTAAAGCCCACATAGCTAACGTAGCGGAGTTTGTTTTACCTACAATCTGTGAGAAAAGTAAGTTAATTATCTGCTTGTGACAAAGTATGATTTAACAGCTGGCAGCCTTTCCCAGTTCCAGTGTGAATCAACCAGCAGCCCTTGATCGCTCCACCCAGGCCTCTGTTTTTCTGCCTGCTCCGACTTTCCTGATGGAAACCGAAAGCATCCCAATCCGTTTTACCTCGAACACCAAACACTTATTAGTCCTTTTGCGTGTTGACATATTGAGAACAAATGGTTAGAAATTAATTCATCTGCTGCTAGAAAGATATTAAAATTGTTTTCCTCTGTGAAGGAGAAAAATTAGGAGCGAAACACTTATGGGCAGGCATTTTGGTAGGGCAGCTAAGGCTGGGCGGAGATTGACAAATGGCGGTCGATTTGGGGAGACAGTTGATGATCCTGTGGGATAGCGAGCACTACCTTAACGCCAGACTTGTTGCGGTCGAAGGCACAACGGATTGTATATTTTGTGAAGCGAGCGGTGCCATGGGAGGACGCGGTAGATGAGGCATATGAAAGGAAAATGCTTTAGGTGTAGTGAGTTGGCAGTGGAGGTGGAGTAGGGAAGCTAGTGTGTGCCCCATGGCTGAAAGCAGGAAGTCAGGACTATGTCTGAGGCAGCGGTGACTGACTCGGACACAAAGTGGCTAAAGTATGTACCTCTGGGAATGTTTGCTGGTGTGTTGTTAGCATGTTGGTGAATTGGTGTGTTAGCTTTAGCTCATTTTGATAGTATGTTTGCTGGTACACATCGTTTTGTTAGCATGTTAGATATTTGGTGGGCTAGCTATTTGTTGATACGGTTCAGTTTCTGAACTGCTGAGAGGGTCAAGGGTTAGCAACATTAGCCTGTTGTTGGAGGAGACCAATAGTGTGTTTATTGAGTAATGTTGTGAGCTAGGTATCAAGTATAAGTACAGAGTAATATAGGTGCCCACATTTTCGTTGGAGGCGGCTGGTTCTGGGCCTTCTGGAGGTTTCGTGGGCCTGAATCAACCAAACATCTGTGATGGGAGGAGACCACTTGATGACCCCAGTGACAGACCCAGCGCTCACACACACACACACACACACACACACACACACACACACACACACACAGCACTGTAGCATTTTAGATTAGGTGGCTAGTGAAGGGTGTGTTGTCTGTCTGATGGTCCTGTAGATTTATGACGGCGTGGCCTGATGCCTCTGTGTCACCACTTGTGGGTTAGCACATCATTCTTTGGGCTTCGTCCGAATACATCTGGATTATGGCACAAGGGATTAGTGGTAGTGGTGGCGGTAGTGCGTAGTGGTAAAGGACTTTGATAAAGATTTCAGAAATCTGATATATCAAACAGGAGACACTTTTCCTTGTGATGTGTCTATATAATGTACTTATACTTAGTCCAGTGCACGTACAGCTCTTGGACACAGAGACAGTATGTGGGAGGGCCTCGTTCATGACAATTTTAGGACGTTGTGTACAAGTATGCCACAGGTACATCTGCACTGAACCTTCTTTCTAATGGATAGGAAAGGACAGATGTAACAGCGTAGAACGAGCTAGATTCATATCCATGTAAGCGGAGTACACAGACGTAGTTCCCAGGTATGATTGTGTTTGTCCGCCACTTCCATGTTTTGCTGAAAGACGGCAGTATCAATTATTATAATACTGAATTAATATCGATCATTTCAAATTCAATTTAAATTTAAAGGTTGTTTCTGGTGTGTCGACGGATCTTTGCCCGCTTTGCACTGAAAACACTGAAATTCAGATTTTGAGTTTGCTGCTGTTTCAGAAAACGTGAAGGTATCAAAACAACCATAACTGGGTCTTCCTCCAGTCCTCCTTCATCAAACCTTTCTTGGTTTCAACAGACAATTGTGTTGTTTTTTTTAAAGATACTCTCTTCTAACAGTGTAACAACTACAATATGTTTCTGTTATAAGAAGCGTAGCATTACATGCAGACATGATGGCTAGAATCCATTCGGAGTGTGCTGCTGCTGCTGCTGCTGCTGCTGCTGCTTGCTTTGCAATTTGACTGTGCAGTGAAAACAGTATTAGGTTTGCAGTTTTTTAATTAGGTCATCACCAGTTTGAGTTTAATCCTATCTGCTCATGTTTACTGCAACTAAAGCACTCCCCAAGGAGCATCCCAACATATTTGTCCCCAAGTAATCTCAGTCAATGCTCAAATTCATTTAAATCAACGAGACTTACGCTCGTCGAAAAATCGGTTTAATTTGTTTTTGTTGACGTGGAACCAAAATACGGGCAAAATAAGGGAAGTGCTGTTTACGCTGTTATTGTACACAATAAAAAAAAATGCTAGAGCTACAGGATATTCAACACTATCTCTTTAATCTGACATCCTACATGTGGATGTAGAGGACCTTGTTTGCTTTGCTATCGTGGTTGTCGTGAAGGTGGAAGTGGAAGCAAGGATGTGCAAGGATTACATGTTTGAGTTTTTATTAGAAAGATACAAAGCAGGTATTTCTTTCTACTGGATATTTATGTTTTATGAACACACAGGCTCAGTTATCTGTGTGATATCTCCAACAACCCTCTCTTCTTTATAGAGTATATTAAAGTACTGTAGCCCCGTCATGTGGCTTGACAGGCTTTGAATAAATGAAGTGATTCTTTCCAAAACGAGATATACACCGTTTTTAAAAAGTGACACCTACTCTTGGAAAATGCGTGCTGACATGAAAGTAAAGCTTATTATGGAAAACCTTTTAAATTAGCAGCTATTTCAAGACTTTTGGCAACAACATACCGGCATTTCTGAGGCTGCATTCATCTATATTTCATCATCTATATGCATTCATCTATATTTTTGAAACATCGATTGTGACGATCGTGGGGTGACGTTTTTTTTTCTTGAAATGGAAATACAGTTTTTTTTTTAATAAACCCTTTAAATAGTTGGAGTTTGTGTGTGTGGGTGTGTGTGTGTGTGTGTGTGTGTGTGTGTGTGAGAGAGAAAGAAAGAAAGAGAGAGAGTCTTTTGATCTCCCACCCTTGTCCCTCTCTCCAGTCGTTCAGAGGATGTATTGTCAGCTATCGCCACTGTATGTCCTCAGGACCCGCCATCTGTCTCCGGCATGAGCTCATCCCAACGCAACGGCAGAGGGATAAGAAATGCCAGAGGAGGTGGCCCGGGTTAAAACACCGGGATGAGTTTATGAGGGCAAATAAATAGAAACCCCCTCCAAAGTCATAGCGTCATGCCACCGGTTTTAACCTGGTCCTGCACGATGGGCAGGGTCGGCTCACCTAGAGGTCACTCCCAGCTGACTCGCTGATACACTGGTGATCATTTGAAGGAACCGATGCTGATATTATGATGCCCCAGTCGCTGATGGTAGTTTGTACTGTTGTGTGTTGACTTGTGCTGCTTTAGTTAGCTGTATGAACCTTAGAGATTAATACCGTGTGACTCATGCTGTACTCCCTCCACTAACCCTCACCCTACTCTAAAGCATATACTAAAGTCCAAGGTGTCAGAGCTCATTGGGATGTAAGTTTGAGAACTCTTTCATACAATATCGGATAAATGATTTCTTTTTTTGAAATATATGAGTCAGTGATCCCAGAAAAGTGCTTTCACTGTAGAGTATCTCTTAGGGAGAATTTAAAGGGGTGGGAGACAACTCTCTAGACACTATATCTCTTGTCCTGGAATAGGTTGAAAGTGGTGCCAGCTCTTCTCCATGCTATTCCAAAACTTGACACAGTATATTGAGAGCTTCAAAATGGTATTGATTAGCTCCCCAGCCTCTGTCTCTGTTCCCCTATTGCTGTCTCCTGCTCCTTTCAGGAGGAATTTATGGAAATATTTGTGTTAAAAAAATATTGCCATATCCTCCTGTAGAAACTTTCTGTAGAAATGAACTGCTACTAAAAACACTTGTTATATACTGTAATTTTTTGTCATGCTTACTTACGGGTTATTGGTACAGAGGCCATTGTATTACACTGTAACATATTGTTCACCGCATTAAAAGGTACAGCACTTCTAGAAAACTTCTAGCCTGTCTGCAAGGCATGACTCACTTTCTGCCTGCTTTGATGACAAGTTGAATGAAAGTAACATATTAGTCACTTGTAATTACAATATTTAGCCAGCTGATCAAGTTTAGCCCCCTGGCAGCTATCAAAGGGCAGCTGGTGAAGTGTTGGGATGCAGGTAAAAGAGACAGGGGTGTCAAATTCAATGAGCTTCTCCCTTTGTTACTCATCCAATCCTACCCCACTGTTTACAAATGAAAGCCCGTCCGAGAAGATGTACGATCCCCTTCCACTTGGTAATACTGCAATATTTGTCAGAGATGGTTTTCATCTCTAAATGGACCCCAGGTTTTCCCATTGCTCCCCTGCTCTCAATATACTGGCTTTTCAGCATGCAGGATGCAGACATCTTTTTTATTCCTGCATGGTATTGTACCGACTGCTTCTCTGCATGCCATTTAAGAGGCTTGAATCCCACAGGCCGCGCACCTTTTTGTCATTCTGAGGGAAAAAAAGTGTTAATAGTTATTTTTTCCCCCTGACTGTGAGCATGAGTTGAAACTTGAGAGTGGGAGTTTTTAAATGCAGAAGGCATGGTTAGTTAATTTATGACATTTGATAACAGTGAACTGTCTTGGAGGAGAAGGAGGAGTGGGCATTTCTACAAAACCAACTCTGCTTTTTGCCTTTTTGTGGAAAGAAAAACTTCAGAGCTTCATGGTCTGGCCCCAGGTGCTCCAAACTGTACTTGTGCACTAATTAGAGGTGATAGTTCTGGCCATTTTGATCCCCCATGCTGGGTGGCTGCTGGATAGTTTTAAGTCATTAGCAATTCACCATTGGCCTAGCCAAGAATCCCCTTTAGAAAAGCCATTTACAGCTACACTGTCTTCTCGGTATGGATGTAAGTGAGATGTTGTCTCATAGTGTTGAATGGATATTTGATTTTAACTCCAAAAGTCTTCAAATGAAATCTGATCTCCTCCTAGACAGCCCATTGGGAATTATCAGGCAAGTAAAGTTGAATGAGGGTGGGTGGACAAGGCAGGTTTGCCTTGTGATCTTTGTAATGCTGCAAAAGGTATGGGAATATCATCATCAGAGTGGATTCGATCAATGCTTTGATAGAAATATCTTTGCGTGTGTGCTGTGGGGCTTTGGACTGACAATTCAAGCATGGTTGTCAGCTGCTTTCAGCAAACATGTTTGAAGTGATGATTTGTATTGCCAAACCTTTTTGGGCAGCATAAACTATTTGGAGGAAGATTTGCAATAAAATGTGACCGACAGGCTAATTGATATTTGTATTTAACGGTATATGCATTTCAATGCATTGATATTACATTTGTTGGGTGGTCATATTCACATCAAGTTGAACCCACAGTATTCTTTTTATCCAGTCACTTACAGCGACATAGCTCGTCTCTCTGTTATTCCAATCCAAGAGTAAGTGATTTGGCTTCACACACATTAAATGCTCCTTCATATCATTCATCTTCCCAAGTTGGTTGACTTTTATTGGCAGACACTGAAATTGACACACATGTTCAGTGTTTTGCTCTGGAGGTCTCTCCGTTCAGAATCTCTAAAAACTGAAACTATTTAAATGTCTTTTTTTCTGCCAACATGTCATTTCAATTTCCAACCATTAAACATTAAGTATCTCCATTAAATTACCTCAGAGAGAATTGACTTCAAAGCAAAGAAAGATTGGAATGTATGACAGCATTCCTTGCAAATCCATTGAGTATATATTTTTGCCTCACCATTTTTGTTCCCCAGAATGGATTGGGCTGCTTTTTTTAGACTGCGTGCCATGTAGGCATGACGAAACAGGTCAAACACCCTGCACCATGTTTTCCTCCTCTTCTATCCTCACCAACTCCACCTCCACCACCTACCACCCCTGTTTGGTTCACACAGCACCACTCCATCCTCCAGCATGCTCATATTCCAGTAGCGGTGTCCAGTTTCACTGATTGGGTATCTCCCGCTTCTTCTTATCTTCATTACCTCAGGTATCATGACAAACAGGAAGTGACCAGTAACTTCCTGGGAGCCATGTGGCTCATCTCGATTACCTTCCTCTCCATTGGCTATGGGGACATGGTACCACACACGTACTGTGGGAAAGGCGTGTGTCTGCTTACAGGGATTATGGTAGGTTCACCCCTCCTTCACTCAGAGATCCTCTGACAACATTCTCACTGAACAAAGGGATTGATTTTGTGTTGTTTATCAAATTGATAGTTCCAGTCCTGAGCTGTGATTGGCTAAGTCATGTTCGAAGCTGTTTTAATATAAACACAAAAAAAGGTTCATTCAAATATGAATGCACAAAGCAAAGATCACTATCATAGCTGCATACTAGCAACTATGATGCTTGGCGAAATTTAATAAATTATCTTTATTATTTATTTATTAAAACTTAAAGATTTATTGAAAATATTACTGCCGTTTAATTCAAATTAATTTTGTTTGGAGGAAATAGATTCTCATTTGCAGTGTAATTCAACTCACCTGTGACAGGTTGCAGGCGCCCACATGGTGTAAGTGAACCAATTATCTACTTTAAAGTGATAGGGTCAGGGTGACAGGGTCTGTTCCGCTTCCCCTGGTCATCTGTGAAAATGGTGTTATTGAAAAAAACAAAAACACCTCACATGACATCCAAAGATCTCAGTGCTGACCTGGGGAGATCTAGGCTAATGGTTTCAGCCCGTACCATATGTTGGGACACTGAACCAAGAAGGGCTTTACGGCCCACGAAGACCCCACTGCTGAAAGAGACCCAGATTGATCTCTGCCAAGACCCACCTGGACTAACCTAAATCCTTCTGGGGAAATCTTCTGTGGACCGATGAAACCAAACTACAGCTCTTGGTTTACGACAAAATGTAGCTCTCATTAAGGGCACTAACGTTTTGTTAACATCCACATATACACACGTCTACGGGCATGACTTACCCAGTTTACACAAGCTTCTTCACTACATCTCAATTATATCATCGTTTTTCCTGTCGTGTTGCCACCTCACAAGGTCAAAAAACAAAAACGACACAGTTCGGACGGAGGTATTTTTGGGGCCTGACCGTGTCTTTGTGCGACAGGGTGCCGGTTGCACTGCGCTGGTGGTTGCAGTGGTAGCCAGGAAACTGGAGCTGACCAAGGCCGAGAAGCATGTCCACAACTTCATGATGGACACGCAACTCTGCAAACGAGTGAGTCACCTGTAAACCCGCCGTGTCTCACCGAGTCACCGCTCCGGTATACCGCTGTTGTTTTCAATGTGTTCTCATTACACTGTCACCGCAAATGTGCTCCTTCGATACTAATCTCATGAAACTTTCTTTTTTTTTTTTTTTTCCCTTTTCGTCAAGACTGTGAAATTGCTTCTGTTTCGAATCATGTTTTGCAGCGTTCTTGTCAGATAATAATGATAATTGTGGATTGCCGAGTGTGTAATTACATATTGTAACGTGTCGAACCCCTTTGGTCCTGACGTGCGCTATCCTTTCCCTCCACCGTCCTTGTCTCGCAGGTAAAGAACACAGCTGCCAATGTACTCAGGGAAACATGGCTCATCTACAAACACACCAAGTTGGTTAAGAAGATAGATCATGCCAAGGTGCGGAAACACCAGCGCAAGTTTCTACAAGCCATTCACCAGTAAGTACCACGCCGCATTTGTTGTCATGTAATCTGCTTTATGACTATTGACTGAGATATTGCACACGGCCAGCCATCAAGGGGTATCACTCAAGTATAACTCTAGCTATGTAATGGAAAAGTACTTATCGTTTTAATGTTATTTGTGGTAGAGAATATTTTGGTGGTATTGCTGTTAAACTACTGGAAACGGAGCTAAAGTTGCGAGTATTTGGTAGCATTGCCTGTTCGTTACAATGTCCTCTCCTAGTGTACCATTTCATTATGATTGTTATATGCTCTCACCCACACACACATGCACACAGGCGCGTGCAGGCACACACACACACACACACACACACACACACACAATCTCTCCTCGCATTCCCAGTGCTCTTTTCTCCCACTCTTAATTCTCTTCTACTCTTCTGTCTCTGTCTCACACACACACACACACACACACACACACACACACACACACACGAAACACACACCTACACAGTGTTGTCAGTCTAAACTACGATGTACTGTAATGGTCCTTCCTATTCCCTTCCCCCTCCCCCTCTCCCTCCGACCCCGTTTACCCTGTGCTTACAGTGAGAAGTGTAATGGTTTCACTCGTTTCGTGAATGTCGTGGGGTTAAAACTCTGTACTGTGTTCTGTCTTTGTTTTGCTCTATCACTGCAGAGCTCAGAAGTAAGTTGAGTCTTCTATGTATCCTCCTCCTTCTGTTTCCTCGACATCCTCCTCCTCCTCCTCCTCCTCCTCTCCTCTCTCCATGTCTACGTTTGACATGCATGAAAAAAAAAAAAAGCGTTTGGTTTGTTTAAAAAGAAAAAAAAAGAAAAAAAAAATGCTGGATGCTGAATGGTTTTTGGTTTTTCTTTACTTCAGTGTTCCATTTTTCCCCCCCGTCCCCCTTCATCCCCTGAATGGAATGACACAAAAATAAGCATCAACATTTTGCCACCAGTGTCGATTAGTGGTGGGTTGTCTGGAGAGAACGTGTGAGAGAAAGGCATCTTGCACAGAATGAGCTTGGAGCTTGTTGGCCTGGCCAGCGGTTCATAATCATCTATGAAGTTGCCATGCACCGTATAATGTTGCCCATGATTAATATAGCTGCTCTGGGGGCTATATTAACCTGCATCGACAGAACTCATCCTCTACTCCTGATGATGTTGTGATGATATGAACGCACACACACACACACTGTACTGTACTGTACTGTAGTTCTACAAAGGTTGAAATGTTTGCTGTGGTTTTTTTTTTTGTTTATTTTCTTCTGTTTATTATTCTTTTTTTCTTTTGAAACGCCTTCCTCTTCTTCTTACACGAGATCACATGACACAGCTCTCTCGCCTACGACACCGATGACACGAAACAGCAAAACAAAAACACGTTTTTTTAGTTTTTTTTTAAGGAAAGGATCATTAAAGCGGTATTGTTGTAATAAGGGGGGGTCACTTTAGAGCCGCCCCTTCCCTCGACAGCCACGAGGCATCGCAAACACACCGCGCCAACAGACACATGTGAGCTGAAACGGTTTCCCACAGAGATAGCGCCGTAAGCGAGCAGCCCCACTCTGCTCTGATCTGCTGATTTGCACATGAATAAATGCCCTTGAACGTCATCCTGTCTCATAATTTGCCGAACAAGGAGATTCTTCCTCTCGCACATCCAGACTTTGGCTGTGTGATGCCACCGCTAACAATGACACATTATGCACATAAAGGCTAACAAATTCTTACGGGGCTGTAACGTATTTGAGTTTGAACAAAAAAAACAAAAAAAACGTTGACGATACACGTCTGATGTAACTTTGCGGAGGTTATTTGAAATGTCCCGTGTTGCTGTACGTTCAGCATTCTCAATAGACAGTTTATTTGTGGCGAGCCTCATGCTTTATCTGTGGCATCCACACACACACATACACACACACACACACACGTGCACAATCAGAGACTCACATTTCACTGCAGGTGCACAGTCACTCACAGTCACTGCACGCTGTGTGTAGCGCTGACAGAGGGCATGTGATCTTTTTCTAATTTTTTTTTTATTTCTTCTTTTCTGTCCAGTTGGGGTGGGAGGGGAGGGGGGGGGGGGGTTAGCGGTGTTTTGATTTCAAGCGTGGGTTTGGAGTGGGGGTTTGTAAGGAAGCGTATTGCATTCTTGCTGGAAAAAAACAGCATGTTTTGTCGTAATAATGAGACATTTTTCACGTCGTGTTGAGATTTGTTTTGTCATAATATGGAGACTCTTTTTGTGTTGTAACAAGATCCTCTCTCAGCATCAAGATTGTTTCTTATGATAGTAAATAAGATCTCGTCATTACAAGAAAAAAGGATTTCATGATAACTCATAGTATCGCAATATTATGAGACAAAGATCTTGTTATAATGAGAAAAAGACCTTGATAAAACATGACAAATACAGTTGTTGTTTTTCTTCAGAATGAGCGTAGTATGCTTCTGTAATTTTGCATGTTTTGGTTGGTATCGCATTGACCAAGACTGGGAATGCTTGTATATATATACATATATATTTATTGTGCATGCAGGCTGCTCTCTCTCTCCTCAATGTCATCAGTGAGAGAGCTCTCCTGATAAAAACATGTGTCGCTCTTCCTCCTCCTCCTTCTCTCTTCCCAAATGGCCCTTTCTACCCCGAACTACCTGCCTCCCTACGTCCCACTGTCCCAAACCGTCCTCCTCCCCCCCTTTTCCCTTATCCCCTCTTCCCCTCCTCCTCCCCTCGTTCCTCTGCCCACGCCCTCCTCTCCTCTTCCTCCCACTCCGACCTCCCTGTGCCTTCACCCAGACTGCGCAGTGTGAAGATGGAGCAGAGGAAACTCAACGATCAGGCCAACACCTTGGTGGACCTGGCGAAGGTAAGCCTCCCTTCTGATGTAGCTGCCAGGGTAAAAGATCTTCCCTCTCACTAGACAAGACAGTCAAGGAGTAAAATCAGTGAGGTGGCTGACAAGACATGAGTGTAAATAACTTAGTACAATATTAGTACAATATTTTACAGGATTCAATGTAGATTATGGCATGCATGAACTCTACATGGCATTTGTAGTATATTTTCATGAGCCTGGGTCTTAGGTCAAGACTAATTCTACCCAATTTGGGCCCTAGGCAGAAAAAAAGTCTTAAGAACACCCTGAAAATGTGCCTGATTGCGAGAGGGCATCTGCCGTCCACCGCCTCAATAGCTTTATCGAGGCCAACTGACCCGCCGGAGCAGAGCAGAGAGGTGGTTCAAAGGGAGGTGGAAGGCTTGCAGCCTCATTTGATGTGGGTGGCATTTGCACTCCAGTTGTCTATTTTAAAAGGCTCTGAGGCCACCTCCTTTAATGTGTGTTTACCTGCCCTTCCTCTGCTGGCTGGTCACATCCCTCCGTCTACACCCTACAGTAGGCTGCTCTGGATGTCTGTTTTTTTGGCGCTCTATAGAGATGCAACCCTTTGATTTCTGCCTGACACAAAGACACGTATGATTGATTTTTAAGATTGCCCATAAAGTGCACGCATTTCTGAGAAAGAGCTGAAAGGGCCCTTCAGTAATCTTAAGACCTTTACTGACCTCTATCATTGACCAGCGTGAAATTGTAACATTGGCCTCGCCTCACGCCTCCTGTCCCCTTGAGTTACGGTGGCCTGTAGTTGACACAAACTAAATAAGTCACATTTTCACTATAGAAAGAGTAAGCGAGCTAATCACAGGAGAGATCCAACAGGAACAGAGTAATACATCACCATGCAAAATACTCTAATAATAGTGGCTTTGTTGTTGGCTTGTTTTGGCTTGAGGAGGAGGCTTTTGTTCCAAAGCAGAGATTACAGTGAGTTTTTAACGGCAGACATTACAGCGCCTGGCAGAGTAATTGTTGAGACATTGGTATTGATCAACAACCCTATCAACCCCACACAGATATATTATGGTCATTTTGTGCTATTGTGCAGTAACATCTTACTTATTGCCCCTTCAAAGGTTTAATCCAGTGGGAAAGGAAGAAATTAAGAAAGTTGTTTTTAGAAATAGTTTTAATGGTGGAATGAACTAATACTATAAGACATTTTTTAATTTAGTCACATTGAGCCTTAAAATCTTATTTTCTTAAACCAGGTGAATAATTCTATAAATACAGTGAGATAATTCCACTTGTGTCCAATGCAGTTTCACCTGTTTCAGGAATTTATCTTAACATTGGGCAGCTTAAGGCAAATCACTCCACTATTATCAAGAAATTAAACTTGATTCAAGAAAATTGTTAGAACCAGTTGATTTGGGGTCAAGTGAAAGTATTTCACCTCATTGGTTGGTTCTGTCACTTGTTTTAAGAAAAATGAATCAATACTGGATCAAATGACTTTTTAAGGTGGACTTTTTTTCCCAGTGTGTTGTTAACATCAGATCCTAACTACATACTCTATGATTTTAGTTGATCAGTCTGATCAGTGATGTCATGCCAGTGAGTGGAGCAGGTCTGCGAGGCCAGTTGTAGTTTACCCACCCAGTTTGAACAGCCTGAGATAATGACATGGCTCTTATTTGATGTTAATGTTGAAAAATGAGCAATTAGGTTGACTAAGTGGTCCGCCTGGTCATTTAGATATAAGGTCTTTTGGTAATTAATCACTGTCCTGACATGACATCATTCACATTTTGGTGTTTCCATAACATTATCTCAGTCTTGGCCTAAAACACCGTTTCAATGATTTTTTTGTATGATGCTAGTCCAATTTTTAATGTTAGTGTTTTAAGTTAATGTTAGTTCAAGTCAGGAGAGACTAGTTGTACGGAAAAGCAAGCTTTATTGGTGATAACAAAATCTGAGCGTATTGGCGGTCACTCCGGTTGGGATTGAACGAAACCCGGGAATCTCTGAGGAGCGGGAACCCCCCCCCCCCCCCCCCGGAGGCAGTGGGGTGCAGCAGCGAAGCACCTGAAATGACAGACAGATGGATGCGGCAGGTATCTGTATATGTACGGGTGTGGCGGCTGGCCATTGGTTCCTCTGAGGGAGGAACTTGCTTAAAGGGCTGATTGAATAACGAGTGAGGCCAATGCGGAAGAACGCTGATTGAACTTACGCTAAGCTTAATTTGATCATATACCATCAGGTGAGATGAGAGTATGGTCATATGTGACATGTGGTTTATCTAATTACACATTTCAGACTGTTACGATGTTAACAGTCTGAATAGAAGAATTGCGTTCCTTTTTCAGATACTTTCCTCTCCAAGAACTCAAAGATAACTTCTTAACGTATGGCATAACATTGCTTCCATTATCGGATCCACTGTTCAGCGCCTGAACGATAAAGGGAAAAAGATATTATCAGATTGTACAAAAGCATTTGACTACGTGAGTAAATTGTGTCAAACAACTAAGTGAAGACACAAGACAAGAACTGCCATGTATTGAAAAAGCAGGACTTGGTTGTTCCAGCCTCGGGGAGATACGATCTATGCTGACTTGCTGAAAGTATGCAACTCTCCCTCAGTCCACTTCCTGTCATTTTTCCTTCTTCTCAGACTGAAAATGTCAGTTTCAGATTACAGTTGTTTTTCTACACGTATATTTTCTACATGTATTCTATGGACTATTACATGAACAGCAAAGTAGACACCTTTTTCCTGAGGACGGGTATGACAGCTGTTCCCTAAACAAACTAGTACTTTCATTTATTTGAGTTAACTTTTGTGCACTCTTTCACCAAGCACTGCATAGGAATCAAGTGGATCCTAAAATGCATTCAAAACCCTTGAAACTCATATTTAATTCCCTTCTCTTGTCCTTTCCCACCTTTATCCTGCCCTCCTCTCCTCCCCTTCCCTCTCTGACCTCCTTCTTGCCCCCCCCCCCCCCCCCCCCCCCAAACACATTCACTTTCTCTCCTTCATTAGACCCAGAATGTGATGTATGACCTGGTGTCAGAGCTGCAGGAGCGAAGCGAGGAGCTGGACAAGCGCATCGGCACATTGGAGGACAAGCTGGACTCGGTGACGGGCAGCCTGCAGGCGCTGCCCTGCCTCATCTCCCAAGCCATAACCCAGCAGCAGCAGGACTTCCTGGACGGCTTTGTGCACCGCTTCCGGCCCGCCTCGCTAGCCTCAGAGCGCTCCGAACGCTCTGAGCGCTCCTGGACTTCCACCGCCCGCCGGAGGCGCTCACCCTCCACGGCACCACACACCTCCTCCGATAGCGGATAACCCTGGTAAACCCTCTTCAAACCCTTTTGAAGCCCCACCTCTTCCAGACCAACTTGTCACCTCGCCCCGTTCCATCCAAAACCATCCCTATAACCGCTGGTGAGTCCATATTTGGGCTCATAATGAACCCATATCTTGACCCCTGACCTCTCACCTGATCCTTGCCCTTATTCTCTCCCTCCCTCCCATCCCCTCTCTCCTTCCTCCCCACCGGACGTCAAATCCAAAAACCAATTCCTCTGTGACTGAGTCTCTCAGCGCAGGGTTGGATCAGAGCTACTCCAAAAGAACAAAGAAAGGCAAATGACTTAAATGAAGACGAAACACACACATACAAACACACATGCATCCAAAAAAAACAAATTTAAAAAATGACTTTGAAAAACCGAGATAAAGTAGAGATATGGTTTATGTTTTAGCCATTGTATGGCTGTTCAAGTTAGCTTTTTTGTAAAAGCCCTTGTATAGTTAAAAAATGACTGAGTTCAGGGTCGCTGGGGTGAGAGCTGGCTATCACACCGGAGAGTCCTTAACCAAGAGGGGGGAAGTTGGTCTGTGGAGCTGAGGGTCTCAGCTCACCTGCTGGCCTACCGAGGCCATGGAGGACATCCGTCCACGCATCTGTCCGTCTATCTGTTTGTCCGGTGAGGGGAGCAAGTCAAAACATTGGACTTGTCATGGATTCTTCCCCATAGGCTGAGGTGACGGCTTAAAGAGAGCCTACGAAAGCTCTGACATCAGTTCAGTGAAAACGCACTTAAGAGGGAGGGGAAAGTGTCACACAAGAGAAGAGCAAAGGGGATGCACATGGCGTTACTACTGAGTAGGAAAAATTTACACAATTGCCAACTTCAAGGTTTCAGTTTCCTTGTTCTTACCAAGGGAAAGTTGAGAGCGACTATCTTTTTTAGTTACATATTGACATGTGATTTTTCAGTGCCTGAATGTATAAATAGTAGAGGGTTATTTAATTACTAATTTCAGAGCTTTTTTACGATGTTAACAGTCTGAATACAAGCATTGCATTCCTTTTTCAGATACATTCCTCTCCAAAAACTCAAAGAAAATGTCTTAATGTATTGCATAACATTGCCTCCATTACACAGTAACTCTAAATGTTTTGAAGAATTTTTTTCTTTTTCTATTTATACTAACACCTTGAAAAACAAAAAAGGTTCAGTTCAGAGAGTAGGAGAGAGAGAGAGAGAGAGAGAGAGACAGATTAAGAGAAAACTTGCGGGTGTGTTTGTCGGAGAGACGGGAGTTCACTTTTAGCTCAATGCTGCACACTCATACACAAAACAATGAGATCTGTAGTCTACCGTTTTCACCACCACAAATCAGAGCTTCCACTTGTCTTCAGATAATGGCATGGCTTGAGGTCTGCTGGGATGTACGGCCACACAGGCGCACAACACTGGCCCAACTGAGAAACCAACCCCGCCCCTTTGCATGGTTCTGTGCAAAAATGACGATGGAGCAAAAAAAACGTGTTCGGGTGGCTTGACGAGTTACA
The DNA here is from genome assembly GCA_034670385.1 of Hoplostethus mediterraneus. Taxonomy (NCBI): domain Eukaryota; kingdom Metazoa; phylum Chordata; class Actinopteri; order Trachichthyiformes; family Trachichthyidae; genus Hoplostethus; species Hoplostethus mediterraneus. Next base: position 3,726,884 of record JAXDDW010000024.1, on the reverse strand, counting down.
TGATTTTTGGTTTTATTATGTTTTTACTTTTGTTGGTTTGTTTTCTTTTTTTTTTTACTGACATTTCTTTTTTTTATTAGGATACCTAAGATTTTTAGAGTTGCAGAATCTAGAGAGTTGCAGTAATGTGATACTGTATAACAATGCATTCCCTGTTTAAAAATATGACGTGAAGAAAAATCAATATCTAAAAAGAATCCTGGAAGAATAAGAATAAAAGTGGTGAAGAAACTTTGATGGTTACAGAACAGTGAATTGGTCCCTCAGCAAGTTAAACATTACAGTATCAGGGTTTAGCTTTCCATTCCTCAGTTGCATTGAAACAAAAACAGTAGGGTAGACAAAAAAATGAGAAAACCTGAATCACAAAATAACAAAAGCATCTTGTATGACTCAACCCCGAGTTACGACGATTGAATTCGTATGCATTTGAAGTGTTGTGTTGCGGTGAGCGGATCAGGAAGTCAGCGGGTTAGTGGGTTAGCATGCTTTCCTAAAGTAGTTTGTGTGGTAGGCAGTCTGTCTGAGCTTGAATAAACCAAGGCCTGGTTTCTCAAAAGGATGTTAAGCGCTAAGATCATTTTTATTGCCCTTTAAGCCAACGGACAAATAGGATCTTAATTCTTTCTGAGATGCTTCCGGCTGAACCAGGTCCAAGCCGAGCCCTGGGAGAGAGTGAGCAAGCACGCACTCCCACAAGCTTAGTAGTGGCCGGAGAGAGCACTTCATTTAAGAACATATTCAGTTTGCTGTGAATGGCACTTAATAAAGCATGAATCTTAGGGTTTTTTCCAACTTGAGTTGATGAAGCATGACTCTTTACTGCCCCTACCTCTACTCCTCCATCTCTCCTACAGTGCTACACTCCACCCTTCACTATGAAGGGATCTATCATGGCATTACAGCCTCTGTTTCAATCAGTGTCCTTCAGTGAGTCAGTACAGCCAGCGGAGGACTTATCTGCTTCATCGCGACCTTACCTGCCTGTTCATCTCTAAGGTTTCCACCTCTTCGTTTGCATCGGAGATTTAGCCTCTCGTTAGTCATCCGTCATCATTAAGAACATTAGTCCCCATACACAAGGGAGCTTCCCAGATGGCCCGCAGCAAAGACCCTCGAGTGGTTGAAATGAAAAAGAAACAGAAGCAGAGGAAGCCCCGGGTCATGTTCCATGTTGCGCCCACTGTGTTATATTCAGTTACACCAGGAAGGATCACAGATGCTGGAGTGTCTTCCCCAGAGAGAGAGAGAGGAGAGCGCTGTTATTAAGGACTTCATCCTTCATCCTTCATCTAGCAGTAGGAGAGAGAACGACAGAGAGGAAGAGAGAGAGAGTAGATTGAAAAAGAGGAAGATGGGAACCATAGCTCATTTACTGACAGACATCCGTTTTGGCCCATGGGGGTTGTGAACAGCAAGAGTGGGTGTCCCGTGAATATGACCTCATTGTAGATGTCGCAGAGCAAACGGGACAAATGGTATACCGCAGGGGTTTATCCAGCTGGTTGCAATGCCCAGCATGCTGCAGATATGCAGGAGAACAACACTATATGGGAAGGAGACGGAAGGGTATGAAGTTAAATGCAAATCAAGAGACAACGTTTTATTCATTAAACACATTTTGCTTTCTACTGATGATCCAGGTGGTTGTTTTTTTTTGTTTTTTACCCTTATTGTGAGGGCATTTCTCTCTTGCTTTTCATCTGTTCTTCTCCTATCGAAAACAAAGAACTGCCCAAACACCATTCCAATATTTGATAGTGACCAGATTTTCTCTCCACTAGAAAAGAAAAACAACCACTATCATAAACGAAGCGAGGGACATTCACGATGTTTATTCCGATGATGGTAGATAAAGTGAAAGTGATAAATGCATCCCAGACTCTTTAACTATCCAGAAACGTAGGCTTTCCTAGTAGAGCAGGCATCAGAATATACTTCTACTGAACAAAAACAGAATGAAAAACCCCAAAAAGTGAAAAAATGTAAACCATCATTGTTCTGTGTACACTGCCACATAATGCATAATGTACGTAGTAGCACTGGAATAAATCAACTTTTAATGGATGGCAAATGGGTTTTACATGGTATGTTCTCTGTATACTGTACGTTGTTCCTTCATTTTGCAGGTAAACTTTTGTCCTAGCAAGGAGAGACACCAAGGTCAAATCATTAAAAACTATCTTCAGCTATGATCAGAACTCTCTCTCTTCTTTGACAATTGTAGATTTACTCAAGTTTGAAATAACTCCTTGTGCATTATATTCATCACATCAACACATTCAGTTTCTTGTTGCAATTTCACTGAAACAAACAGGAACTCCCACAGTGCCGCCTCGCGTTTCCTCCAGTCTGACACTCCTGTCTGCAGAGTGACGCCAACTAAGAGAGTGGCCTGGCTCGCGCGTTGACAGCCACCGACGTTTCTATAAAACAAACAGTGAGGCGGGAATGTCCGAAAACACGATTACAGCCGGACATGTTGATATAAACATAAACACAGAGAGACACGCAGCTGCTTAGGCTCCGGTCCGAGGTGAACTATGAGCTGTTATTGACACAACGCTCACTGTATACACGCGAACACCAGGGCGGGGAGGGAGCAGCAAGCTACTGCTCATGTCCACATGCACAAACAAGGCTCGGCTTGGTTAATTACCCAGGGCCAAACCAGGAGGGACGTGCAGCGGGCCGATATCCCGTGGGAGCTGTTGCTACACAACCCTAAAGACATGCAGGGAGCAGCTCCACTGTCTTCCCCATCTCCTCACACTGCTGCACCGGCGCATGAGATGTTGCATTTTATCCTTTTATGTACGAAAGGTGGTATGCTAGATCAAAACTTTCCACACTGGCCAGAAATTGAAATTGAATTTGAAGAGTTTGGACGAGCGCCCAGAATCTTTCATCATGCATGTCAAATAAGAAAAGTGAATGACGGCGCCAGCTTATTTTTTGTCTGTAGTCCCGTTTGCTTCTTAAACAAGGCGTGGATTCCCTCTGTAATCTAATGTAACGTAATGTAATATGATCCAGGCAATGCCAGTCTCTTAATGTGCATAGTTAACATCCATTCATTCAGTGTTTAGGGTTGAGAGGCAAGAAATGTGGGAAGAAAACCGGTTTCAAAGTACCAAGGATCTCCCCTAGAGGGTACTGAAGACCACCTACGGTGAGAAAAGCATCTTGCAGAGCACTGAAGATTACCCTTGGAGTGGGAAAAGACAAGGGAAGGAGGCAACTTGCAGAGTATTGAGGATCACCCCTTACAGTGGTGCAAAAGCCATGGGAAGGAATGGGATCGCAGTGTGAAAAGGTCCTTCGGGGACAGTTTGCAGCAGGCGGGGGAAGTCATTTATTGAATTTATTACATGGCCGCTTCTTCTTCTCCCTGTCTGCCCTGGGAGCTAATAGCTAGCAGCTGCATTATGCTAAACACCCTATCACTTTCTGCTAACATGGTTTGGCATACAGTTGGGGAAATCAGAGAGAATGCGAGTATTGATCGTGGTTTTTTTGGTCTTTTTTTAATGCGCGGTGGTGGAGTGGTAGAGAGTGGGCGTGAAGGGCCAGAGAATGAGGATGGTTTTTTTTGAGTGTCATTTATTTCAGCATCCATTATTTCCCTCTTTCCTCTCTCTCTCTCTCTCTCTTTCTGTCTCTCTCTCTCTCTCTCTCTCTCTCTCTCTCTCTGTCGTTCTCTTCTCTCTTTGAGGTCTGAGGGTAGCAGAATGAACTGATACAAATGAGCTTGTCTGTTGGAGGCTGCCATAGCTTCCCTGCTTCATTTAGCTGCGAAGGAAGAAAGGGGCCCATTTTAGAGCCCACAAGCCATGTGTCAGCAATGCGTGTGTGTGTGTGTGTGTGTGTGTGTGTGTGTGTGTGTGTGTTTCTGTCTTTCTACACTATGTGTGGTTTCTCACTTTAGACATGTGTCCTCCACTTGACAGAATCACTTCAGCCAAGGCCAGAGATTCACATCTATGATCATATCTCACATCCCACGTGAATTTCTATCAGTTTTGCAGACTGGCTTTCTCTAGCCGTCCGCCAATACTCTCCTATTGAACACTGACATCACCGCGTGACTCATCTGTTACTATTTTGTCACCCAATACATCAACCTCTACTCCAGCAATCAAAGTCAGGCCATTGATTGAGAGGAGAACGTCACTGCAGAAAAGAATATAGCATCACATTCCTCATCATACAGAAATATACACTGGGAGGAACATATGTGATCTTGCATCATACACACACACATCACCTGAAGCCAATTATTAGTGTAACTGACAGCTGAGATCACCGCCCACATAAGGAAATATTCCATGACCTTGAGATAAAATAACACATTGTACATGCATTGTAAAATATCCAAAATGCATGTGTGTGAATATGACCCACGTTTTACTAAAGGAACATAGACAGAGGAAAACGATGTCTCCTTTTCTGTTTCCTACGCGCCACACAACTTCCATCTCCACATTTCATCTCCTACCATTTCAAGGATACTATGTTCTACCTGCACCTATGCTAACGTTATCAGAAAAAAAACACAGAGCAAACGTTTCAGTTACGACTTTGCACATCTGACCCAAACATATTCCACAACCTTGAGTGACACAGAGCAGAGAGACGTGTGAATCCTACATCTTTTTTCCTCCAGCTTCAGGCCTGTATTCTGTTCTGTAGGCTACCTTATATTTCCTAGACTATACATCCACTCTGTGCATTAGGCCTGTATTGTGTACTGTATGTTACTCGCAACAGAGCGGGCATTGCATTGTCAGTAGAGGACATGCAAGACAGGGCCAGATGCAGCAGCTCCAGGGCAAGGCCACTGGTGGGACTCACTGCTCACTTGAGGGAGTAAGTTGCATTGTGTGTGTGTGTATGTTTACTGTACTGTAATGACTGTGTATGGGAGAGTGTGTTGGGGGGTGGAAGAGTCACTACAGATGTCCTTGCCTTGAGCTTCCCCTACATGAAATGTTCAGTTAACATGCATTGGATCCTATTTGGAGGGAAATGATCTGCAAGTATAGTGTTAGTGTTGCAGCATAAACTGACTGGACACCGGTAATATCACATCAATAGCCTGCAGTTTGATCTTTGGAAAGGTTAGAAAATCACTCGTAAAATATCAGCCTATGAATTTAGCTGCCGTGCTGCCATCTATTCTATTCTAGTCTATTCTATTCTATTCTATTTCTAGTTGGATGCCTGGGGTCTTCTTTACACATGACTGAAGATACATGGTCGGGAGATACTGGAACATGGCAGCTGGTTGGTGGTCGCTGTGCCAGCACCGGGACAAGCCAGGTATGAGAATATGAAAGGCAGCGGAGACAAAAAAAAAAAAAAGGACATGAGAGAGAAAGAGGAGGATAGCAAATGGGACGAAGAGAGAGACAGAAAGAACTCAGAGAGAGAGAGAGAGAGAGAGAGAGGGGTGGAGATGGAGAGGAGGAAACCCAGGGAGAAGCGTAGGTGTTTGCTGCCCTCTAGTGCCCAACTCTCCCGCTCCTTCCACAAGCACCGTCTCACGGTTCAGATGGAGATGAATTATTCATAGCCGATGGGATGATAAAGCAGTATTTCATAGATCTAAGATACGGGATGTAATTGATATCATAGGATTGATATCAAACACTCGGTTGTCACTAAAAATGACTGTAATCTCCTGGGCAAGCTACTACTGTTGATAGCCTGGAGTGATATCCGTGATACGTTAAGTACTACTAGACGAAGCTGCAGTGCGTGTCTAAATTTGAGACGTTCACTGCGTAGTACAACGATGGTGAGGAAGTTCACAGCTCACTACCCGTCACCGATGAACGAACTCACGTGAAAGTAGCCTCAACGGTCAGCCACTAACTTTTGAGGAACACTCTAGCTCATTTCAGGGCCAGCTCACCACCTCCTCTGCTCTTGTGTTTTTGAATGTCAGCACCCATGGCCTCCCTCTCTCTCTCTCTCTCTCTCTCTCTCTCCCACAGATTAACCTAGCGGTGCCAGCCTCCCCGCAGCACCGGCTCACACAGGCAGCTCGGGTTTAATGTTTAAGCTCTGACTCGCCCCTCATTGGCCGGTCGACCTGCGTGTGCGGAAACAAGAGCATCTAATAACAGGGGAGTGAGTCACCTGAGGGAAGTGAGAGGGTTTCGCTGCGTGGGCCTGGTGGAGAGGGCAGCCATTTTATCTGCCAGTTCCTGTTCCGTTGCTGCAGGCGGCCACTCAAAAAAGCTGTGCAAGAAAACAAAACATCGACCCGAGTGACGCGGCGGGGTCAAAGAGGTAAGGAAAGATGTCGGTGTGTGTGGATGTTTCTGTTGTTTTACCAATAATTGTGCTGTGTTTTCAACTGCATGACTTATCGGTGGACATTCGTGTGTCATTCTTGTTTTTTGCGAGCCACAGCTCAGCTTACACTCCACTGTAATTTGTGGTACTTGAGCACCACTGACGTGTGGGAGCGTCTGTGCGAGGCCATGTTGGCGCTCTCCCACTCTGTGTTAAACTGTCTCCGACCGCAACAACGTGATGGATGGGTTTATCTCAGATTCCCAGAAGAGAGGCTGTCGTGTGCCAGTACTGCATGTTGCCTTGAACTAGGAGAGTAAAGGGAAAGCAGGGGTTCACGAACATGACTCACTTGTTTTCCCAACTTTATGTGACAAAGTGCAAAGTTCACACTGAGTCATTTTGAGTCATGTTGCAAATCATTACAAACAAGCTACTAATGACGTGTGCTACCCAGACACTAGTGATTTCAAAGCGTATACGTGCTATACATTCTACAAAACTGATCATTACTCATTTTTCCCTTCCAGTTTCTCCCTCTCTGTGTCTTAAAATGACTTCTGTGATTCCTCCCTTCTCGATGAATCACCAACATCAGCTCACAGCATGAAAAGCTGGAGGAAAACATTCAAGAGGGAAGATCCTGAGAGTATGGTTGGGCCCTCCTCTAGCGATGCACCACAGCCTGTATGGGTTACTCACGCACCCACCTGCATCTCGGACGAGGACGCCAGCTCCACCGGCCGCACATCCAGCACTCCACCTTACGCAGACAGAGAGAACGGCGACACCAAAGGGAGCATCAAGGACAGGCTGAAATCCCTCCTCCCTCAGTCATGGGGGAGCATCGTCCAGAAATGGTCAAAGGGAGATGACACTATTAATGACTCTGAAGCCAGCTCCACTCAGCTCAAGATCCTTCCCAACGGGACCAGGGTGAGTCCTCCTGTTAGTCCCTTGCCGGAGCGCAGGCACTGGGGCTCCCAGGACGGATCAGTGGTCACCTCCAGCCAGAACTCCCGTAAGCCTTTACTGAGGGACAGCCCCGATGGCGGTGGTGATCTGTTCCATCTGGGCCTCCGAGAAGAATCGGTACTGACCAGCATCCACCCTGCGGAGTACTATGCCGAGAAGGTGGAAGTCTATAATCTGAAGTACTCCTATTTGAAATCGTGGCCCGGGTTGCTCAGACTCCTCGCCGGGCTTCAGCTCCTGTTTGGTGGCATGGTCATCGCCTGTGTCATCGCCTACGTCCAGAAAGACAGTGAGTGGTCCAACTCCTACGGACTCCATAGCGGGACGTACAACAACGGGCTAGGCCTATCTGGGTACTCCTACAGCGGCCCTATGACTCCCTTTGTCCTAGCCATAGGTGGACTCTGCTGGGTCATAACCCTGCTGCTCTTGGTAATGGGAATGACTATGTATTATCGCACCATCCTCCTCGACTCCCCCTGGTGGCCTCTGACGGAAGCGTTCATCAACTTGGCGATGTTCTTGCTCTACATGGCGGCGGGGATCGTGTACCTGAACGACCTGAACCGCGGGGGGTTATGCCACATGACAATAGGGGTTAATCCCATCATGGCCAATCTGTGTCGGGTCGACGGGGGCCAGATGGCGGGAACGGCTTTCATCTTCATCAACATGGCGATGTATCTAGTGAGCTTCCTGGTGTGTCTGAAGATGTGGAGGCATGAGACCACGCGCAGGGAGAGGGAGTACTTTAGAAACGAGGTAAATTCCACTATTCCCACTATTCCAATATGGGATCAATGAAGAGCTATCTCACCTCTTCTAGTGTGAAGGAAATAATATTCACGAAAAATCAAGAGCCTGCAAAGAGATTCAACTGAATATACTCACTGGTCTTCACATATACAGTATATGAGATATTTTAAGTGCAATACACTGTTAAAAATGACATGGTTAGAATGCACCATGAATAGCCTGTAGAAAAAATGTGTGAAGTTCCACTTTAAAATGTTCCCCATCACCAGCACGGCGCCAGTCAGCTCTTTCTTCCTGTACAGCTTTAGACTTACTCCGTCTCCATTGCTCTGCCACTCATTCACAGTCTCTCCTAGGTCACATTACGCGTGAGACAGGAAGCTTAGTCATAATATGACTCATGTTGCGAGTGCAGTTCTGGCATCCCTGTCTGCTTGTCATCTTAAGGGTTATTTTAGGTATATGTGTCACATCAAACGGCACATTTAGGTCACAGTAAGGGATGCTATGACTGATTGCAAATGAGCCAACAACAGCCTCAAAACAACAACAGCAGAGCAGATTTCAGTCAAGAAGAGAAAACTGTGTGCTGTGTATGTTTATGCATTATGTTCACATTTTAAGTATTACCAATTTAAATCCGCACATCAGCCCGAGATATATAAATAGTATATATGTTAATCTGTGCGCTCTGTGCAGACATTGTCTCCTATATACCAAGCAGTGGTGGTTGCTCCCTGCAGGAGCTACTGAGCTTGTTACTGCTTGCAAATAGAGACCATGTTATCAGCCATCACAGCCACCACCTACGGGTGAGAACCAACACTGTCAGCTAATGTATTTGATTTCAAATGAGAAAGGGTGAGAGGACAGGAGTGAACATAATAATTCCATCTCCCAGCTGAGGCAATGCAGCTTCACGAGCTTAGCTTGTCAAAGGAGAATAAAGGACCAGTTTTTTTGATGGTTGTGCTTTTTTTCCTATTATTCTATTTCTCCATGACGCTTAAATAAGCTTAACCTAAATTTCAGTTCTAGGCTTCTTAGAAAGCAGAAAGCAGTTTTTATATAAATGATGACACAGGCCTGCACATTTATCCAATAGTCATTAGAAAACGTTGATAAATTGTCATTTTGCATTTTTCTGAATGATACTTTCTGAACTTTGACCTCAGGAAGAGCGTCATCCCTCCATCCCACTGGCCCGGATCAAACCCAAGAGGATATCGTTCAAGGATGAAATGGACGGGCCTCTGAGTAAAAAACCTGTTAATCAGCACCCACCCATCACTGAGGTCCATAAGGATCCAATCACCCTGAACAGACACGCATACATCCCCACAATACAAGTCATCGCAGATTATATCATGTGAGTGATCATTTAACCCACAGGTACATTAAGGGGTTGCATAGACATTTTTAGTTTTGCTTGGATATTTTTATTCACCCAACTGTTCTTTTTCTACATTAGTCCTTCGCCTTCACTAGCTGAAGGTGATTGATAAGATAACAGTCATGCCGCTGTAGCTTATTTTAGATTTGTTGCTGATATATTGACTAGATAACCATCAAACGACTCTAAGGAGACAAAAGGAAGGATTCGTTTATAGTTCTCGGTCTAATGTCACCTTATCCCTATAGGAAGTATCCAGAGATCTCCTCTGTGGAAGAAAGGGAAAGGTACAAAGCTGTTTTCAATGACCAATATCAGGAATACAAGGACCTTCACAGAGACATCAGCACTTCCCTCAATAAATTCAGGGAGTTGGATGCCATGATGGCCAAGCTCCTCCGGGATGGAAAGAGCCAGGAGGTGAGATAGATGTGTAATGATACATTTGTAGATAAAAGATAAATGTCTTGTACCATACAGTGGAGAGTATCACTTATTCTGTTCACGTACACACTTTCATTTTCAGCAGGTTGTAAATGTATCATTTCCTTGAGATACGTACCATCACAAACATGGCCAATAGTTCAGACTTAGTGTAATCCACATTTCTTTGTTGAATGTCTCTATCCCTACATTTTCTAATTATAGTAGAGATTGCTCATATAAGTGTTACAATCCATTTAGCTGTTATTCTGTTTATCCCTTAGGAGCGGAAGAGAATTCAAAGCATGCTGAAGACGTACGAGCAGAAAAAGAGTGTAAGTGATGGAGTCAGTTGCAGAGCGAGGGCTTCACCATTCCCCTCACGTTCCCCATCCGCTCACTCTGAAACAATTCCAAAAATCATTCAGCAATCACTCTAACGTTTAACCGAAAAATGTATAAGAATTGTTACTGTTGTGTAAACACCCAGGTAATATTTGCTTTTTCAATAAAGCCGTCCACTGATGCGGATAATATTGCTGCCACTTTGAAATGTGGGCAACTCTGGAAATTCTCATTTAACACAACTGCATTATAGAGAGAATCGGGCGAGACGATAGCTAGCAGAGGAAGAGAGAAATAGAAAAGGAGAAAGACCGAGAGATTGAGTAATTGAGGTTGCAGTCGTCTCTCCATTGATTCTTTCTTTGTGGCTTCACAGGACCATGCCTTCCTGGAGAAAAAGGAACGCTACGACTATTTGAAAGCTAAATTAAACCACATCAAAAACAAGATCCGCAATTTTGACCAGGACACCATAGAAGAATGGTCGGACATGAAGAAATAGCCGTGGCACACAATGACCAGACAAAAAAAGGGCCAGCTTCTTGTTATTTCCCCCCCCCCCCCCCGGGTCACAAAGGACCCAATCTGAAAGTGTTTTGTCATGTCAGTACCAACAGCACTTTTAGAGTATATTGTATTTTGTATGAAAAGCATGTTTTCATTTTGGATTACAATAGCCTACATGATTATGTGTTATTTTTGTATTGGTGACAACATGAGGTAAGACTTTACATGCACTCCGTTTTTTACACCAGAACAAGAGCTTCACAACAGCTACATGCACATTCATGAACAATGATCAGTAAAAAAAATCAGTCCTTATGAGCTTTCATGTCATGTTATATTTTCTTACAATAAAATATGTCAGTTTTGCCATAGCTATGGAACGTGTCAATTGAGTGTAAGTTAAAAAAAAAAAAAAATTGTGTGCTTCTCCTCTTTTCTGGTCTTGTGTTAAGTGTCTACTTTGTTCCAAACCCAGGTACAGAGGGGAAAGTACGTTTTGAAAGCCAGAAATCTCAGCAGCTGGTGAAGTAACACTGCGTGTGATGATCATTTTGTGCTGTGGGTCAATAAAAATCGTACTTATTTCAACAATTAGTTGGATACATACAGCAGCTTGCTACGAACACCAGACATTTGGCTAATGCTAGCTTACTATCTCATTACAAAAGCACTAATATAGTGAACACAGTTAATTTCAATACTAGCTAACAAACTAGCTTAAAAAGTAAGACATTTTGAAAACGATTAGCAAGCTAACAGTTAACAAACCAACCATTATCTGGTAAGCTAGCACCAGCTAAACATAAAGGTTGAACTGTAACGTTAAACACGTCTGAAAATCAACTTCATCACATACATTAACTTTGGTAAAAATAATGAATGTTTTTAAGTTAAATAGCTTTCTGCTATTTACGTGCTAACCTACACTTAGCTAGGCCCAAAGCATCACATTACGTCCTCAAAAAAGGATCAAGCCCACTTGGAACAAAGAAGTCCAACAAACAATATGTAAAAAACCTAAATCAAGTCAAGTCAAGAGTTTTATTTGTCACATACATATACATGCAGTGAAATCAAACGGTCTAACCTTGTAAAATGGCTCAACTTACCTGATTAGGAAACCAGGGAAATGGAAATAAATCTTCTACTAGCTAGGGAAACACTTCCACAAGCAATTGTAGAGAAATGTGAATGGAAAAATAAATCTTCCAATGCAACTGCACTGAACTAACAAAGGCATCTCAGACAGGCACAGTTCAACCAACACCCAATGAAAATAGCTGCTACAGTCTATAGCGACATAGCACATGTAGATGCTTGCCCTCAGCCAAGAAGGAGGAAACAGGTTCATGAATTAACTTTAATTGTCACATACATGCAGTGAAATTATTTGTCTGCACACCCCTGACTAGATATACACACAACGCCCCACACACATGCACATGCATTTTCAGGTCATGGGGCAGAGCTATAATATTACTTTAATTATTACTCTCTGAGAGCAGTCTCTTTACTCATTATACTATTTTGCTGTGCCAGTTGGAGACTATGTGCATCTGGGTTAGTCTGTGCCCATGTCATCTGAGAATATGATGAATAAGTATGATGAAAGCAATTAGGGAATGGGCATAGAATATCGTTTTGGAATAATTCAACTTCAATATGATGTTTAGAGCGGGTAATACTGAAATAAAATAAAATAATTCTTCTACTGGAACTGAAATAGCAATTCATTACATTACTTAACCCGAATGATACAACCACCTTATAAAAGCTTGCATAAGGAAGCAGCATCATCAATTCATCCGTGTGTCATGAAGCTGTAGTCCAGGTGTTAGGAAGGTGTTATATAGAGTTTATGTTGTGTTACTAAATATGAGACCAGGAACATAATATGGATCCATAACTCATACAGCATGTTGAAAGACTTTGAACTCATCAACCACACAAAGTCCATCAGTCTGAGTGGCAGCATTAGCCTACATTTGAACTATAATAGGAGTCTTGCTTGAAGTATTGCATTAACACTACCCAACATTATGGGACTGCCTGTAATGTGTGTAGGTCTGTCATTGTATTTATGTCCACCTTCACAAGAACAACTGCATGCATGTATTCAGTCATAGCTGCACATGCTTTGTTGACCCCAGTTGTACATGGTTTTAAAGGAAAGCATGATGGCTTTCTGGCACTCAGCATTGATTGTAAAGTATTGTAAAGTATTCCTAATCATTTTTATAGTTAAAAGAGCTTTGCGTGCATAAAGGCATGAAATTGGGTGGGTGACGCTACAATTTGCATCGCTGAATTGTATCATGTAATGCAGTAGAAACTAGCAGAGAGTGGGGGAAAGAAGAAGACTTGCAACACTGCAGTCATGCGCGCGGCGACACTCAACAGGTGCAGGGCCCGCAGACAGACAGACCGACAGACAGACAGACAGGCTCGTTTTGGAGAAGACAAGGTGTTTAATTGATGAAACAGCAATGGGAAATGGCGAGTTTTACGAGCTGAGAGACTATAAAGCAGACACGGATGAATGAAGGAAAGATGACAGCAGGACTGGTGCACAGTTGAATAACGTTTCCCCTTGACGCTTGGTGAGTTGTAAAATATCGAAAACTTGATAAGTACTTACTTTCTCTTAATACTTTGCGGTTATTATTCGTCGTTTGACTGTTGTATCTTGTTAGGACGCGTACATTTATTGTTAATTAACACTATCTGTGTAGTTATGTGTTCTGTTGAGTCTTCAGCGGTGTAAATAAAGGCCTTGTGACTTATACTTTTGAACGATGAAAACAATTTCAAATGAACCGGCCACGTTTACATTGAACATGGAATGTGGACCGAGGCCAAACATTTTTGGGGGTGAACTGGAAGCTCGAGCTCAGTGTGCTTTGATGTTTGGCAGAATTAATGAATTCATACAGTTCAGGTTTTGAATTATTTACTGTACCCTGCCTTTTTTAGGTGAAAATATGCTGGTGTGTGTGTGTGTGTGTGTGTGTGTGTGTGTGTGTGTGTGTGTGTGTGTGGTGTGTGTGTGTGTGAGAGAGGGAGCAGGAGAGATCAAGAGAGAGTACATTCGTTTTGTTGTATCACTTCTGTGTGCACAGTTACATCAACCATGGGATTGATTGAAGAACTCAAAACTCTTGGGGTACACATGACTGGGGTTTATTTAGTAGCCTCCCCCCTTTTACTGACATTCAGCCTATGGGCTTACGCCCAGCTGGTCCCCAGGTAACATAGCTGCAGTGTATGAGGGAACACGGTCCTTCTCCTTGCAGTAAACAACATGCATGGCTGCCCCGGCTCGCCTCTGATCTGCTGTCCGTCTGAATTATTGAAGCCAGTTGGGTTGAGTTCCACTGCACTGATGAAGTGTGTGTCAGTGATATTGGAGAGAGGGTGTTGGTATGGGGTGAGGTGAGACATGGGGAGAGGGGTGCATGCTGTGGAACCAAGGGTGTACTTTAAATAAACACAAAGGCTCGTTCAATTGAATAACAGAAAATGCAAAAAGAACCAAGGAAGTGGAGGTATGCAGTAGAGCCTATCTGACAAAGTTTTTTTTTTGTTTCTTTAATAAATTGCAAAGAGTGAGTAGACTCATCAAGGCATCACTCCAAGGTTCAGAGATTGACTTCTTCAAAATCTGTTTATTGACCAAATGCATCCAAATAAAAACGTATAAGTGATACAACATTTCATCATGCATCAAGGAGATTCCTTTTTTTTTCAAACGATCATGAATTCACTCCGTCTTATTTTCCCTCCCTCCTCCAGTTGGACGTGCAGTAATCACCACTAAATCATGTATGAGCCCCGGCAGTATGATAGCCCCCCTGTGTACAGCCCGCCTTACAGCACCACCTCCCACGGCTTCTATCCCCAGAGGAGCGTCCACTCCCCCCGGAGCCACTATGTCCCCTACTCCTATAATGTCCCTCCAGAGTCCTACTACATGGAGGAGAAGCCTCAGCACTTCTACCGCTGGTTCTCTCCCCCTGGCTTTGTCAAAACCTTCCAGGGAGCCACCGTGATCATGTGCTTTCTCATCTTCGCCTGTGTGGCTTCGACCTTGGTGTGGGACATGCACGGAGTCGGGTACGGGGGCTATGGGGGCGGGGTCACGGGGGGTGGCGCCGGAGGAACGGGGTCGGGCTACTACGGAGGCAGCTACGGCTACGCCAGCTCCTACATGACGCCGTACTCTGCCAAGTCGGCCATGATTTCGATGGCGGCCATCAACTTCCTTGTGTCCCTGGGGTTCCTGGTGGGGAGTTTCTCACGGTCGCACGTCATCCGGGGACGGAGGTTCTACCTCACCGTGTTCATCTGCGATATCACCCTAGCTGTCCTCCAGGTGAGTCCGCCTCACCAAAGCTATGTGTACCATCACTCTTGTCTCTCTCACTACTAATAGCTTGGGTAGTACTTTCTATCGAGTGATCATTATTTTGAGTACTCTAAGACTTTGATCCTGAATGGGAAGCTTGGATATAGTGAGGCATAAACACAACACATACTCACAACAGATGTGAAATGATGTAAGACACTTTAAATGAACACACAGGCATCAAATGAACAATGTAAAGTGCTGGAAACGACCAAGCATGGTGGTATGGAGTATCTATTTCATGTATTTTTATTGTTATACTTCTGCACATGGGTGCTTTTGAAAGTATGGTTGAGCCTACATCTCTCTTTCATTTCAAGGGCATCATCGACATCATCTTTGTGATCGGGGTGAACCCGATGTCTCAGAGCTCCCAGAGCATGCTGTACAACCCCATGCTGATGATGTGTCAAAACATCCAGGGCAGCCCCAGCCTCAGTGGCGGCGCGGGGGCGGGGTTCCCCGGGGGGTTCCCCATGTACAATCAATACCTACAGCACTACTGCTACATGGACCCCGAGGAGGTTAGTATTCTTTTCTATTCTATTCTATTCTATTCTATTCTATTCTATTCTATTCATTGATAATTCATTCCCGCTCCTCTGGGCTCCAGGCGGTGGCGTTAGTGTTGGGCCTGATGGTGGTGTTAGCCCTGTCCCTGGCTGCTTACTACGCCTACAAGACCCGCAGCAAGATCTGGCGCCACGGCAAACCCAACATCTACTGGGACCAGCCCCTGGCCAGGCCCTCAGAGGGACAGGACGTACAGGACTGGGTGAGTCTGACATTTGTTTGGTAAGTTATTTGTTGATCAGAGTGAATGAAGACGTGTGTGAGCAGGTGAGTGAATGACTGAGTGAGTGGGTATTAATTCATTTATTAAATTAAGTAAAAAACTGTTTTATTACTAATTTCCCACTAATTCAACACAACAAGATGAAGAAACAGGAGTGGCTTGTGATCTCTCACTTGTCTGTCTACATGTCGTCTAGTATGAAGTCTCAGGATGGACCGACACATCGTCATGAGTCTGGTGTCTTGTTAGTCACCAGTGAGCATGGTAGTTTTCACAAAGTCACATTTCCTGCTGCTATTGACCCAGAGCATGTTTGTCTTCGGCACACCTCAGTTTCACTCTGACTGATCATTAACCAGCCTGGTGATAACAGCTACAGAGAGAGACCATAAAAACTGATCTATAATATCGCTGGATGTCCTCTTTTAGGTCTCTCACGTGGTCGGTTGGTTTCACGTTCGTAGTTAACAAACATTACAATTCCTGTACACATTGATTATTACACAATTGGAAACACGGTTGAAATTGAGCTTTGAATGATTCGGTGCATCCTTGACTAAGAGACCAAGAGAAGATATTACAAGAAGTTATTACATTTTGTTCTAAAATATGCACTATTTGATAAAACCCTCTTCCAAAATGAAAGTATGAATGAACTTAACCACATAGCTCCAGACATTTACTGAAGAAATTCCAAATGATAATTTGGATGATAATTTAATGATATATTTGAACACTGAATTATTATTACTTTGAAATACATGATAACAAATACAGTGATTAATAAACTTAAAAATACAATTACGCAAAGAGTTATTTTTTGACACTATTTCTCTTATATGCTTGGCCTAATTCACCAAAACATCAGGGCTAAAAAAGTACAGCATCCACCTGAAAACCACAATGACTTTTCCGCTCTGAACCATTTCCTCCATTCAGTGATTTTCCACAGAGTGCTCATTGAGGATTATGGCAGGATATTTACACAGGATTCTCTATATTTGAAGTTGTCCGGTATTTTGAAATGAGGTATAATTCCATACAGTACTAGCTTTACAACCTCTATGTGTCTGTTGTTACTGCTGAAGTGTCCTTAAGCAAGACACAGGGGTGATGTAGCGGACCCTGACCTCTGACCTCTGACGTCCCAGTGCAGAAAAAATAAGATTTCTCCACAGGGATTAACAAAGTATCCGGTTATCATTATTATTATTTGTAATATAGTAGAAAAAGTAGTTTAGTCATAATACTTTGTAATGTATACTCCAAATCAGCAGCTGTACTTCACTCTGATGCCCTCATGTGTACAGCAGTGATTCATCTACTTAGGTGGGGTACCAGTCTACTACTTTTTTCTGCTGGTTGAATGTTCACCATGGCTCACAACGGAAAGTTCATAATCAATTTATCCATTGAGGCCTTGCCCTAAATATATCATCACAACGCGTGTCGTGAGTTGGTGCATCGTGATGCAAGCCCTATTCTGGGGCACTCTTGTCTTGCAGAAGAAGAGGCTTGGCTTGCAGGAAGGCATATATAATGTATGTGACATGTATAATGTATAAAAAGTGTTGAGTTGCCTCAGTGTTGCTGTGTGAATCCCTACAGAACGTGGTGGCGCTAAATGATTCAGTCTGCAAACTCTCTTCACACTGCTTCACACTGCTGCAGATTGGATCCCTGGCAGAGGAACTCATTTCCTAGTATTTTGTGCTACATTCTCTCTAAACAGAAGTGGAAACGTGCGGTAATTGAGAGGAGACTAAAAGGAGAATGTCGTATTAGTAGCTTAAAAGGAAACACCGCTCAGTTTAAGAGTTTGGATGTTGTTCTTGCGGTCCGGGGCTGCCCGGTTCATATTTGTGAACACGAACAGTTCTCCCGAAGCCAGGATTCACAGAGCTAAGACTTAAATGTGATGTGATGGGGTGTCAAGTCTGTAGCTGCTCCACAGAGAATTAATTACGCAAGATGGTGTCGCAAAAGCACACAGAGGGATTTTGTGGGGATACGGGCACATTTTATGATGCAGAACTGACAATAAGTCACAAGAATAAAGGGGCATGAAGACTCAGTGGGTTCACGAAAATGGCTCCAGTCTTCCTTCTCTGGTTTCCTGATCTGGGAGAGAGTTGTTCATGTTGACAAATATCGACTGGGCTGTCAGAGCATAAGAATAACATATAGGTGTGCGTTTCCCGTTAAGTCCATGTCAACTTCAGAAAGCGGAGGCTGTCACGGTGCCTTGCCGCTCGACTGTATCTGATTCTCACAGAGGGATTCACTTACAGTTTCTAGGAGGTTGTCAGTTGAGAGGAAAACCCACTGACTCAACAGTCGTCAGATCCATATCGCAGGCTGGTTATCCCAGACATTCCCATCAGATCCTCGTCCTTTGTTACTCGGCTCCAGTTCAGAAATAGGTCGAAGCCTAAAGGTCCTAAATGATGCATTACATGACAGTGGATTACATGATTACATGAGATATGATACCGTCTGTTTATCTGTTATTCTCTGTATCATTTGAGGCAATTTGCTTTCTCTCCCTCCCTTTTATACTACTCAATTTGTTTCTATTTGTTTCACTGAGAACAATCCTTTCTGTGGTTGCTATAGATTGTAATTGTACTGTGTTAGACTGTAGGTGTTAAAAGTAAATCTTACTGTTGGATAAAGATTATCTGGAAAGGGAAGAAAAAAAACAGTCCTCTGCTGCATGTCCTCTGTTTACCTGATGGTTTCGAAACATGGAAATGTTTTGTTTCACTAATTTCACTTATCTATTTTCCCTTTTCATCTTGTGCTTCTGGTGATGCAGAAATACCCTCTCTCTCTCTCACACACACACACACACACACACACACACACACACCCACCTCCATTGGTCACGTGGCCCCTCATGCAGAAAGCAGTTCAGGGAATTGCTGTTGTGTGTGTTTTCTTCCCGCTCAGTGGCTCTGATGCTTTTCCTGCTCAGAAAAGGAGAGGAGAGAAAGCGTGACACCGATGGAAACCTGGGGCAACGGGCCTTAGTTTGATGGATGTTAGAGATCCTTTCCGTTTTACTTCAGTGTGTCTCACTGTAGCTCAGGCTACTGCAGCGATGTGTGTTTCAGTGTGTGACACAGACATTTCCATTTCAGAGGGCTTTCGAGTGCAGTATGCTGAACGGTGTACAGGGCTCTCCAGTTTAGTCCATTTAGTACAGACTGAACCACACAAGAAACAAAAAGGATGTTTGTTTCCAGCATAAAAAAAGCATTTGCCTTCCCAGAACTGTCTCAGATGATCATGTTAGATTTGGTGTTTTTGGTATTCAGTCTTCTTTGATTTTATGTCTGGTCCATGTCCATAATTTGCACGTTCTGATCAATCACTACTAATCTCCCAATGCTGTTTTAGGTAAACCATGTTGGAGAAGGGCGGAGCACCCAGCAGGCGCCGACTGTTGTCGTATCAGAGAGGGCAGCACCTGACCTGAGGGCGGAGAACAGCGTGGTTTCCTATGGGAATGGAACAGTCAGCATCCACAGCGAGGGCACTTACAATGGCAACATGTGAGTGATGGTCAGATCCAGCCGTGAACAACATACATAGTTTGGTCCGCAAAGAAGTAGGATGCATGTTTCTTTTTACATTCTTAATTCACTGAGCAGAGAGCAGAAGAACAGACAAACGTTTGAGTGATGTATCTTAAAAGGGCACAGCTGATTTATGTGGAAGATGGCAAGACATGAGAAATGTTTCTCTATTCTTTTGCTCTCACCTGAATGGTGAAATAACGTAAAAAAAGGAACATGCATCCTCCTTTTTGAGTTTGGACCGTACTATCTGTCTTCCGTTTTTGGTCTTCACGCCAGTTCTGAGTGCAAGTGACTTGTTAACCATAACACTTGAAGAAGCTTGCCATTGGCTTGGCAGTGATCTAGTGAGCTTAGGCACAAACACCGTGTCCATGTCATATCAGAAGGAACGGGAGAACAGGATGACATCTTGACAGCATGTTGAGAGCATCTTGCTAAACCAATAGAATATCAGTTAGGGAGACTCAGGTTTTTTTATGGGAGGTGTGGAGCTCATAATGCTTTCGTAAGTACGGTTGATTGTATTAGTGTGAATATAACTGATCATTTAGATTTTTATTAGCTTGGACTGCCAACATCAGGATTCGCTGCCATGATTGTTGCCTTAGCTGACACACAGTTTGTGATAACAAGGTGGAGATATCAAAGCCTACAAAAACAGTGATTTTTTTTTTCTCCAGTCGGCAGCTCTGGCATATTTACAGTAAATCCAACAAGCAATAGACACACACCAATAAAACATACATTAGCTCCCCTGACTGTTGTGTATGTTGCTTTACCATAGCTTCTCTGCCAAGAACACCAATGGCCATGGTCCTGAACCTCTGTACCAGAACACCAGGGTCATATGTCGCTCCAGCAGCTCCTCGGAGGAGGCTGACAGCATCAAGAAACCTCCTCAACATGCAGAGAGACAACAGCGGCAGGACCAGGAGCTTCGCCCTCCTGCTCAGGAGGTGGTTGAGTTGCAGTATGAGACTGGTTATACTACTGGAGACACTGGGAATGAACTTGACCGGGACCAGAGAGATTACCTTCACAGGTGGGCCATTATCCTTTGCAGCCAAATCATCCAAAATTGCTCCCAATAAGCATTCAATTTGATTCAACTGGGGACTCAAAATGGTGCAACTGAAATCGATCCTTAGTAAGCTGTACAATGTTATTGTACATGAATGAGATGAAGGATAAAGGATTATTCGCTGATATATTGGGCCTTTTATTGAAAAGTGTGTCGTCCACCTCCAATATGATGGAGGTTCCTCCCTAACTCCCCTTCCTCCAACCAGAGAAATGAAATGGTGTGGGAGTATTTTACTCATCCAGCTTCAGAGTTACAACCTGAAAGAAAATCTGCCTCACCCTGCCTTGAGGAGCTGCAACCCAGCTAAACCCCAACCATACTAATTTAATTTGTATGGGTTTCACTGGAGAGCTTTAGTATCCCATGGTCCTTTGCATTTATAGCATGATAATGGTCAAATTTTAAGATATTGAACGTTGGCACAGGCACAAAACGTTGGCTATCGGCACCTTCATCGGGCTTCAAAAACTTTGAACTGAATGCCAATAGGGAGACTGATAAAAAGCTCATTCCCGTCTATCTTGCTCCTCAATAGCTTTAATTTAATAATCCGTTAATGTCTCCCACCCCAGGCTGTACCCAGAGATAACTTCGGACCAGCAGCGGCATCAGTACAAGAGGGAGTTTGACTCAGACCTGGGCCACTACAAGAGCCTCTGTGCCGAAATGGATGACATCAGCGACCAGATGCACAAGCTGAGCCGAGAACTGGACACGTTGGAGGAGGACTCCATGAAATACCAGGTGGAGAAGGGAGGGAGGGCAGACCTGGGGAGAGGGCACATTGAGGGCACATTGCCCTTAGAGTATTCAATTATAACTCCGCTTTCATAACACCTGACAGCTTGGCTCCTCTTCAGGATTAGTAATGGCTTATTGCTTTGCCATAGAAAAACTAAGGCGCAAAAGAGAACCTAACAAATGTACCACTTACGCCATTATTTTTTCATGATACACTATATTGTTAGAGGAAAAACATAATTTATAAATTTATTTTGCTGCAGTTTTTTATGCTATAAATATGAGATGAACATGATTTTTTTTGTATCTAAAAGTATTTATTCAGTGCAATCAGGATGAGTTGTGTTACCATCCTAGGGTGTGGCGGATGAGTATAACAGACTGAAGGACCTAAAGAAGGTGAGTGGAAACTGATGTATGGTAAACAAATAATAATAATATTAGTATGAGTCGTATTTATTTATTTGCTAGCTTGCTTTCATTTCTTCTTTCTCCCAGATGCCAGACTACCGAGCAAAGAAGAAGAACAGCAAAGAACTTCGGCACAAACTTTTCCACATCAAGCGGCTGGTGAAGAACTATGACCATGGCCTTTGTTAGTTGTGACTCCTCCCCCTTCCTGTGCTGAGCGACCCAGGCTGAAGGTCCAAGTAGTCAGCTCAGTGTGCTGACCTGGAGCCAGCACTCCGCAGTAGTCCTTCACGTGGGTGGTGCTTTCTTTCTTCTGCTGTTTGAGTCGTAACAGTTCAGCTCGTTCCAACCCAAAAAATCTCGAGAGAACCGGTTCCATTTTAGTGCCGGTTTCAAATTGCCCGATTCCTCAGAATTGATAAGCTGTACTATTGATTCCTCTTATCGATGCCAAGAGGGTCTTGCTCAGCTGGATGGTGTTTGTTCCGACAGCCTTTCGGTGTGCCATTGATTGCAAGCAATTACGTATTTTGACATTGGGGACTCCATTGTAATATTTTCCCCCTAACAATTCATCTACTAGGAATCAATAAGGGAATTGATAAAGAATTTAATTGATAAGGAGAATCGAGAAGGGCATCGAAATCAGTAAAATCCTAACATTACCCAGCCCTACTCATGCTGGCCCCACCGTCATTGAACCTGTGTTTGACCTTATTTAATGTTTGCACCTTGAGTATTACAGTTCCAGCTGTCAGAGTAGATTAGACTCATTACAAGGAAACGACAAAATATCTGAGTCTGTGAGTCCAGTTTCCTGAGGCTCTCTGCAGTAGGGTACCCCTAAATCAACCCCCTGCAGACCTGCTGATAGACGACACTACTCTGGCTGGCTCCGATATAAGCTGCTCTACAAGGTGCAAGTAAGAGGAAAACTTTTTTTGCAATTTTGCAATATTGTCATGCTTGGCATGCAATATAGTCAACCTGGAAGAGTTCTCACAGCAGGTTGGCTAGAGGACCAAGCCCTTGTCGAAATACACATTCAAGCTGCCTTTTGTCATTTTGACAGAGAACAAAACTTCAGTTTCTTGAATACTTTGTTGTAGGTCACATTTAATGTAATATTTATGTTCATATTGATCATAGTATCGACACTAGCATAAACCATGGCATCAGGGTGTGTGAACCCGCCAGCACCGTGGTACTGTTCTGAATTTGTTTGCCTAAACTGGTTTTACCTTTTCACCTTCGACGTCACAGATCATCTAAACGTATTACATGTTTTATTATGTGTTCCAGTAGTAGTTAAGAACTAGTTCTAGTACTAGTTAAGAACTGGTTAAGAATGAATGTGTTAATTTTACATTACAGCCATGTGATGTTATCAGTGAATCAGTTTTCTGAGCAGCTTTTCAACATATTAATACACTGTTATACACTTCTGGTACGCGTTGCAGTGTTTATTTGGCATTCTTCATACAGATGTAATTACAATACCTTTTTTCAAATAGATTGAAAAAAGAAAACAACAAAGACACACGGTGACCTTTTGATTCTTTTAATAATGCTTCCATACACATGAAATTCAAAAACTAGAGAACTCAGTAACACAAAGATAGAAAAACATTAATAGTATATTTAGATTTTTGTCTTTTCTTTCTATGATATGGTTGTGAGAGTTGAGTAAAAGAAGAATATCCAGACAGCTTTCAAAAGGCCAGGGGTATTTCAAGAAGCAGAGTCACATCCTTTTACTCAGACATTGTGGTTAATTGGTGTTGTAGATAATTTTGCTAAATTTTGAAACCCGCCTCTTGAGATACCTCGGTGAGGTAAATCCTGGTGGACCAGAATATCGGGCCTATCCTCTTTTATCTAGTCACAGGTAGTGTGATGTTTTGGCATTGAATATCCTCCAAGTGCAGTCCATCTGCCAGATTCACACCCGTTACAATATTCTCTCACTTCAGGAGACATGCTTAGAGATGGGAGCATAATCACCCTCCCGTTCCATCAATGTAATATCAACCACATTGGCATGAAGACAGGCTTCTTTTTTTGACATCTCAACAGATGACAGAGGTATTTTGATGTAAAACATTAACATTTAGAAAAAAAAAACATTTAGGCGCTAACAGTAAAAGCAATGCTTAAATGTTTAAACGAACCTTTTTCTGAATTACATTATGTAAAGAATGAAACAATTTCAACTTAGTAGTGATCCAAAACAACATTTTAACATGCAGAAGGACAACTTGCCTCAATATATATATACACATTTCAATACATTTTCAAGGGTTCAGTTCCCACACAAACAGCATCAACTAAATTAAACGTCTTGATAGATTTCCAGCTAATGTTGTTATGGACTTTTTGACCACCACCCATATTGGTTTGGCTACTTGTTTGTATCATTAAAATGTTTGTGATAGGAGAATCCGTGTTTAATGTACATATGTGTCTGCCCGCCATCAGACTTGGTTCAGACCATCAGCCGGTCAGACCTAGGACAGCCGCATTCATCATCCCAAGTCAGAGACAAACACGAGTGAAAACCGCTGTTGGGGCTATTTTTAAAAGATACAAGACAAATGTTTGTGAAGCTCGTAAGACTCATTTCATATTTCATAAGTGTCCCAAATTCATACTGAATAACAAGGCAGTTGTCAAAAAAGAAGGCGGCTTGTGGTGAACAACAGTTACAGAGGTTTGTGTTTAGGAAATATCAGACTAAAGCATTCTGATGTCTAGTGAGGTATTAGTCCATCGTCTTGTAACTGTGGCATGTTCTTCTTCAACTACAGCGACAGTGAGCCCTGTGAATTCATCTAAATGCACTGTTCATGTTGTCTGATGGCCAAGCGGTCTCGGAGTCCATCTCCTTTTTGCTTAGTCAACTTGAAGGATGATGAACTGATCTGTGTACATACCATCTGTCAGGATGATATGATCGACTTTGGTGAATTTCCTTGGTCTTGTTTCGCTTCTGTTCCCCTTGAACAGTTCCCTGGCTTCTCCCTCAGTGTTGAATTGTGAGACTGGTGAATTCAGTGTGAACAAAGATTTTTTTTTCCCCTCAAGAACCACACAACACACAGTTTTCTGATGCTTCCAACCTTTTGTTGAGTTTCATCCATGATGATCGTGACAATGATGATATTGTAATCTTATTACCCATGTCGATAAAAAAGGTCAATGTATCACAAATGGTGAATCATGGAAAATGAGACCAGTGTGGGAAAAAACAGATTTGGTGACCTTCAGTGGCAGGACATTTCTGTCCTTTACATGTATTTGTGGCAGGGCAGTGCTGCCCTCTGCATGTAACTGTGGTGTCTTCAGTCACTATGGCATGTGGGTGGTGACATAACTGGCTCTGGTGGCCATATCGGGGCCCAGCAGGACAGAGCTGATCTCTGGCCTGAGACCTGGCACCAGAACTACTGGGCTGGCAACAAGACAGATCCAGTCTGGCACTGGCTCCTCTCTCCTCTGTAGGCCTACATGGAGATAGAGGGCTCAGTTCATGAGGGGGGGGTAGAGCGGTTACAGTACATATGATGGCCAGCTGGCACTGCAGTTCGAGAACCACACAGATGGATGTTGATGAGTCAAGAGGGTTCCTGTGGGTCCTTGTCGTCACTAATCCCAGACGGAGACCTCGGCCATCAGGGGGCTACTGCCCTGGGACATAGGGCCAGCTGATCGAGCTTCCGGAGAGCTGCATGTCGCGGATCAGTGTCTCGATGGGTGTCTTCCCTACCAGGCGCATGAAAAAGAGCTGGGAGATGAGACTGGCAGGAACGGCGCGCAGGGCAGGGAGGCGTAGGAGCAGGCGGCCAAAGCGCTGAGGCTGATTAGGGTACTGCATCCTCTCATACTCTGTCAGAGCCACCTGGGCCTTCTCCTGCAGAGACTCCACGTGGACTGGGTCTGTCAGACCACAGGCGTCTGGGAGGGAGGGAGGGAGGAAGGGAGGAGGAGGGAGAGTTACTTAATAGTGTGGGCAGGTTACATAAAGAGTCGTGATCAGCAAAGAGCACGTTGAGATGCCAGCAGGTAACACCATCAAATGGCCCTGAAGGGCATGAATACAAATGGAATGCCGCATCGTTTCTAAACCAGATCAAGAACTTCAACATACCTATGAACCTCAAACATAACAAAAGGCATTGCCAGGATTTTGTTAATGAACTGGAAAAATGTTTTAAATGCTTTTGGCGCTGCAACACACAATATGGTGTTTGTTTCAACTAGCTACTCTAAAAAGTCGTGCACAGTCCTGCTTCATCAATGGTTGCACCAATTGCTGCATAGGACATGAGTGTATTTTCATTAATAAGCCAGGAGATGGTGCAATAGTACAGAAATCCATTGATAAGTGTGGCAACCTTCACTGCTAATCTCCAGTGAGCAACATGTCAACAGATTCACAATTTCGAGCTTATATAAGATTTCAGCTCCCGGTTAGTTATTTTATGAAAGTGCCTTTGGTGGTTTTGGCATCGCAGTCTGCACAACAACGCATCTCCAACATCTTTACCAAAAAAAAAAAAAGATCACAAATTATAATAGTACAACAACAGATAGACCAGACAAACAAGGGGAAGTGACCTGGTGAGAAGAGCGCGATGGCCTTGAGACAGCTGTACTCGGCGGAGTCCACCTGCAGCCTGGTCAGCTTGTCCACCTGGTCCTGGAACACCCGGACCTGGTCCATGAAGGACACCACGCGCTCCGCCGACATGGGCGAGGAGTGGAACCCGGCGGCGGCCAGCAGGGGGGCCATGTGGAGCGGCAGGGCCGACTGGGCCGCGTTGAGGATGAACAGTTCACTCCAGCTCAGCCTCAGCAGCGCCACCTGTGGATTTGTGAGTGTTTGTTAAATCGGTTAAAAGGGGAAAAAAACGTCGGATACTTCCACGCCGTTTGATACACCGCATTCCCAAAGTGTTGGAATTGACATTGTTGGTGTACCCACTTTCCCCTCAACCGGTCTACTTCTACTTCTGTTAGTGATTTCCTACGTTTCCCCAGAATTTCTGCCTTCTGATAACATTCATGACTACAAAAGTTTGATTTGTTAACCTGGTCCGACACGGGCAACTCTGGGAAGTAGGGGATGTTCCTGGCCCACTCGATGGTGCTGAAGAGCAGCCGGGCCGCGAGCTCGCAGATGTTGTCGATGCCCATGGCGTTGTCGGGGCCGGCCTGTTGGCTGTACTGATGGCCGAACCGACTGTTGGGGTACGGCTCGGCGCGGAGCAGCTGCGAAATGAGTTCAGACACCGGCTGACCTCCGCCGCCTCCTCCCCCGTTGTTGTTGTAGAACTCGCCGCCTCCGAGCCCGCTGGCGCCCCCTATGGGTGTGATGGAGGGGCTGAGGCTGGGCTGAGGAGGGATGCGACCGCGTTGGACTGCTGAAGTAGGGTTGGGGGACAAAGGGGAGACGTGGCGGGAGGGGAGAGGAGGCGAGGAGGAGAGAGAGAGAGAAAGGAGATGAGCGCAAGGGAAGGAGAGGAGAGGGGGAGTCACGGGGAAAGGGTGGTGATGGGAAAACAGGAATAGGGGGATAGGGGAAGAAAAAGGAGGGTATTTGGAGGTGAAAAAAATGGAGAGGAACAAAAGTTAAAAAATGAGTTGAACACAGCTCTCCCAGTCGGGGATGTATGTCAGATTATCAACAGATGGTCTTGACCCGGTTAAGAAGCTTTAATTCCAGATTAAAGGGAGCACAATCGAGCCCCGGCTGACTCCCCCACAAAGACAGTGGAACCGAGGAGGCACATTGTGATGCTCTCCAGGCTGCATGGAGGTTATCTATGGAGATAAAACAAGAACTGAGGACTTTTTTGTCATTAGAATTAATTCTGGGGGAGAATTACAATACGCCAATGCGGTAATCACAGCACACGCTTTTCCGAAGACAAGCAGATTTTTTTTTTCTGCACCCTAAACACGATTTATTTGAAACAGAGAATGTCACTTGGCCTAGAGAAAGAGGAGAGGTGCCATAGCCAGGGGGTGAGGGTGCTCCCAGGGGGGTGGTCAGCCGGAATGAGGATTTTTCTATCAGGATTAATAAAAGTATTACATCTGCCTGCTTTATTTTTTTTAACAGAGTATAAGAAAAAAAATATCTCAGTCAATTCAGATCCCTATCTGCGACACAGCTTCATCTGAGTGGAACCACACTTTAATACCACAGAGAGGAGAGCGAACACACTGTAGATGCTTATTCACTTGTGTTCAATATCTGCCAGCGTGTCATTGAAGAAAAGCCCCCCAGTTGGGCCTCAGCACTTAAGGTGAAGCTCCTATTGGATTCTACCTGATCAAGCCAAAAAAAAAAAGGCAGAGAGGGGCTGTGTGGGTACAAGCAAGAGGCTTAAGGCTGATAGATAGCCTCGGGGACGCAGGTGTCTTAGCGCTGTATCCCTCTCAGTCACTCTCTTACGCAGACACTAGATTAAGCCACTTAGTACATGGCACTGAGCCGACACGCGCGGCTAGCTCAGCCTCGGCGGGGCCCAGACAGCCACGTGTGGCATTTACACCGGTCTACCGGGGCCCCGTGTCGTGGCAGAGGCACGGTAATGACAGAGGCGAGTTCAAGTTATCTACGATCGATTTTTTTCCTAAGAGCAGCTGGAAGTAAGGAGAGGACGTTTGAGGTCCTTCGGTAGATCACCGTTACACTCTTCATATGAATGCAGTAGAAATGCAGACATAAAAGCACAGGGGGGGTGATGCATGGACGGAGGACTTATGGGCCCAATCCCAATGTCCCCCCCTAAGGCCTAAGCCCTGAACCCTCGCAGACTTAACGGACGTCACCTGGTAAGTGCTTGAGTGCGAGAGGCTGCAAGTGTAATCGTATAAATCGTAATGGGACAGCACTTTGCGACATATCGCGTTACCTTGACGATACCAAAAAAAAAATGTATGTACGATTGTGGGTTTTGGGGACTTTTTATTTTACGTTTTTTACTTTCGTCACCCAGGCTCTTGCCTTACAGAGTGGACGAGAGGTAATTGTCAAATAATCAATTGACTCGTTTTGTCAAAACAGCATCATCAGGCAAAAATTTAAATAAATGGTTGATGAATAAACATTTGTCCTTGCATTTGTTTACCTTTTTTTTTTTTTTACCGCTTCCGGGCTTCCCCTGGTAACCCCGTATTTATCGTCACAACGCTATGAACTGTGGGTAATTCCCTCAGGCAAAGTCTGCATTGATGCGGACTTACGGAAAGTGTGCATAAAGGGCTCAAAAAGTGCGAGAGCGCCCTCGTGCACTTGACGATTTGACATTGGGACATTGGGACATTGGGACAGGGTCATGGATCAGGATAGGAAGATACCTTCTTTGCGCATGCCCACGCGGAAGCACTTCTTCAGGCGACAGTACTGGCACTGGTTCCGGTGGTGCTGGTCTATCTGACACTCTCTGTTTGACCTGATGGCACAAAAACAAATACACGACACGAAACAATTAGCACGGCGCCGACTTTCATTCAGCTCTCGTTTCTGTGTGGTCGTTCTGCGCTGACGCGACACACCACAAGGTTGCACAATACGCCTTCACCTCAGTTTCCATCCAGGGTAGGCGAACTATCAGTCGGTGATTGTGTAACCGGTGCTACTTTAGGTCACGTGCAGAAAAGAGATGCAGCTGCAGTTGATGAACATGATGCGAAACAAAGTAAGCCTCTTCCTATTCAGATAGGTTTTAATGTATGTAAAGCTGATTTCACAGATTATATAAGTGTCTCGAGCCCGTGAGCGGCTTTTCCTAAAACAATTCTCCTCAACATTAATATTGCATCATGAACATGGATTTTTCATATGGCTGAAGGCTACTGTGAGGAAGACAAGATAGCAGGTGAAATCGTTTTTTCAGTCACCTATGATATTTCAATTCGTACGTGTACTTTACAGGACAGTTTCACTTTTCACCTCATCCAAGAACGTGTTTACTGCCCTGAAGTTGGATGCTGTGAGACAACCAACAGAAAACTAAAAAAATCAGTCTATAGGTTTTGCATGTAGAGAATCACAATAGTGCATACTTGTAAATTTTAAGGACAACTATAAAAGACTGAATATTGTGTTTGTGGATTTGTGTGTGACACAAACACACACAAAAATACACCGCTGTGGGCAATATTAACAAGTCAAATTAAATCCATTATAATAGAACAAATTAATTTCTTGTAACTGAAATGTCTTCTCATCACATGGACACAAATTAACCCCACGTGTTGGAAAGACAGCAGCTTCAAAATGTCTTTTTCCTAGATCAGATGCTGACTTCCTGCTCCCCTCCATCATCATCAGCTGTTTATGACCTTTATGTAATGATATTTGTGTCCGTTAAGTGAATTCATTTCTCGCTGTACTTGGTGTTAACAACATTCAATATTTTGCATTTCCAGTATTTTGACTTGTCGTTTGCAGCCCCGCCGATCAACCGATGACACCTGATTACCCATGATGCCCCCTCTCACCTGCAAGTGTAGTTGAGGTTGCGCCTGATGCTCCTCTTGAAGAAGCTCTTGCACCCTTCGCAGGTGAACACGCCGTAGTGCTTCCCGCTGGACTTGTCTCCGCACACCACGCAGTCCACCACGCAGGCCTTGTCCTCGTCTCCGGCCTCCATGTCGCTGCCCCCGGCCTGGGGCGAGCCGTCCTCCTCCTCCCCCCTCAGATAGGCCTTGTCCCCCAACCCGTTGGTGCCCCCGTTGGGATCTCCCCAGCCCCCACTCACCATGGCCATCGCTTGGTTACCAAACCACTGCTGAAGAAAATGGCAGCCAAGATTTCTGGTTGGCTGTCAAGGTAACATAAATATCACCAAGTCCCAAGTCTGAGCGTTTCTCCTCACCTGAAGAGATTCAAGATTTTCTGGCTGTGTGTGTTTTCATTTGGTGATTTAGTTGTTTTTTGGGTTTTTTTGGCTTGCAGTTTCCCCTCTCACAAAACTACAACGGGTAAATCAAGAAGGAAAAAAAAGTCCTCTGTTTATACAAGCTGATATCAATGAGCGTTTTAAAAAAAAACAGGGTTAAGAGAGGTGAGGCGAGTGTTTGGCAGGAAAAACAAGAGCTGTTCAGTCTCCTCCCACTCCACTATGACCTGGAAACAGTCTCAGTCTGGCAACTTTTTTTTGTTTTGCATGCCTGTGGATTTGCAATGCCCCTTTTCTCCTTTCTTTCTCCCTCGTATTCCGCCGTTCGTCACTCCTTGTGTAGTTTTTGTCCCCCTTTGGCTCGATTCCCCGTCGTGTCTTGTTAACGGAGCAGCCCTGCCGTGTGTCCGGTCGGGTCGGTCGGGTCGCACGGGGTTTTCACGCGTCAACCGAGGGATCTTTCACAGGAAACAATGAGTCAAAACGCACACGTCCCCCCCCCAAAAAAGAGAGCAAAGACAGACCATTTCCCAGCACTTGCAAATGACACGAGGTGAAATTATCTCTCACAGCCGTTACAGCCACGCGCACTCTCCGTCCCTCTCGCTCTCTCTCACACACACACACTCACTCCCAGCTCTGTCTCTGTAGCAACAGTAATGGCTGAAAAAGGACCTCGGTGTAGCTCGCCCTTAGCACATGCCTAGAGAGGCTATGACCACCCCTCTTAAAGTACCCCTTACACCGACCGTGTGGCCGTATTGTTCACATCAGTCATTCACCTATATCGATAAGAAATCCTTCTAGAAATTATGTCACGCTTACCTCGTGAACGCGCTGTGTGTCCACGGTTTCCCCCTCCTTTCAAAAACAACAAATCCGTCTCCTCTCTAGATCCTCCTTCCATCCAGCGAGACCGGGAGCGCAGACACTCTCCTATTCTCCGGTAATCCCACGAGCCGCGGCAGCATTCTGACCCACCGCCGAGCTCTCGCACATCGCCGCGAGCGAAACAACTTGACGGCCACGGCAAAACAACAACAACATCACCTCGACATCGTTTCGAGGCACGCCGGCTACAGCGGCGGCTACGTGGACTAGTCTTTTACAAAGATACACCAGAGCCTCTGCTAGCCCTTCTCTCGCCCTCTCTCTCGCGCTGTCTCTCTCTCTCTCTCCCTGCGCCTCTCTCCGGACAGATCCCCAGCACAAGGAAGTGCCCTTTTCCTTGCTTGTTGTAGCGAGAGTGCTCGGCTGTAGCGATATCCTCTCTGCTGCTAAGGTTTCCTCCGTCCAGAAACCAGAGAGGAAGCAGGGGGACGTGGAGCCCAGCGTCCGCTCAGCCCTCCGTAGTGCCCGTGGCTGCTCTCCAAGCACTCATGCGGGCTTCTCCCTCCAGCCTTTTGTCATTGCTTGCCCACCAAGAACTAATGACTTGCGGCCTAGCCCTATGTGCTTCTTCCGTCCGTGTGTGTGTGTGTGTGTGTGTGTGTGTGTGTGTAGCCTTTTCCCCTGTAGCGAATGTGTGTGTGTGGGGGGGGGGGGGGGCGGGTGCTTCTCTTCCCCTCTCCAGAGTCCACAAATCAAATTAAGATTTAAAAAAAAAAAAAAGAAGGCCACAGCCCTACACAGGCTGGGTTTCTTGAAGCCACCACACAACGTTTGCTCTCTCTCTCTCTCTCTCTCTCTCTCTCACACACTCTGTGCTTCTTGTTGTCCCTCTCCCTTATTTCCCTCAACCTATTTGTGTGAGAGAGCGAGAGGGAGCAAGCAAGGGGGAGCAAGAGAGAGAGAGAGAGAGGAGGGAGGGAGTGGGAGTGTGTGCAGAGGGGGAGGGGGCAGTCTCTCTCTGTGTGTGTGTGTGTGTGTGTGTGTGTGCGTGCACGCTCTCAGGGATTTGACACTGCTATTCAAGCCCTGCGGTTACCATGGTGCCGGCTGCCATATATGGCCATTAGAGTCAAAGAGCAAAGAGAGTGGGCTGTGTGGGGCTGCACACACACACCACACACACCACACACACACACACACACACAGGAAGAATGTGGAGGATCTCTGTCCTCAGAGATGCAGAGAGCATGACCCCGAGGCCTAACTCAAAACCTCCGGCAAACATAAGCAAGACAATCCCTCCTCTGCTCTTTGTCTCTTTGCGTTTAGAAGACAACAAAATGATGGCGTGCATCTGAAAGTTCGTCCATCACCACGTCTGTCTCAGCAAATCACACACACTTTGCGCTAAGCGTGCGGCAAGTGGCGTGAAATGTATTTATCATTTCTCAAAGC
This sequence comes from Hoplostethus mediterraneus, assembly GCA_034670385.1. Classification (NCBI taxonomy): domain Eukaryota; kingdom Metazoa; phylum Chordata; class Actinopteri; order Trachichthyiformes; family Trachichthyidae; genus Hoplostethus; species Hoplostethus mediterraneus. The sequence continues at coordinate 3,693,960 of JAXDDW010000024.1, read as the reverse complement.
GAGATTATTTCTTACCCCCCCCCCCCCCCCCCTTCCCTGGGAATAATACACTTTGATCCCGCGTACGTGTGAACAGTCAGCTTGAGAACATCTTATTTGGTGGTCATTGCCATTTCTCAAAAGGCCCTCTGTCTCGGGGCGCTTTGTCGGGAGGGTTAGCCCTGAGAGGTCAAACTGACTTTCACACCCCTGAAAAACCCCAGGGTCAACCCCCAGATAAAGGAGCGAGGGGAGGAGCGGACGCACAACAACCCCGACTAAGAGCTTAACAGATGTATCGCGAATCCGCTTGCTAATGAGTAGCTCCTCTGAGGGAATGCTTTCAGGCACACGGATACGGAGACATGAAAGTGTCGAGGCCTGAGAGATTCACTTGATGCGGCTTGTTGTCTTATCTAAAGAATGTTTACAGAGATTCTTCTTCACCCCCCCAAATCCTTTCAACACCAAACCCAGCTTCACCCCCCCCCCCCCCCCCGGCGAGTGTATGCATGACAGTGAAGCATTGTCCCGCCCCCATTGTGTGGCTAATGGGTCATCAGAAGGGTGTGTGTGTGTGTGTGTGTATGTGTGCGTGCTTGTGTGTATTAAGTTGAATGAAAGTCCCTTTAATTAGGCTGGTGTGCCTGCTTATTGTCACTGTCACAAGATTAGTCAAATAAAGGGTAATTGTGAACGGCTGTGTGTATGTGTGTGTGTGAGTGTGTGTGTGTGTGTGTGTGCGCCATAGCATTGCACTTTATTAACAACAAATACCAGAAAAAGTGTCTGGGTAGAGAAATTGAGCGACCTTCTCCGAACACTAGTGTAACAAGGATTTGACTCCCGCTTGCTTCAGAGTTGCACGTTATTTATTTCATTCATCTTTTGACTTCCGGATGCTGAAATTCTACGTATTCATAGTTTCCCCATTTAGACTCAGCTTGTCAAACCGCTGCAGCTCCAGTTTGCCAGCAGGTTGTCACCATATCATGACAGTGGCACATTCCTAAGAATTCCCCCCTCCACCACGACGCTGAGGAAAGCCTCTCTCCTCCCGGCCTCCCAGGAGCTGTTAGCTGGAGCATTTCTGATGGAGAAATACTTCTGAATGTTTTGCGCCGATGTGAGATGGGATGGCTACTCTGACAAAATGAATTACAGCACAAAATGAGGGATTAGCAGGGTCTAAGCCCTTGGTCCCAACACACGCACGCACACACACACACACACACACAGGAAGTCCAGATATGCTGCGTTCACAGAGAAAGTTTCATGGAGACTTGATCAACATTCTGGGAGAAATAGTGAAAAATAGGTTTTGCACAAAACTCAAAATGCTGTAAAAAATATAATGGAAGAAATGAAAACCAGTGGATTTGTATCCATGTGCAAAGGATTTGTCTTCTGAGGGATTTTTTAAAATTTTATTTATTCTATATATCCAATGTACAGCTCAGGGTTGATTGGCTAAAATGTACACTGAATTGTTGTAGCGCCCCCATCCGGCTGATCTGTGTTTTTGTTTTTGGGCTGAATGGATGGGGAGATTTGAAACCTATCAACCAAATGCAGTGGCTCTGGCATTTAAGAGTCTCTGAGCTCCAGATCATTTTACGTTAAAGTAAGTTAAAGTTAAGTTAAGTAAGGCAGGAACAGGAGAAGCAGAAGAAAAACCCTAATAAAAACAATACAGTTCCAGCTGCGATGCTCAAACCTTATTATAGCAATTTTTGATATTCCATATGATTTTGCTATTGCTGTCTCGACCTACACATACATACAACCCACAGATGAAGGGTCAGGCTTCCAAGGTATTTATATGCCCACACGACCCCATTTGATTGACAGCAACAAGTTTCTCTGGGGGTTGTCGAAAGGCGTACTGGGAAACCTAGTCCTTGATTGACAAGGACTGGATCCTCAATATATCAGAGAACCTCTATTATGAACTTCAGGTAAGTACCATTTGCTAGAAAGGATATATACATAACGTTTTGTTTCCATCCTCTGAATACTCTGTTTCCACTGTAATGTGTGTCTGTGTGTGAGAGAGAGACCGCAGGGTGACGTGACCTTTGAACCACAAGTCAGGAATGTGGTTGCTCCTGGCAAGGAATCCAGAAATCCAAGACTGCAAATGACGTTTGTTAAGCTGCCACCCCCGGCAGCAGGCAGCCAGATCAAATACACACAAACACACACACACACCACACACCACACACCACACACGCAGTAGTACAATGGCCTAATTACTATTTACAGTTCAGAGGCTGTCTCTTTACTACAAGGTAACACAGTTATCTTCATTATCATAAAGTCAGGCAGACTTCTGCAGCGCTCCCGGGTGTTTCTCTGCAAAACAGATCCATCAAGTCACTTCATCTGGTATTGCGTCTCAGAATCTATTTTTTCTTACAACAAGTGAGAATATCTACTAATAGGGTGAGATAACTTCACTTGAACAAAGCAAATCAAATTGTTATAAGAGCTTTCTTGACTCAAATGAGCTTGATAAATTGTCTCCCTCTTGTTTAAAGGAAAACAAGATTTTATGACTCCATATTTCATTTTGTTGAGGTGGAAATTTTTTGGGATGAACTCTCCGTGACCTTAGAGCTCAAATGAGCAGCAAAAAGGTTTATTACATTGCTGCAGAAGATCAAACCAACTTGCTCATCTTTGGTTGACAGCAAACTGGAACAGGCTTCTGATGTGTAAAATAATCCTATTCCATTTGCTGTCATTTTAGTTTTGCTCTGCTGGTACCAGAGAGGTATTCGACCCAGAATAACTCAGCTCGGTGTCCTAAATATGCTTCGATGATTTGGCTACGGACTGTAAAGGCCAGTTTACTAGCTGCAGAAACGAATCCGGACATTTTTTTACAGACAAACGGGAAAACAAAGCGAGGCATCAGACTCCGCAGTGTGCACAGGCACGCCGGTTCAATTCGTCACTCACCAGCCATCAGTGCACACATGACTGGTTGTGTTGCCTATATATCCTTTGGCGGTTCATTGCCTTTGCTTATCATGTCTGTGCGAACATGTCACGGTCAACTGTTTCAAAATGAGTCGTTTGATGAGCTTGTGAGAGGACCTCTGCACCTTTTTGACCAATCAAACCTCTTCTAAATTTCTCTGTCGCTCTTTAACTGCAGCCATTGTTGTTGTTTTCTAAGGTCGCCTCTTTAATGTTCATGCGCCCCCACTGGTGCGAGCGTAAATAAACAAACACAAAGCCACAGCGTATACGCAAATGTGTACGCAGTGTCATGTTCAACTGTGTTCCCATCGCAGGAAAGACTGACTTGTTGTTAGTACCTCGGCCTTAATGGCGTCGCCTTATGGTTTTTATGCTTCGCTGAGATGATTTGTTACCGGCAGCATGCGGCTGGAGCCCCACCAATACTGTAATGTATTATCAATACCGTAATGTGTTCAGAGCAGCCAGAGCACTCTGCACACTCTGTCTGATGAGCCCTCCATACACAATAGCTTGGCTTCTTGGCGTCCAAGCTGCGCTTTGGGTGATCTATCTGTGTCTTGCCTTATTGGGGTGAAAGGTCTCCAGGGTTGTTGTGGATAGGAATAACTTAACGGCTGTGCAGACTTCAGTGAAAAAATACGGTTGTGAAATATTTGAGACCCTCCTCCGTGATTAATTGAGCTCTCATCGTGAGCTACCTGAGCTACCCTTCCACGCGACATCCATACCTTGTTGGAGGCTTGAACTAAATGGAGCTACCCCAATACTCCAAGTGTGGAATTAGAGTGGTACAAATGTGGGGCATCTTCACGTGCACAAGTGTTTGATTTGTGCTGCAGAGGGATCATTTGCGTTTCATAATTCTGTCTTTTCAGAAACATGTTAACCCATTGTAACTTAAAATGTAGGTCATGCAACCATCGCAATGGAAGCAAATATTTTGCAGCTTCAAAATGTATTGAAAATCTTTATTTTGGTTGTAAATTTTAGCCATTTAATTGAACCTTTTATCTATTTTTTTCTCTGTTACTGAGAACAAATGGAGTCACACCCCTTGCGTCAGAATGTGTAAAGTTAGGCCAGCCCTTCCCCCGAGGCAGCCCCGATAACCGCTGGGCTGTAACTCAATTGCAGGGTGTTAGCATTGTGCTCTCAACCACATCAGCATATGGAAAGTAGGTCTTTACTTAAAGTAATCATGAGGCGACTGCGTAGCTTTTTTTTTTTCTCGCAGAGACAGCGTTTTCATCGCGCTCCGATGGCCGTCAAATGTTTTGACTTGCGGTGACAGCTTCTCCCCGAGACCAGAGTGACCTCTGACCTCAGAGGAATGGACGAGCCTGCAAACAAAAACAGGGCTCTTTTGTGTGGCTCAAAGGAAAAAAACATCTGCTGGGCTGAAGACACACAGAGAGAAAGAGGGGGGATTAGGTCCTAGGGATTCATTAGTCTTTTCACCCATGAAACACCTCTGCTGAGCAGTGCCTGATGGGAACTAGAAACCCACTGTACCTCACATCGTTATGACCCAGTGATTAATGCCCTAGCTGCCTCTTGGCTTAGAGGGAGAAATGGATTGAAATATGCAGATAAATACCATATGAAAAGGATATCTCTGAAGCTAGTGTGTGAAGACAGTAGTCCTTCTTATCACATCACCACAGGAGCCACCAGCCACAGCCCGTCATTTATTTTTAAATTAAATTTGAGTCTGAATAAATGGTCTGAGAGTATTGCACATCGCACAAAAAACGCCCTGCCTATTCATTTGAATAATTCTGGCTTCGTTTATCATGATCGCTCATTGTCGTGATAAATGAACGTCTGATTATTTTCTTACCCCGCCGAAGCTGTAGAGTAAAAATTGAACCGTTGGGATGTTGCCCAATTATTTTTCTTAAAATCGTAGTTAGAGAGTAGACAGAGAAAGCACGTCTAACATTGGTGGAATATTCTCTCTCTCTCTCTCTCTCTATCCACTTAGCACAGACTACCCGTGCACATGCAGTTATTTAGCACCATATTGTTTATTTGTCCGGTAGTCATTGAAGGTATTTACCATTTCCCATGTGCCCCCTCTTTATGTCTCAGTAACAGAGACCTCTTTCTTCCAGCCAGCCACCTGATATAGCACGCTGTTGTGATGTGGGTAACCAGATCCTTCAGAGCAAGTTACCAATTAGCCAAACATCTCTGGAGGGAAATCTCCTGGTGTGTAAGAACAAAGGGCGCTGTCCAGGTCTGACTCTATGTGCTGTTCAGGCATTCATTGTGTACATCGTGTGAAGCATTTGGAAATAAAAGCTTGTTGTAGCTGTTTTGTAGGGGCGGATAAAACAATATGGTGAGAGAGTGGGAAGAGAGAGTGTGTCTCCAACTGCTGGAGCAAAAAGGAAAAACCACTAGTTGATTCTTTCCAAATGTATTTTTTCTCAATGAAAAAAATGCTCTTTTTTATTCTTTTGTCAGAATATATCACTAAGAACGTAATGATGTTCATGATGGGTAAATATATTTTTGCTCAAATGTCTGATATGCACATCTGACTTTTCTACTGCTGCTGCTGAGTCATTTTAAAGCAGGTCTGCAAGTAGTTTGTAAAATAAAGTTTTGATGGAGCAGAATTCTGAGTGCAGACCAACATTAGCATTAATATATTTTTAGTAATATATTACTGTACAATAATGCATGAGTAAAAGCTGCCACAATACATACACAATACACATTTCAGCCAGATTGTACATTTGTTTACATTTTTCATGTTTAGTTGTTAGTTGAATAATTCAGGACCATAGATTATATGAATGATTCAGTCCATCAATTATTTAATATAAATAATGTGATCTAAACAGGAAAAGCTATAAATAAGTAACTTTTATTTTAGCATGGAGGTAGCCTGTACGTCTATCTTGTCCCTCATGGACTGCTGTACTTTCATTGGCTTGTTTGGTTGTTTGACTGTGTAGGTTTTACAGTCTTCGAGATCATTTAACTGATTCAGATAAATACAGTATGTAGTTAAATCCAGCAGGAAGTCAGTTGCAGTTGTGCTCCTCCCCACTAAGTGGCAGTGTGTGCCATAACAATACACAATGTAATGAGAACGCTACCTCAGAACCGCAAACGTTATTACCAGCAAACACCGGAAAAATGAACCAGTTGCAGAATACACCATATATGACTGCAGATCCATGTATGTTGCATTTTGGTGTTGAGAGTTTGTGTAATAATAATAATGTAATAAAATATCCCTCTATGGGTTGAAAGTGTGATGTTACTACTACCTCAGGTAGTAACACAACAGGTTTTATTCCACTTTTTTATTTAAAGTAACTTTTTTATTACACTTTGATAAGTCATTGCTTTATCAGTCGATACATTTGCCCAGAAACCACGAAAGACTGACAGCATTTTTCACAAAATCTATATTTCAACAGAGCATTGCCATCTTAAATCCTTGGACTAGCTTGGCAAACGTGGGCAGGGGAAAGTGAATGAATCACACTCTTCCCACTCCACCCACTCACTGAACTGCTCAGGGGCCCACAGCACAAGACTGTGGTTGTGCTGGTAGGCTGCCAGGGGTGAAGGTTTGTAACCGTATGAACATGGAGGGAAAACATTAAAGTATCCATACTGATGCAGATGGAAGAGGACATGGTTGGGTGATGTGACGATCCACCAGGAAGGGTTTTTCTCTATTTATACTACTTCTGTGGGTATTGGTGCTCTATGTTCTAAATACAAGCACTGCATGGCTTGTAAACATACTGACCTCATTTTCAGAGCAAAATAGCATTTTACTATTCCAGCTCCCACTCTCTGAGGCACACATATGCACTTGACAGTCCAGTCTCTGGTTTCTACCAGTGCTGCAAGCTTCTGCACTCTATATCTCAATTTGCAGATGAACGCAGCATTCAGCAGAATTACTGTGCTGCTCCCCTTTCTGCACAGGATATATTTACATCCTTGCTATAGAGGATATATCCGTTTCAGACCAACGTTTGAAATCCTATACATTTTTGGAGTATTAAAACCCGAATTCAATCCATGCTGTCTGATGAAAAAATGGTCAATAAAGCCAAGTGATATCATATCAAAATGAAGTAGTTGACACTGTATACACATTGAGAAAGGACATCATTGTTCATAGCTTTATTTGTTTGACTGGATCTCAGTAGAGTGGTCCCTCTATGAGATGTTACTGTCACTCTTCTTAGGCCTTTTTGTTGTCTTAGTTCCACCTGCTGGTTCCATCTGTGACTGAATGAAAGGTATAAATGAAAGTCAACAACATTCAACAACAGACTGCAACTAGGTTTCTGCGCACAATCGTGTCAGCATCTTCCCACAACATAAGTAGAGGTTTCATTTACTTGTCATAATTTGCACTCGCCCAGTAAGCCCAGTACAATGAGAGTTGACTGGCTACTCCTCTGAGGAAACATGCACTTGAATTAAAAGCAAGTGTTTTAAATGTAACCTAGATAAGACGATAGGGACCAGACCTACCATGTTATCATTCATCATCGAGCCAGGAATATAGCGACACACACCCATGTTGTTAACCAACAACAACTATTTTTATTGCATTCCCAGCAATACTCAGGTGACTGAATCTGCTGGAATGTTCTCTCCTCTTGCCTCCCTCCTCTGCTTTCTAACTGTCTGAAGAAATAAAAAAGTTCTCAAGGTGAACGAACTTCCCACTCTGCTTTTTAAAAATCTATATTTTTTGCATGAGAACGATCTGATTCAAGACATTAGAGAGGCGGATAAATTATGCAACAACCTTCCCCAACTAGTTTGAGTACAAAGTGTCAGCCAGGTTGGCAGCAACCCACGCATGGGTTGTACCTATTGTAACCCCTGGTTGTTTGGATTTCAAGGTAAACAACCCACTTCAGCCTCAATAAAATCAACATTGTGACTGTTTACGTCTCGTATTTGTCTCTGATATCCTGCGTTTGTTGGCCGGCTTTTATCTAAGCCGTTGTCCAAGAGGTTGCCACGGGATCGGCCATCCACAATTCCTCAATGAATTACTGCTTCCTGTCAAGATGAAGCCTGGCACGTCAACAGCGCCTGGCAGGAAAAACTTCTGTCTCTTGCTCTCAGACACTTATGTTTCATTTTAAACTGTGTGTGTGTGTGTGTGTGTGTGTGTGTGTGTGTGTGTGTGTGTGTGTGTGTGTGTGCGTGTGTGTCTCCTATGAGAGACAGGACAGCTACCCACGTCATCAGGTTGGGCTGAGACGACCAGCATCAAAGAGCCGCTGAGCGAGAAGAAACAACGTGTGCCATTCTCCTCCTGGCCTGTCGTGCACCGGAAAACCCTGCTCACGATCCCATAAAGACGTGATTTTATTTTTTTTGGTGGGGAAATTTTTGGGGAAGTTGAAAGTTAGCGTGTTAGTGTGTGAGGTCTTTACAAAAGCTGTAGGTGTTAGAAATGGAAGGTGAGCAAAGAGTCGTCAATCTGTATTTCTATTTTGAATTCCCATTCCAAAGCTTTATATCAATGTCTTCACTGTTGTCTATTGAACTGGATGTTACTGTTAGCATCCCATGCTGACACACACAACACACGTCCCTGCTGGTAAAGGAAATGCATCTATAGAACACCACAGGTAAAATCAAAACAGCTGCCCTCTTCCCAGGTCACCATGACAACACGTCCAAACAGTCACGTGGCTCAACGTGTTGTCAGACACAATGCAGGCGCAACACAGGGGGTTCAAGAGAGAAACAAGGTGTGTGTGCAATGTAATGTTAACCTCTGCCGTCATGTCCCAGAGTAGGGAAGGCCTATGAAGGCTCTTTTTTTCAAGTTTTTGCCAATTGCTACATTTCTTCTTTCGTTAGTGTTAGTTTCGTTAGTGTGTTTATGTGCCGCCAAATGTAACCTCCTGAATTTCGTCCACAAAATCCATTTTGTGCCACGAAATTCATTTTCGTCACACGAAATCTCAAAACACCTTGTTTGATTTCGTCCACGAAATGCATATGGGCGCCTAATTTTACCCCCATTTTTTTACCCCCCACCGCTCACATTTCGTGCTGCACCTATGCGCCATCTACTGGGTGAAAATGGGCAGTGAAAGCATTTAATTCACAGAATGCATTTTCGTCCACGAAATCCGAGCAGTGTTTCACGAAATGAATTTTGTACTGCGACGAAATGCGGACGAAATCGACAAAATTGATTTGGTGCCGGACGAAATCCACGGGGTAACATTAGGCGGCCATATGCATTCCGTGGACGAAAGCAAATAAGGTGTTTTCGGATTTCGTGTGACAACTAAATAATGTTGAGGAACATTTTAGCTTCCATATTACAGTTACAGATGTGGATTTCTTTCCCTGTGGATACAAAATCTAGACATGAGTAGAGATCGAATCTTTCAGAGCGTTGACAGTAAAGTCCCTATTTTACCTTCATAGGGCGTATGAGGGCGGGCAGGCAGGCAGGCAGGGAGGAGGGGTGGTAGCCAATAGAGTGAGGAGAGGGCTGACAGAGGGAGGGGCCTGTAGCCAGGATGGAGTCCCAACATGGGAAGTGTGTGTCTAGCAGGAGTTTATAAATTCCAAACCGTGTTTACACCTCACTCACAATCTTATCACGTCTCACGATATCAACGATTCAGAGAGGAAACGCCCCGCCCACCTCAGTGTTTTGGGGCAGTTAGAAGAGGGGGTAGTTCAACCACTATCTCCAGGTTATTGGAAAAGGACACTGAACTCTGGTGGCTCGTCTGAAATAATTCGGCATTGTCTTATTTGTTCACCTGACGTCTGATTGAGGAAGGGAGACCTCTGAGACTTGCAGAGCGAGGAGGAAGCAGTTTGTTCTGATTACAGTGAACCTTGTTCGAGCTTGGCTGGCCACTCAGAGTATTTATATATTCAGGGTGAGGGGTTGCCTTTATTCCAGGGGTTTGCTGAGGGGTTTGGGTAGTGTACTACACTGTTAGTGTACTAACTTCTTTTGGCTGCCATCAGCCATGTACAACAGTGGGTACTCCCAGGTCTCCAAGTTCAGCCTGCAGGCCCAGAAGAAGATGCAGCACCGGTCAAAGGGAAAGAGCTGCGGCTACTACATGCGTCTCATCTTCTTCTTCTCTTCGCTCATCCAGTCTCTCATCATAGTTAGCCTTGTGCTTTTCCTGGTCTACGGTAAGAGGCAAGACTCGGCGTCCACGACCCGCATCGATGACTTGGAGCAGAGCTTCAACCGGCTGTCCATGGAGAACGTCGCCCTCAGGCAGCAGAGGAAAAACCTCACCATGTTGCTCAACGTCACCCTGACCGAGAAGGCACGTAACGACTGGGACCTGACCCAGCTGCGTTCCTCGGCCAACATCTCGTACTTCATCATCACCGAACTCAACAGCAAGCTGGTGAGCCACGGACCTATTTGATTGTATATGACCACGTTTAGACTTGTAAGCTCCTTTCTTTTGAGTGTTTAAAGAGTTTACATGTGCAATTTGGCTTCTCCTTATGTATGTGTTTTAGTAGTATTGGTCTTATTGGCAGTTGAACCCCTAACCCTTCAACAACCATAGAAATGAAACAGTTTGTGTATTTGTGCCACAGAGACAAAGGAAACTGTGAGTGAACCATGTTGGTCACATGTCATTTTTGCTTGCCAAATGGTTACAAACACTAGTTTAGTTTACACCATTGAGTCTGAACCACTATCTAAATATTCTTTCTTTTTTTTTTTCAATGAATAAAAATGTAAAAAGATTTGGTTCTGAGATGTAGTTTCTATAAAAAGAGGTTCTGTATATCATTTAGAAATGAGAAAATATAGTCATTTGGCCAGCTTCACATAAGGAGTGTTTTCCATTGAGGAAAATGCATAGTTTAGGAGTATTGATCATAAGAGACCAACGTCACTTCTTTCACTGATATGAACAGAATCAATGCATCATGGAGAGGATGAAGTACTTAATAACAGGGGCGGCTGATGGAAATCCATGCATACCAACAAATCAATACCCAATCAACCCACGCTGTAAGTATGAGATGACTTTAAAGTAAACCCACAATAAATCAAAACATGTTCATATTTCCTCTCAATCCTCTCCATTATATGGGCATGCCTGCTTGAGAAAAGCATCCACCAAGTTTGTTTAGTCTGTCAACTCATAATATTGTCAGAAATACAAAAGCTTACGTCCCTATTATTATTATTATTATTATTATTATTATTATTATTATTATTATTATTATTATTATATTTTTTTTGTTACAGCTCCGGATTACTGTGGGTTGCAGGCTGAGCAGATGAAAGCCATGATTACACTTCTGCAGACCAACTTCACCCAGACTACTCAGATAATGAGGATGGAAATGGAGCAGATTTACAAAGAACGAGACAACGTTAACCTGGACGCCATCCGCCTGCGGAGGGAGAAATCAGTACTTGAGAGGGAGATGGCTGCCTATCGAATCAAGTGCAAAGAAGACTTTGCCAATTCCCTTAGTGGAATCTCCAATGTCTCCAAGGCGTTCCTGGAGAAGATTGACTCCCTCTTCCCCCGGCACATCTCCTTCCAGCTAACCTGTCAGAAGCAGAGGGAAAACCTGGAGCAGATCCGCAGCAACTGCACCAGCCTGTCCCGAGAGGTGGAGAACAGGTTCCAGCGCTACCTGGACAATGTGGGAGCCCAGGTGTCAGAGATCCAGACTGAGAGCAGCCACTTGAAGGCGGAGAACTGGCGGCTGCTCGAGGACTACAGCTGGTGCAGCCAGAACCGAACGGGTCTGATCCAGGAACACAAGCAGAACCTGCAGAAGGTCCAGCTGAAATACGATAGGGAGAAGGAGCAACTGCTGATGGACAAGAGGAAGCTGAGCGGAGAGAGAGAGCTGCTGGGTAGCAACCTCAACGTGAAAGAAAAAGAGATCCTGCACCTCAAAGAGCAGTTCAAGCAGCTCAACATCACCTGCAATTACAGGGTAAGAAGAGGAAGCGATGAGAATGATTATTAGTCAGTGTAGTGTTTATTTAATAAGGTTACTTAAAGTCACTTCTTAGTTTCAGATCGCTCAAGATAAAATATCTGAGAGAAATTTATAAGTGAGACCTGCAGAGAATAACTTTCTACGAGATGAGTTTTATTGTCACGTCAATTTACAAAAAAAGTAAAGAGAGCGAAATTCTTTGGTGCAGAACTCCTCAACAGTGCAGTCTAGAGCAATAAAATATGAAATATATAATAAAGAAATAAAAAGTGAGTGGTTTTGTGCACAGCAAGAAGGTTCTGGGTTCAATTCCACCTCCGGGGCCTTTCTGTGTGGAGTTTGCGTGTTCTCCCTGTGCCTGCGTGGGTTCCCTCCGGGTTCTCCGGCTTCCTCCCACAGTCCAAAAACATGCAGCTTAGGATAATTGGTGACTCAAAATTGCCCGTAGGTATGAATGTGAGTGTGAAGGGTTGTTTGTCTCTATGTGTTGGCCCTGTGATGGACTGGCGACCTGTCCAGGGTGTACCCCGCCTTTCGCCCAATGGTGGCTGGGATAGGCTCCAGCCCCCCCGCGACCCTGAACAGGATAAGCGGTGATAGATAATGGATGGATGGATGGATGGTTTTGTGCAGCATTTTCACCCACTACCTAACTGGAACTGACTGGGAGCCATGGAAAGTAACATCAGATATGAATTCCCAGTAAGCCTTTTGCCTCCACTAGTGTGAGGGAAAGCTGATGATATATGATATGATATAGTGCTGATCTATCCAAGTCATCGTCACATCATGTAAAGCATTTTATGTTGTTGACTTTAACCACAAATCCCCTAGTATACATAATATTCTATCAGATTGCATTTGTGGCACAAATACTTCAAGTTTCAAGTTTATTGTCATACACCTGATAAGAATGAAAACATCATTACCAGTAATGAAATTCTTGGTCTATAAGATAATAAGACAAATAAGTAATTAAAGAAATTCAAATAGTAATAAAGTACAAAAGAAGCGGTGTCATATAAATAATATGAAAGTATTTACCTAAAGAAAAATAAAATATAATAAAAAGAATAATAATAGAGGTATTTGCAAGACAAACACTGCAATGTAATACTAAGAGGTAGACGAAATACTGATATGAATTAAAGTGACTAGTGGTAAACACTGAACAGTAGTTCCTTAAAGTATGTGGGGTAAGGGTCCAATCATTGTGTTACTGTAGTATGTGTGTATGGTGTGTGTACACTTCACTTTGGACACACTATTTTCTTTCGCTGTTGATGAAACTCTTTGTTGCTGCAGTGTCAAGAGACAGATTTGTTTATGTAACACCTGTAATACCACAGTCCAAACAAAGCCCACATATCGCTGCTTTGAGACCTAAAGGTCTTACATAACATGTGTGAGATCAAAGCAGCATGATAGGATACTGGAAACGGTTCAGCTGCGAGGGCAGAGGAGGAGGAAAAATGTCTGCCAGTAACAATGGCAGGAGAACAAGAGGGCAGAAAGGTGAGAACGGGGCAAATATGCCCGTCTGCTGTCGTAATGCTCGTGTAGTGTGTTACGTTAGGACGCTCAAAACCCACCGTGAGTCAGAGCCCACACCGGGAGGATGTTCCTTCATGTCTTTTAATGAGCGGATCAGGTTTTTGTTTAGTCATTGTGATACACTCATTTTTGTTTTCTTTATGTGCAAAACCAAACAATGTGTATATTGAATTGAACTGAAGTGTGCTTTGCAATACAACTGAATTGAATTGAGAACCAAATACGTAATAATAAAGTTTGGTTGCATTATATCAATGTGATTTCCACGTTATATCAGATACAGATTTATACCATTTAATAATTAGCGCTCTCATTGTATTTCAGACAGCGTTAAGGTCCGGCATTGGAACAAGTGGACTGACTCAGCCTGGGTCAGCATGGAGATTGAATTTGGGAGGATCCAGCTCATCTAGCTCTTCTACTGGGAGTCAGTCTGGTAGGACTGGATCAAGCTCAAGCTCAAGCTCATTGAATAAGCCAGTTGTGAACTCGATAGGCTCCTCAAGCTATGGGTCAACTGGATCAAGTTCAGGCTCAACTGGGGTAGCGTCAAGTAAGCCAGGGTCCAACGGAGTTAGCTCATCAAGCTCTGGGTCTAGCAGATTCGGTTCCAGTGGGCAGGGGTCATCAGCCTTTGGGTCGACGGGGTCAGTTTCAACAGGAGTGGGAGCAGCGAAGAAGCCAAGCTCCGGGGTGAGTTTGGGTGCGGGGCAAAGCTCTGGGGGATTTGGCAGCAGCAGCAACAGCAACACTGGAGGTGGGTTATCCTCAGTGGGTAAAACTAGCGCAGGATCTACCGGATGGGGCAGCTGGTTTGGGACTGGGACTGGGACTGGGACTGGGACTGGAACTGGAACTGGAGCAGGCAGCAGCAGCACAGGTTTAAACAAGGTAGGAAGTGGACTGGGGAGAGGAACAGCAAGCGGGAGCAGCCTTGGTGGAGCTGGATCTTCAGTTGGCGCGGGAAGAACAGGTGGACAAGGAGGCACAGGTATGAACGCCTCAATAATGCTTCAATAGCCAGAATGGTGATGGTCTTCATTCAGGATGTTAGATGGGATAGATAGAGCCAACCTCAAGCTTAACTATGTTTCCTTATGTTTTGCCAACAGTGAACATCCAACAACACCTTCAACAGTTGCAGCGGATCGCCAACCCCACCGTCTCAGGGTGAGTATGGCGTGCTGGGGCTGCGGGTTGCTGCTGCTTCACACTGTTCAGCCAGCAGCTCCAGTGGAAGTGGATAGTGATCCGTTCAGTTGTCAACATCACTGGAAGAATTTGAAAGAATCTAGCCTTTTCCTGTTTCAACTCACATTCAATTCAACAATTCAATGATTTTCTGCTCTCTCTCTCTCTCTCTCTCTCTCTCTCTCTCTCTCTCTCTCTAGGGAGAAAAAAGACTCTTCCAGAATGTTTGGTTAGTCCATCTTGATGACGACAACTAACAATGAAAGGACAACTGATTTATCCTCCAATTCCATCTATTACGCACAGCTAAAAGCAAGCTCCTCATATTGAGTTCATATATATCAATAAATGTACTATAAAATGTACTATAAATGTACTATATGATGTACCCCCATCCACTTATAACACACCCTTATAAAGGGAGTAGTGAATTTGAATAACTTTTGCACTTTTGCTTGATAAGATGTGAAATGTGTAAGATGATAAGATGATGATAAGATGTGTTGGTTGATTAGAAACTATGTAATATGTTACATACCGTGAATAAGCTTACACTGTAAAAATGTAGTGTTACACTGTAAATACTAAAAAAAATAAAAGTGCCTTGTTCATCCATCTTGGCTTTTCTTTGTCCTGTCTTTTCTTTATACACACACCTATTTGTGATATTACCCGGACGCAATTGTTTGTCCCCATTTGCGTCACCTATTGTGTGGGTAATTGTCCTGCAAATGACTCTCCACCCCTCCTGTACTGTTTCAGACATGACTAACTGGCAAATGCATTTAATCCCTCCAGCATGTTTATGTTTATCTGTCAACCTGTCAACAGGCCAATGGAGGCGGATGGGAGGATAAATGCTCCTGTATACAAACTTAAAAAACGAACAATGTCCCATCACTTGGCTACAGAGAGCACGGATATCCATGAACTAAATACAATCTCAGTATATTTCTCATGAAGAAACACATTGGAAGGAAAAGATGAAGTCCGTCTAGGTATCTGGTGTGTCTTTTCCGCCCGCTCACGCAAGATGCTCAAAAATAGCCCCAGCAACCAAACTGTTGTCTTCTATTGTTGTGGATTGAATGGTTTATAATGTAAACAACTAGAAATAGTACCCCAGCAACCAGTATCGCTGGTCTGTGGGGAAAAAAAACCATCCCCTGTTTGAATGGCACATTAATAAGATGTGAATGACACTTAGACACATAAGATCATAGAAACCGTTCGATTAAAACTCAGTAGAATGTGAACCGATACAAACTTGGCATGGAGCTAAAATGGAGAGGTGAAGCGACACGAGAACAAGCAAACATCCTGTTCAGTGGAAAGCAAAAGGATGGGAACACACTGTTAATTCAAGAACCAAGAGCATATTGTGTTGGTGACAATTAATAAATACTGGCACTTCAGCTCTTTCCCGTCTAAAGGATATCCTTTGTTTAACATCAAGTGTTTTTCCACATTTTGATTGTGCAGCTTACTGAAAGAGTAGCTGTGGGATATTAAAGGTCAGTGGATGGATGGTGTGAGGAACCACTGACTCAGACACAGGACAGTGAGCTCTAACTCCACTGGCCTTATACAGTGGGAAATCATCTGGGATTATCAGTCTGTGCAAACATCTGAACTGAACTTCCTGTCATCTGGACTTCATTTCCTGTCCTATTTCTTTACTGCCATTGTGCTATACACAGAAAACACACAAACACTTAACGGAGAATTGTTTTGTCGCCAACTTTGTCAACACAGCACAACAATCAGTTGTGACTGGAAATAAAACTGGCATGGATGGTTGAAAATGTTTTTTGTAAAAACACTGACATCACTGTACACATGTCAATCTTCATTTAACAGAAGATTGTGCTACCTTATACTACCTTACGCTACCTTCCTTATACTACCTTTCATACAACAAGAATGTACATGTGCCTACTAGGCTCAAGAGGGTTGAGCAACCATGTGTTGAGCAACCAAACTTCCCCCCTGTCCTGATTTTAGGTCGGTCATTATCTAGACCACGTCCAGTCCTCCGTCACTTTGGAGGCTGACTAGCTTCCACACATTGTTAGCCTCCATCACTCGGGGGGTCTTGGACGTCAGCGCTGAGGACAGCACTGAGCACCACAGAGGAAAAGTGTAGGGGCCATTACATCTGCATCACACACACACACACACACACACACACTGCCTTGGCCACCTCCCTGAAGCAGGAAAGGGAACGGGTGCTTATGATTACGACCTCCTTCCTCACCTGGGGTTGCAGAACTCTGACCTCTTTTGTCTCCGGCTGCTAATGCTCCCTCTTGACGGTGACCGCTAATTGCGTTTCCTATTTGCCTGGCCCCCTTCAGTCCCCATGGCCTCCCAGGCTGGTAAAGACATCAGGGGGCAAAGTCCTTTCTGTTTCTGCCCTTTTTGTGGGTGTGTGTGTGGTGGTGGTGGTGGTAGGGGGGGGGGTTAAGCCCTGGAAGCAGCTGGGAGGGAAAAAGTGGCCCCCAACAATGGCTGTCCTTCTGCATTGAAGGCCTTCAGCACAACCCTGACTTTCACCTTGGCCTCTTTCCAACAGAAGAGTTGTGGAAGGGAAACGATGGGTAAGGTTAACTGCTTGAAGGGGGGTTGGGGTGGGGTGTTGGGGGTGGGGGGGGTCAGACGTAGAGCCGCCTGTGTCTGAGCTGCATGACTTCATGAGGCTTTGGTTTTATGGACAACCCAACAGTCCTAATGGTATCTGGAGTCACGATAAATGAACACCACAAAGACCTTGACCTTCAGCCGCACATCCGAGGTGTCCTTGCATCTGTATTATTTACACCCTACAGCTGGAGGTGCTGGCCAGCATTGTCTCACATGTGTAGAGTGGCTTGAACCAAAGCATTCAAATAAATGGTAAGACACTGACGATATCCAATGAACCATAGTTAAGACCCATATACCAACAGAGCTGACACTTCAGTATTAAATGCTATTAATTGTCACATTGTCATATAGTTCAATTTCAACATTTTGGGGGGAAAAAATCATTTGACGTTTCATATCTCTTAAATATACATAGATACATGGATACACGCTGACCCAGAATGAAACTATAAAGGAGGAGCAAGTGATATTGTAAACAATGTGGATGTCATCAGCTCAGCCGCTGTAGGCCTAGAAAAGCCGTAACAATGTCCTATTTATCAGCGCCATTGATTATCCATCACATACTGAGAGCTTCACTGGTGCTACAGAGGCAGGGACATGGAGGAGATTAATGGCCATCTAGTCGGCTAAGACAGTGAGACAGAGCTAGATCCACTGCCGTGATTTAATTTTGATCCCTCAGACACACTGAAAGAGGTCAGTCGTTACAGACGTTACTTGCACAGAGCTCAACAAATATGTTGACAGCAGCTAGACGAGTGAGGTTAGGCTGTAGGTGATACGTGATAGAGGAAGCCTGGTCCCAAAGCAGGATGTCCAGTCACTTGCCCCGAGACACCTTTGTGTCATAGTCAGAAATGATTCAAAATAAATAACATGAGACCAAAACCTTTTCTGTTTCCTGGTAGCTAATAAATGGGCTCTTGGTTATCTTAGGTGTCAGATTGGAAATATGACCATCTTCTCCATTTCTATTGAGTTTTACAATAGAAGTTTTGTTTTTTTAATCTGACTCCACGCCTAAACCATATCAAGACACAGATTTGATCGAGGCGGGGAAGCCCAAAGTCCCTTCTGGTCCTTCAAAGAGGTCCGGATAGATAGATAGATAGATAGATAGATAGATAGATAGATAGATAGATAGATAGATAGATAGATAGATAGATAGATAGATAGATAGATAGATAGATAGATAGATAGATAGATGGATAGATAGATAGATATAGATAGATAGATAGATAGATAGATAGATAGATAGATAGATAGATAGATAGATAGATAGATAGATGGATAGATAGATAGATAGATAGATAGATATAGATAGATAGATAGATGGATGGATAGATAGATAGATAGATAGATATAGATAGATAGATAGATAGATAGATAGATAGATAGATAGATAGATAGATAGATAGATAGATAGATAGATAGATAGATAGATAGATAGATAGATAGATAGATAGATATAGATGGATGGATGGATGGATGGATGGATGGATGGATGGATGGATGGATGGATGGATGGATGGATGGATAGATAGATAGATAGATAGATGGATGGATGGATGGATGGATGGATGGATGGATGGATGGATAGATAGATAGATAGATAGATAGATAGATAGATAGATAGACAGACAGACAGACAGACAGACAGACAGACAGACAGACAGACAGACAGACAGACAGACAGATAGATAGATAGATAGATAGATAGATAGATAGATAGATAGATAGATAGATAGATAGATAGATAGATAGATAGATAGACAGACAGACAGACAGACAGACAGACAGACAGACAGACAGACAGACAGACAGACAGACAGACAGACAGACAGACAGATAGATAGATAGATAGATAGATAGATAGATAGATAGATAGATAGATAGATGTGTTTGCTACAGAGTGCACGTATCACGTATCACGTATGGAATCCACCGTAGAAACTGTTGCTGCAACATCACAGGCAGGTTTCAAGAACAGGATTCAACATACATGTTACATAAAAACAGACATGGAACAGCAATTTCATGCATGGAAAATAGATAGAGAGATAGACAGACAGACAGACAGACAGACAGACAGACAGACAGACAGACAGACAGACAGACAGACAGACAGACAGACAGATAGATAGATAGATAGATAGATAGATAGATAGATAGATAGATAGATAGATAGATAGATAGATAGATAGATAGATAGATAGATAGATAGATAGATAGATGTGTTTGCTACAGAGTGCAAGAGACTTGAAGTGACGTGGGTGTGGCTCTTACAGTTCCCTGAGGTTGAGGCGTCCCCTAAGTACAGTCTGGCTCAGCAGCCAACCTCAACCGTTTGTGTGGAAGCTAGAAAATTGACCTCAAACCAGCATCTTGGCAGGCGTTGGCAAACTGTTTAGCCCAGGGGCCTCATGTGGCCTTGGGAAGCAGATGCGGTGCCACAAAGAGGAGGATCTATACTAGTGCAATCATATCAAAGTTTGAGGGCTAGAATAAAATTATTTAAGGTTGGGATGTGGCCCTTGGGCCTCACTTTCCCCACAGTTGTTCTAGGCAGCAGCATCCTGTAATTCACTGTGTACTGCCGCCATCTAGTGTCCATTACAGTGTATTGCCATCTTGGAACTGGAAGAGCAGTAACGTGTCATGAAATTAGAGGCAGTTAGTAATGAAGTGTGGCTCCCTCTAGTTGGGTTCTTGGTCTGCAGGCTACTGTAACTTCCACAAGGTGGCGATATGAACACCCCACATCTAGAAGCTGTAATTCTAGAGGATAGAGAAAGTGAATTCATCAGGTAAGGACAAAAGGCTTTGCTTGTACATCCAACTGATCTATCAGAATGTATCCTCACTAAAGTGAATGAATGCAAACTTGTAAACTTGTAAACATGGAATTATGTTTTGTTTCTGTTTTCTCAATCAAACAGCAGCTTTAAATAGTCAAAAACCAGGGCAGGAAAATTCATCGCCATTGAATAGTTAAAAAAACCTGCACCTCCCCTCGAACCTTCTCCCTTCAAACCTCAACCTACATATGGGTTTGAATCTAACGCTGCCACAACGACCTCTTCCTGTCTGCCGTCACTGTTTACTGTGCTAAAAGCTTTGAAATGCAGAGAGAGGACTCTGCTAGATAGAGCTTGATAACATGATTGCTTGTCGGTGACCGTGGGAACCCGTGACAGTCAGACAGACATGCCTTTGGGTCATGACCCCAATAGAATTACTGGTGTGAATGAATAATGAATAATTGATCCCAAGAAATCAAATTACTGATGCTCTAAAACGGTTAGGGGCTAATGCAGACCTGGCTCAATCCTAATGGTGTTAGGTTCCCCACATACCTGGCTGGTTGTTGTCACGTTTGTTTGAAAAGGTTTATCATGCTTGTTGTTGATGGAAAGTTAAGACATTTAGATGCAGTTAGAAGTCATATGGTGTTATGAATAGGCTTTATAGACCTTTTAAACTGATTTATGATGCTCTCATGGAGTAGTTGACAGTCCATGTTCAGCTTCTTGACAGAATTATTTCAATAGACATCGGTCTTCAAATAGGCCTAATATAAAACTACATAAGTCCAACTGTCAAATTGTGTCTTTCTATGGACTATGGAGCTTCTAGTGTAAAACCTAAAAAAATAATAATAATAAATTGTTCATTAAATATGCCAGTTAATAATTCCATTTCATTCTGTCTGTGAGTGATTAATAAATTACTGAATGTACAAATCGATTTGTAAATGATTCAATTCAAACAATGAATTCACATTTACATTGTACTTTATGTTATTCCATTTACTAATGTGTTCTATTCATATTCATCTATTCATCTATTCATCTATTCATCTATTCATCTATTCACAGAAATATTTTCCATCTAGCAGTATGGAAAATATTTCTGCTTGTGCCACGGATGCATGTGAAGCATGTGGTTACCAGCATTAGCCAACAATCTGACACCCACTGTCGGTAAATTCCTGTATACCCCAGAATATGTTTACAGATTTGTTTCAGAATATGCCAAATAAATATTTTGGCCAATCTGACTAAATTTGAAACGTCGTTCTGTTCCGGTGTAATGTTGTCAGTGTGGACAGGTGCTGGCAAAACATTTTTCCCTGATCAATACATCGAGGGCATCGATCCACTAACAGATCTGCATCGATACAGAGAGGCAGGGTGAATGTTTGTTAGACCTGTAGCCTGCTCGGTGTTCCCCTCTGTCGTCACTACCCGGTCACGACTGGTGCGCGTAACGTGTAGATGCCATGATCATGTTCCTCCATCACCAGGCGCACTGTTGGGTTTCCCCCCGCGATTCTGCACGCAACGACCATGCAATAAAATAAAATCAGTCCTCGCAGGACGGTCGTCCAGGCCCCCGGCCACAGGCTCTCCTCTGGGGGTGTTTCTGCAGCACCATGCAGGCGGCGAGCACCGGAGCAGCTGATACCGACGCTACTGTAAACGGCAGCAGCAGCAGCAGCAGCAGCAGCACCGACGTCGACAGAGAAGGGGCAGGGGAGAGGATGGAGAGGACGGCGCCAACCGAGGAGGACAGGACCAACCAGCGGCAAATGTCCGGGGTGCTCGGTGAGTTGAAATAAGCGGTATAAGATCGGTCTTGCACGACGGAGATGAGAAGGAGCTGGGCTGTTGATGTTTATCTGCAACGGGCATGATGAGAAATAGAGGAGATTACTGTGCATGTGCGATGGCGCGGTCGTGGATTCGTGATACTTCACTCCGCACAATCCCACTGACCCGAAGAAGACACAGAGGTCAGGCGGCTGTGTCGTTCGTTGGATTTTTTTTATTTTTTTTTGTTATTTCGGTGTGTCTTTTTTCTCACCCCCGCTGCATAGTGCGCATTCCGGTTCACAGAGGCCCGGGGAAGTGTCACGGCTTTGTGGTCCACAGGTGCATGGTGGAGTCATATGCAGGGGTGAGGTGCATCCCTCCGCTGGGCTGCTGCACTTCCTCCACAAAACTGCAGATTGCAGATAAGTTTTACCTGTTTTGTTCCCAAGTCTTCAGCATTTAGTGAGAAAATAATTTAGTGGTGAGCAAAATGATTGTCACAGAATTGTTGTCATGGTCATGGCTGGAATTATCACTGATGGAATTATAAATAAGTAGAAATTCAGTGTAGTTTATTACCGTAAACAATTATTGTACCACGAGGGGAATTAGAGCATAACGTGAGAGACTAGGGAGAAAGTCCTGGCCAGCTGGATTTGATCATAATAGCCCTTGTAGGCCTCAAGATTAAATGGGACCAGCGCAAAACCTACAGGAGGATATCTTGACCACATGCCATGCTACAAATGCTGCAATATGCAACTACAATATGCATGTTTTGGCCTTGAGGCAGCGATGGCCGTTTGCTTGTCCCTGCCCTGCCTGCCCTCAGTTGGGCAAGTTCATGCCCCAACACTTCTTGATGATGTCAGATGAGCTGTGCGGGACAGTCTAGCTCTGTCGGTTTGCCACGTAGAAAATGTAGCATCTGTGGAAGTAAAACGTAGTGTATTGCACGACATGAACGTATTCATGTATCTGATCAGATACACGTCCACACCTCTTACCTGTCTAGCAGTGTGGAAAAGCAATCACTATGTTCACCTGTGTTTTTTGAACGGGCCTTGTCTGCTGCATGTTTAGCTTTGCTGTGCTCTCTTTTCTTCTTGCTTTCCTCCAATGTTGTTGTTGCTATGACTTCCCTAGCCGCTAGCCTCACCTTGGTAGCCACAACCCAGCTCATTGCTAGCACATACGACACACACACCCATAGCAAATGGTGCATGCGCCAAAACAGAATTGAAAAGGCAAATAGGGTTGGATTTAAGCATAAACACACAGACTGATGATGGATACTATACAGTACCTCATTTATCTATTGTGACTTATTGTACTCCTCTTGCTGCTTACGTTATGTGGTCAAGATTTCCTCCAACGTTTTGCATTGGTCACATTCTGACTCAAGATGCAAGTAAATACAAATGAACTGCAACAACATCTTGAGGCCATTTAGGCCGATGCAGGCAGTGATAACCTTTTCAAAAGCTTTTGGCGAATCATCAACAGAATGTACCCATAATACACCTTCTTTAACAAGAATATTATTTAGTATATATTTCGTCGGTCATTTAGTAGCTTTATGTACGGATAAATCGCTGATTCACTGGTTCATCAGTTATCAGGCCACCATAGATCGTTTCACCTTCCTTCTGCTTTTGCGAATTCTGTAACAACCACCCAGATACCAGTAAGTCCTCTGTAGTTCACGGGTTGTCGCCTCAGAGCAATTATCGATGATCCGTTTGCAGGTTCTCCCCGTGTTCACGTTGGGTTTCCTCCTTGTGCTTCAGTTTCCTCCCACACTCTCAAGCCATGCAGGTCAGGTAGGTGCGAGACTCTATATCGCCCATAGGTGTGAATGTGTGTCTCTCTGTGTTTGCCCCTGTGATGGACTGATAGACCTGTCCAGGGTGCCGCTTTCCGCCCAGTGTATGCTGGGATAGGATCCGTCCCCCCCCTGCAGCTCTAAATAGGATTAGAGAAAAATAATGACTGTTCTCAAATGAATATTTTAACAGTGGAAATGAAGATCCATGCAGAGACCTTGTGGCTTCCTCTGGTACAGATCGGCCTAGCGGCTTTAGTGTGATGAGCCCAGCGTGCATTGCCAAGCTCGGGGAATGAAGAGGTGCTCAGCTCTGGACCGCGCTATTGTTTTGCTCAGGACGCTTCAAAGATGACTGCCCATAGAAAGCCTATAGGTCTTCTCTTTGTGAGGGGGTGACGAATGGCTTTCATTTGAGAACCTAAATAACCAACTGCTCACACTGCGAGGAAGATATAATATGGGTTTTATCCTGGGCAACGGTTCTGCAATGCACGTCAGCTCTGCTGCAGTCGGACATTAGATTCATCTCTCTGTGTATTTAAAGGGATCATGATGTTCTTGAATTGCTCTGAATGGATGAATCGCTGCTGCCTGGCCTTGGCATTTGCCTGTCAGAGATGCACGATGTTCTTGGAGTGTCTTGACGAAGGCCCAGCCATTACACGCAATGATGTGAGTGAAATAAATCAGTGGAGAGAGAGAGGCGGTAGCTCAGATTAGCTCTGATGCTCGAAGTCGTACAGCGTAGGCAGGACAAAGAGCCAAACAGTCAATGATTTGGCCTGGATTGCATCATCAATAGCCATATAACATATATATACTGACACCAACACGCGCGCACGCACACACACACACACACACACACACACACACACACACACACACAGACACAATTAACAAAATGGTCCAGTGATTTATACCTCCCATAAGGAACTGTTTTTAAACCGTCCCCTAGCGAGACACCTCTCTGTCTCAGTGCTGCTCTACTGTGGGAATGATGACAAAGGAACATGTCCTCATTTGCCACATTCACAGATTAATGTCTTCTGACATGCTGCTACTACATTAAAGAAACATTGAGTGTTGGTTCCAGTCGCTGAACCGGCATGCAGGTCTGTCATATATAATGCTGTAAGGCAATAATGGAGAGATGACAGCGGTGATGGCTTTAAATGGGAAGGATTTGGCTTTGTGCCGGAATTAAGCAATGAGATAACACAGTTGATGCTGCAGAATATGAAATCCCGATAGTGTCGCCTGGATAAAGGGATGGAGACAGTGACATGGTATGATTCACTGTACTGTAGAGAGAGATAAAGAGACCTGAGGGCAAGAACCAGTGTGTGAAAGAGAGAGAAGAGGTTGCAGCAAAAACGCTGACTACAGACCACAGCAATCATATTGCAATAGTAGTGGGATGCCGCTGCTGTGAAAACCAATGCCTCTTGCTTTTCCTACACTTAGCGGTTCTGAAGAGCCCTACTTGAGAAGCTAAAGTGGAATAAACTCAACCACAATTCCTGAGTGGTTACGCCTGCTTACAAATCCCCTGATGAAATGTTTTGAAGTAGGCCTGCATCCCGCTCCGTACCGCGCACGGCGAAGAGCAGTCGGATGAGCATTGCAGCACAGTCAACCTTCACGCCGGGTTGAACAATTATTTCAGACATTGGTCTGATCTACGTCTTCCCTCTGAGAGGAGCAGGACATGAAAGAAAAGCAGGATGGAGAAAATAAACGCTTTGTGGCCAAACAGTGTCAGTAATGAGCGACGGAGTGACACTGGTTGGCAGGTTGGCAGCGTTCTGCCACAGTAAGCTGTCATCTGTGTCCTTGATCACCCTGATGAGAAAATATCACCATCTGTCTCTCCCTCTCTCTCACACACTACTTCGTTCACTCACTCCTCTGTCATCTTTGCCACCCCCTCCCCACCTTCTCGCTTGCTCTCACTTCCTCTCTTAAATCAATCCAAATGTTATTAACCGCAGTTTGATTTGATCTGCTCTTCTTCTCCTGTCGCCCCGTGTGTTCAATCCTTCCCTTTAGATAAATTGTTTGGGAAACATCTTCTGCAGGCCAGACGGTACATCATGTCTCGTAAGTCCTGGCTGAAGATGGTGCCCACCGACAACTGTGACATCCTGATGACATTCCCAGGTACGGTAAGGTCCATCCCTTCCTCCCTGCTCGTCCTCTGACCAATTCTTCACTATAGCGAGAGAGAGAGAGAGAGAGAGAGAGAGAGAGAGAGAGAGAGAGAGAGAGAGAGAGAGAGAGAGAACGGCGCATCCTCTTGCATCGAGATGTCTCGGGCAGCCGGCCAACCTCCCAGACGCGTGGCCGGGACTATGAATGCTCTCCGGGGACAATTAGATCTCGTCCGTTTACTGTGTATCTACAGACCGACCACCCTGCTGTCGTGTCCTTTAGAGAGCGGTGCGGCTCGTGGGCAGAAATACGGCTGATGATGGTTTCATCAAACTACAGCGTGACTCAGAGATGCTGGAACAGATCACTTTTCTATACAGGTTGCAGGGTACACAGCACATACACCGCCTTCTTAACTCTAATGGTCCCCATTCATATCCCTCTATTGGTAAAACGCTGAAAAATGTCTTTAATTGATGAAATGCATGAGCTGAATATCTCCACAGACTCATAACTGTCAAACTGTTAAATGTTATTTGGGTTTATACATTTAAATGGTCTCAATATAAATGTATTAGTATTTTTTTTAATGGCCAAACTGAGTCAAAATAGGCTGCAACACTTTAGTTTCCTTCACAGCTTGAATCAAGATCATGAATCCCATCATTTCAAACTGTGGAAGAAATGTTTTTGGCTTCTTGGCCCTTCAGGCTTTGAAGGATGAGCTTGGTCCAGCCTCTCTAAGCAGCACTGGATTGATCATGTCCTACCCTGAGTAAACACGCCTGCAGAACATTCATGTAAACAAAGACGCCTGCATGTGTGGCACGGTGCGTTATGTTTCATGTTGACAAAGGCATTGTGTAGTTCAATGTTAAGCTCAGGTTTCTGTAGCCTTTGACTCTAAAAAGTATACATCAGTCGGTTGAAGTGGAAATGAAACCGGTTCCTCTCTCACTCTCACTAGATACGATAGATGATCACACGTTGCTATGGCTCCTGAACCAGGTCCGGGTCGGCATCCCGCAAGTCACCATTCAGGTTCGACAGCATAAACACACCCAGGGACACGCCTTCTTCATCACCACAGCTTTTGAGAAGTAAGACTCAAATAACTCAGTGTTTGCTGTGTGCACCTCTGCAGACGTGGGTAAAAACCAGTAGATGCGGACATTCAACCTGCTTCTAGTTTATCTTGTTTTGGAGGCAAAGACTAAGCGCACCTCAGCAAATTCAGATTTTAGAAACCATATTGAGATATACTTCCCAACTCTGGTGTGTGTGTGTGTGTGTGTGTGTGTGGGTGCATGCATCGATTTCTGTATGCCCGTGAACGTGATTATGTGTGTGTGTGTGTGTGTGTGTGTGTGTGTGTGTGTGTGTGTGAGAGAGGGTGCAGGGAGGTGAGAATTGTGTTTTCTCATTCTTCATTATTTATTGCAGCGGTGAGATCGACTCCGTCTCAGAGTCGGCAGCGAAGGGAGCGAGATTCATTTTGAATTCACGAAACAAATCTCACTTCATGTGCTCTGAGACAACAGACAGATAGGGCCGTGTGTTACAGCTCGTGTGTCATCAGTAGAAGCACACACTTAATCTCTAAAAACAAACGAAAACCTTTGACCTCTAACCCTCTACGCCGTTTTAGCGCTACTCCAGGCCTCCATTTTAATCACACTGTTCATTTGTTCTTGCCCTCAGCTTACTGCGGGGAGCAGAACAGATGGGCATGCACAAAGCCGTCAAACCGCAGTTCGGCGGTGGGACGCGACGCTTTTGCTGCGAGGAGGACAACATCTATGAGAACATAGAGAGCGAGCTCTGCTTTTTCACCTCGCAGGTTAGAGGTCGTGGCTATGGGCCCTATGGAGAAAATACTGTCATTGTGTTTATATGGGCCGTATTATGCCGATTATTCTAGCACTGTTTTGGGAATGTTATGTCAACTGTAATTATTTTGGGAGATTGTAATGTTTTTTCTTTTGTGTCTGTTATATTCCAGTAATTGGAAATACACATCTCTATATATTTTGTCTTTTGCTCTTTCTTCCCCGTCTGTCATTGTGTTCAGGAGCGTCAGAGCATCATAAAGTACTGGCTGGACAACCTACGGGCCAAACATGGGGAGGTGCTCCACAACATTCACTTCCTGGAGGGACAGCCAATCAGTATGCTGTTATTTCCATGCATGAAATTGCTGTTCCATGTCTGTTTTTTATGTAACACGTATGTTGAATCCTGTTCTTGAAACCTGCCTGTGATGTTGCAGCACAGTTTCTACGGTGGATTCCATACGTGATATTGTACTTGAACATCATGCCGGCCAATCAGTGTAATGTTTTAAACACCAGAACACAGTATCAAAATGCATCATCTATCTATCTATCTATCTATCTATCTATCTATCTATCTATCTATCTATCTATCTATCTATCTATCTATCTATCTATCTATCTGTCTAAACTATCTACCACACTACACTGTTGTAACTATATGAGGCTATACACACTACACTAAACGAGGCGTCCCTGACTCTCGTGTATGTGTCCTTCCTAGTCCCAGAGCTGGTGGCCAGAGGGGTGATCCATCAAATGTTTCCTCTCCATGAGCGGAGGATCCTCAGTCAACTGATGACATCTTGGGTCCAGGCTGTCTGCGAAAGGCAGCCCCTGGGTACGAAAACAAGACAGTAGACATGATTATCTATCTCAGTCACATTAACTTAAAAACAGAATGAGCATGTCCTTGATGTAATAACCCTGCAGTATCAGTAAATAACCTTTATTTTATATCTCCTCATAAAATGATCTTTACAGTGGAAATAGACAGACTGCAACTGAACAGTATTTGCCTCTGTGTTGTAGAGGATATCTGTGACTACTTTGGAGTGAAGATCGCCATGTACTTTGCCTGGCTGGGTTTCTACACCAACTCCATGCTTTACCCCGCTGTCATCGGCTTTCTGCTTTGGATGCTTGCAGAGGCTGACCAGGTACGTGAAACCCTATAATAAGCCTGTCCTGAGACAACAAGGTGATCTTACTGGATCTGGCTTCCTGTCTTCGACACAGTACGGGTGTACTGATGCTGCTTTCAAATCTTCTCTTCAACCAGTTTGTCTGTACAGATGTTTTCTATTTTTAATGTCAGATGTTGTCTGTCCTTTTTGATGTCTGTCTGTAACTTTGACAACAAAAATCGTGCACAACATAAAATGTGTGTATCCACAGTTGTTGTCCATGTTGTCCAAGTGTCCTTGAGTAAGACACTACTCTCTACTG
The DNA here is from genome assembly GCA_034670385.1 of Hoplostethus mediterraneus. NCBI lineage: Eukaryota > Metazoa > Chordata > Actinopteri > Trachichthyiformes > Trachichthyidae > Hoplostethus > Hoplostethus mediterraneus. The sequence goes on along the minus strand of JAXDDW010000024.1, from coordinate 3,664,762 downwards.
AAACTATGTTTAAGGATATGCCAAGGAATACATTTCTATTTTGATTCATTTGTTTTTTTAGTTAAAGCTACAATGAGCTGGTAATAGTTGGGAATAGTATCAATAATCATCATCAAGATTGTTATTGTGACGTTTTCTGGGTTATTTTCCTGTCGTAAATAATCCGCTGGTAAATATAACTGTACATAAATCCACAAATAACCGTAATAAGACCGTAAATAATGGTGAGAATGTATGAAGCTGAATTGAAACCACTGTGGGTGGCGAAGTGTTACATCGATATGTGTGATTCTTCTCTCCTCCCACACAGACCAGTCAGGATATCTGCTGTGTGGTGTTTGCCCTCTTCAACGTTGTGTGGGCCACGCTGTTCCTGGAGCGCTGGAAGAGGCGAGAGGCGGAGCTGGCCTATAAGTGGGGCACCTTGGACACCCCCGCCGAGTCCTTGGAGGAACCCAGGCCACAGTTCAGGGTGAGTAACGTTGCCAAAGCCCCCCGGGGCACGTGGGATGAAATAACACTGACGTGTTTTTTCATCCTTGTACTCAGGTTGAACATGCAGTATTTTTTCTTGCTTCCGGCCACCTCTCTGTATAGTAAGATCCCTTCCTCTTCTTCTCCTGAACAAGAACATGCCAATTCACTAGTCGTTGTGCTCCTTGGGGATCTTATCCAGAGATCAAATATTAGCAGTAGCACTTACGTAACTCTGGCAGGGAGGAGATTGGCATGTTTACAACACGGAGTAATGTGGTGACGAGTGTTGGAGAGCCCACTGGAGGAATTCCAAGAGGAGGGTGGCGGTTTCTACTTCATGTTGGCAGGGGGGAGGGAGGGGTGGAATGAATAGAGGAAGTGGGGGAGGGAGGCCGGTGTCCTATTTACCTTTATAATGGAGTGTCGCCAGCTGCCTCAGCATGCCCGGCTAGCTCAGTCGGTAGAGCATGAGACTCTTAATCTCAGGGTCGTGGGTTCGAGCCCCACGTTGGACGCAAATGTTTTGGACTGGAAGTTCAGAGATAAGCTGAACGGTTAGAGAGGGTGGTATGATTATATAAAAAAAGAAAAGCAAGTCTGTGTGTCACAACTCTATCCACTAGTCCATTATCTGGGATTACTCCTTTGTGTCACACATTATACATTGCTATTTTTATATTTGTATATATACTCAGAATTAATGGAAGTGGCTTTTAGATGAAGTTGTTTTTGTTGTTTTGACGTTTTTATATTGCTGTTTTTTATTTTCCTCCTCTGTAGCACTTAGAGATTTGTTTTATGAAACGTGTTTTACAAATAAAATGTATTATTATTAGCAATTTTGATATAGGTAGAAATATCACCTCAAAATATGGATATATACGTGTGTTTTCTTGGTGGTAAATAATTGCTCCACTTCACTGATAATGTCTGTTCCCCACAAAAACACATGAATGTATTTGTTTTCTCTTGCAAGGATGTGAAATATTCCCTTATTCAGTTGCAGACCCAGTTCTTGTCAGGGTGTTGCTGTCAATCAATCAGTTATTGTTCACTTGGAGCACATTTTACACAAATGTCCACAATCCTAAATCCACTTTACAATTAAGTTAAAAGCAATCGGGGAATAAAAGAATCTCTTATTCTCTCCCACTGTTCCCCTCGCTCTCTCTTCCTCCTCTACTGTCCCAGGGAGTGAAGCGTTGCAGTCCCATAACGGGCTGTGAGGAGTTCTACTACCCTCCCTGGAAGAGGGCTCTGTTCAGGTGGTTGGTCAGCCTGCCCATCTGTCTCCTCTGCCTCTGTTTTGTCTTCCTGGCGATGCTCCTCTGTCTGGAACTGCAGGTTAGAACCACATAATAGCAGCGGAGCTTGACATGGTAGTAGTAGTCATCAGCGGCTGATTTGATGGGATGACATTGCTCTTAGGCACAAGATATTAAACCAACCAACTTATAAAATATTTATTTGAATGGAAAATGTTCCTGCCAAGCATCCACTTTAATACACTTGATTTAATCACTCACTGGTGGCAGAGGTAAAAGTGAAATAGCGGCTGATACGCCAGCCAAGCGTCAAAGGCTTTTAAAGAGAGCTAACTCTGAGCATATCTGAGCAAATAGGTTTCTTAATAGGTCTCATCCTTCTAATTCACCCTGCAGGAGGTGGTGATGGAGATTAAGGAGCTGCCTGGTATTACAAGATTCATTCCTAAAATAGTGCTGGCCATTACTGTGACTATATGTGATGAAGTGTACAAGAAGATTGCCTATTGGCTCAATGACATGGGTAAGAGTCACAACATGAACTGGAACTGGTCACAATAAAGTTATAGTGAACTATTGATATGTGCCATGTATAAATATCACCTATTGAAAGTGAGTAATGCTTCTGTCACACTTCTCTCTTCTACCAGAGAACTACAGACTTCAGAGTGCCTATGAGAACAATCTCATCATCAAGCTGGTTTTTGTAAGTCAGGCTTGGTCTTGTTCCGTATTGAATAAAAACAAATCATCTTGATCGATGACAGTTGGATTTATTGCAACGTTTCCTCTCTGTTTTACAGTTTGAATTCATCAATTCTTACCTTAGCCTTTTCTACATTGGATTCTACCTCAAGGACATGGAGCGACTGAAGGAGGTAACAACAACCGTCGCAAATATCACAAACAATATGAGAAAATAAATCAGGGAAAAGGCCCAGTTGTTCTGCTGTTCGGTCTTAAGGTGGTCTTCAAACTCTGTGAAGTGCTGTAACTGACTTGGGATCATGACTGAACAGTGAACTGCATTTATACCTTTAGTTTGAAGGAATAGCTTGTTGAAACCTTTTGGCATGTGCATGTGTTTTGTCTCTTGACCGTCTCTCCTGCTCCTCAGATGCTCGCCACTCTGCTGATCTTCCGCCAGTTCCTACAGAACATCAAAGAGGTCCTCCAGCCTTATCTGTATGAGCAAAATAAGCTGGGTGTCTTCACCCCCAAGGTGCTGTGGGAACTCCTCCGGGCCATCGTGGTCAAATATGGCCGCCTGGCTCTAGGAAAGGCTCAGGCCTCGATGGCGGCATTTTCCCTCCTGGGGCCCAAGGGGCTCCCGGTCGCCCACCGTGCTAATGGTAACCCGGGGCCAAAGAGGAGAGGGGACCTGAAAGCCGGATTCAGGCTGACGGAGGAAGAGTGGGACATGAATGACAGCGCACTGCGGCAACGGAAAGTCAGCTTCACCGAGAAGGTCGACTACCAGGATGTCACCGCGGGCGCCCAGCCAGTGGATCGCAACTTCCTGGAGGACAGTCCCACGCTGGTAGAGGAAGGGATGGACCCCTCCAGTATCTTTGACAGCTGTGACGATGACAGCGATAGTGAGACTCTGCTTCAAGTATGTGGTCCACCTGCTTGTTCTTCATTATTTGACGTTCTGCATTGTACATTTGTGGTCCCGTGTTCTTGACCAGACCGGTGGTGTTTCGTGCACAAAAAATGACCCATCTTCACAAGTCATTTAGTCTAGAATTGATTGTTAAAATCCAGTTTTTTCCTGTTTCAGAAATCTGCCAGTGTGGTTGGACCATGCCACTTGTTTCCAATGCAAACCTGCTTTATTTCAAGATATTGTATGTTGAAACAGGTGAAACTGCATTGGAAAGTAAAAGTAAATAATAGTAGTAATAATACGAGACTAAGCGACTGGTGAAGATGAACATTTTTTGCAGTGTAAATGAGCATTGCATTGAAGTACTACAGAAATGAACCCAAACCTAATCCTAATTTTAGCAGGACACCAAGGAGAATAGCACTGTGTCCCCTCCGAATGAATATGACTCTCTGTGTCAGAGAAGGAAGAGCGGTGAGGGGAAAGAGGACAAGAAGTCATGGATCGATCCTCCACAAGAACCCAAGACTGTCACTCTGACCCAGGCTGAGATTGAGAGCTGCATGCAGACGTACGAGGTGTGACTCTACTCTCTTGTCTTGCAGATTCGCTGTTTCAGATCAGCATTTACAGGGTGAAATTATGGAGAATTTTAACAACACAGTTTATATTGCAAAAGAAAACAATCAAATGTTGATGAATATGCCAGATAAATGTACATCTTGATGAAACATGTCCACATACCCTGGCAGGACACGCTTCAGGACTACCAGGAAATGTTCATCCAGTTTGGCTACGTGGTGCTCTTCTCCTCTGCGTTCCCTCTGGCTGCCATGTGCGCTCTCATCAACAATATCATCGAGATCCGCAGTGATGCCCTGAAGCTCTGCACTGGCCTGCAGAGGCCTTTCGGACAGAGGGTGGAGAGCATCGGACAATGGCAGGTCAGTGTGCTTTGTTTTTCACTCCAAGGGAAATGGCCAGCACCAATAAAAGCTACATTACTCACCCCATGATCAGTTTTATCCTTGTATGGTCATGCATCTTTACAGGTTACATATTCCTCTCTCTCTCTCTGTCTCTCTCTTAACAGACTGCCATGGAGGCCATGGGCCTGATAGCCATCATAGTTAACTGTTACCTGATTGGTCAGTGTGGTCAGCTGCAGCGTCTCTTCCCCTGGTTGAGTCCTGAGATGGTGATCGTCTCCATCGTCTTACTGGAGGTATGCACTGCTGTTCAGGCATGAGGAGCAAATGCAAGGCTGTGTCCATGGAGATACAGTTTTATTCCGTTTATTTGCCTTCGGCTTGAAAGAAACACTTTTACGCACAGGGCACTCACCTCTGTTGAATTACACGTGAAGTAGTACATATGTGCATGGCCTGCTATTATCTGTTGCGTGGCTTTGTTACGTATTTAAAATGAGTTTTCTGTCGTAAAAAGTAAATGAATGTTTACTAGGTTCATTAATGGATGAGTTTCTGGTATGTTAAAAACACAGAATAGGCACCAGAATGTGATCGTTTGTGCCTTGACGCAACTGTCTGTTGAGCCTGTCCCTTTGTGGTCTCGGTGGTTTACAGCACTTTGCAATCCTCCTAAAGTACATCATCCATGTTGCCATCCCTGATATCCCTGGCTGGGTAGCAGACGAGATGGCCAAGCTAGAGTACCGACGAAGGGAAGCTTTCAAGGTATGGTTGTCTCATAGCTTGAAAGACCTTCGGCCAAAAGCTTGCTGCTGGCTGCTACTTTGTGCAGTTCCGATCATAAGACTCTGTGTCTTTTTGTGTCCCTTGGTCTCTTTGTATACAATGTGAAAAACTGTATACTTGTATATAAGTAAGGCCAGTGGAAGCTTATTTTGACTGTGCACAGTGTGATTTGGCCCACCAGGACATCACGGTGTGTGTCCGGCTATGTTTGTCTGTATAGTGTTGTATCACATCACTGGCACTTACCCCCCCCTCAGATAACTCTGTCATGATGATACCAAAGCTATGAAGAGATGGCAGCAAAAGCCAGAATATGGCCAATATTGTTCCAAACAGCTTATTAGGATTTACTCTAAGTCACTATCACTCTCTGAACACCAGCTTCTCTCTGTGTTTCTCACTCACATCCCTCTGCTTCTGCCAACATGCACTCTCTACCGTATCCTCTTTTTTCTCCCTGTCTCTTTTCCTCTCTTACTATCTTTCTCTGTCTTTCTCTCTCCTCTTCTTGACACGCCTGGTTGTCTCCCTGAGTAGAAGCACGAGCGGCAGGCCCAGCAGCACTTCCAGCAGCAGCTCAGGCGCCGTCGCGAAGAGGAAGAGCTTCAGCGTCAGGCTGAGCTACAGGCCGAGGCTCGTCAGGAGAGCGAGTACCACAAAGCAGACACCCAGCATCAGCACCACCATGACAAAACACCAGGAGGTAAGCCGGGGGACAAGCCCAAGAGACCCAGCTCCCTGCTGGGAAACAACAATGTCATGAAGCTAAAGCAGATCATCCCTCTCCAGGGGAAGTTCTCCTCAGGCACATCACGCTCCCCTGCCCAGTCCCCAACAGGAGGCGAGGCAAAACTAGCCGGGTTTCTTAATTTTAAGTTCCTGAAATCACCTGAGGTGAAAAAAGAGCCATCATTGGCAGTTGGAGCGTCCCAAGGGTCGACAGTGACCTCCTCCGCTGCCCCCGGTGGCCAGGAGAGGTCACAGTCCCCCAACAGGACATTCAGTCCTGGGAAGCTGTTTAGTTTCAGCAAGTCAGAGGGGACTGTGGTGTGTGCAAACGGGACACAGCCATCCAGGCAGAGCGATGCTTCCCCCCAGGCTCCTAACGCACAGTCCAACAGGGCTGATCCAAACACCCCCCCCGAGGAATTACCTTCTAATGAGTCAGATAAAGGAGAAACAAGACAATCAACAGATTCTGATAACTCTGGCTCAAAGAGTTAATAAATCATCAACATCATCATAACAATAAGTGCAATGTACAAATGTTCAGGCAACATTCTGAGACAGTGATGCTCCGGCACTGTAGGAGAAACCGTGTTAGTTGCAAGGACCAAATGTAAGGTCAGCGAGTGGTAGACTTTCACTTGATGCAAACAACTTCGCACAAAGCATTATACTGTATCTATTATCACTTGATTATATAGCTTCCATGTAAAAAAAATGTACAGTAAGTGTAACTCCTTGAATGAGGCTTGAGTAACCTTTGATTAAGGTTAAAATACTGCATGACTTGTGGCTCTGTACCTGGTTCCCAGAGGCATCTTAGCACCAACAGATTATCTCAACGTGCAGGATGTTTTTGTGAAGCCGGGCTCTGATCATCAAAGGATCTGAATAGCAGTTTACCCATTCCAAGTTTGTTTCTTATTTTGACGCCGGTATTGAATGCATGTCGAGTCATCTGCATGCATTACGTGTCCATGTCTTTTCAGTTGTCAAGCACTTTCAAAGCCATTGTATTCTTCTGCAATAGCTCAGATTATATTCACTGTGAACGTGGAAAATTCTATTCTATTTTTCTTAACTTTGATTTTCTATGAATTATTTTATTACATAAATTAGTGAATGTACCTCTATGATGCAAATAAATCTCACTTGAATAAACATCCACCATGAGACAATGGAAATATTGGTTGTTTTTGTCTGGTAAATCAATATTAGGGGATGATAAATGAGGCAAATTATGACACTACAATTGAGTTCATTTTATTGAGAATAAATCCAAGGTATTGATAATGCAATGGAAAATAAAAACTTATCAAAATTATCTTTGCAATAAGATGCTTTCCATTCAGTGTCAGTCAATTTCCCAACACACGGGACCTGATGTAACTATCACTGGTGCTATTTTGGGTGAGCATCGATGTAGAACCTGAGATTGGATTTAATTGCAGTGTATATCCTACTTTTTAAAACTCTTATTTAACCAGCAGAGTTAAATACATACTTGTCGACCTGTGAACAGAAATCAATAATAAACGTAGAGATGTAGAGATAACTATCTGCCGTGACAAAAATGAGGCCAACACGATTTGCAGGTGTAGTTTGAGTTTATGCAGATAGAACTTTATAAATTAGCAAGAAGCATTTTTTCTGTAAGTGCAAAACTTCAGGCCTCAGCAAATGAAATGTGTTCATTAGTTACATGTGACGCAACTCTAGCTTACATGCCTCCAACACAAACTATCAGCCTTAAAGAACTGAACTAAATGAAGGGAAATAACAATGTGGCTGTATTATTACCTGATAACGAGTCGGAGCGAGCAAACTATACATACTGTACAAATATACAAACTTGGTGGAGAATTACTTTGAACAAAGTTCACCAACTTTACAAGTAGCAGCAGAAAGACAAGACTTGGCCCAGTTGTGAATCTCGCAATTGCAAATACACATTCCCTCGGTACAGATCATGTCTCATATGGTGGGCCAATGTAAGCATATGTGAATGGCACATGTATAACAAGGATTGACAACAGTTATTAACAGCTATTAGTAGCCTACAGGTTAGTAAAGTGTTTACTTTAATGCCTACAGCCATCACCGTTCTATTTCATACAATGCTTTGTGACAAACTTGCACTTAAGAATAAGATACAAGCCCTGCTGATAAACTGATGCTCTCTCAAAGTACTGAACATCAAGTTGAGAATATTGCTACAAAATCTGAAGGTCACGTACAAGAAAAGGGTTCGCATTCTCTGGTATGACTATTGGCCTAAATGCGTCCTAAATTGAAGGACAAGCTACAGTATATCCATTCAACTCAACTGTGTGCATTTCATCACCTGTTATCACAATGTAAACCAAGGGCCTCTAAGACATGGTGAAAAAAACACTCACTTCCATTTAAGGCAATAAATCATGAATCACTCAGCTCAGGGGAGCACATATAAACATTTCTTTTGAAACTTACTTCTTTTACCACAACACAGTCCATAACTATAACCTGAATGCCTACTTAAACCTAAGCAGCTGACACAATGGTATTTCATTTTCAGTTAACTATAATGACAGTGCTCACATGCTGGGTGATCTAAGAGGGATCTTTAAGGACCACCGTGCAATACGTGTCATTACATATGTCAAAACTAAAAATTCCTAATGGAGTAGACCACAGAGATGGCATGCAATGTAATCACTTACATAGACTTAACTTAAAACATGCATATGAGCCCATATGAATAACTATACAAGTAACCACTAAACAGCAACAGAAGAGTACTAAAATACTCCCTACATAAAAAACATGTACAGTATGAGCGAATGAGTGAATGAAAACCAGAAGGGGGCAGGAATGAGGAGGTAGGTTGATGCATCTTATTTTGAAAAGAATAGAAATAGAACCTGAAGCAGAGGTGGTCAGGGTTTGTTGGAAAAAAAAGTAAAGAATGTGAGAAAGCAGAAAAAACATGAAACTCAATTTAAAGTGAATGTGAGGGTGGTGTCCAAAAAGTAGGTATTCCTGATAAGTCAAGGAAAAAATGTTAAAAAAATTAAATAAATCACGTTCCTGGTTAACGAGAAAATCAGAATTCAAATACAAACTATCGACACAAAAACAGAGATGAACTTGTTTGCTTCAGGATTCATGTTGAGTTATGGCGGCAGTGGTCTATCCTGTCTGAAATGTATCTTTCCTTGTGTGCTTCAATATCGAGGCTTCGGTCTGCAAACTTATACCCTGCATCTGTGTTTGCAGAAATTATTGATTGCGTCTGCATGTGTGCATGTTTGTGTGTTAGTCAGTCTTTGCTGGGTGTGTGTCAACAACACAGTGCTCTATGAGTCCTCATTCAGCTCCCGACTATCAGTTCTGGCAATTTTTCGTGGAGGCGCGGCATTCTCCCCCTCCGCTTCCTGCTCTCGCTTTTTAGCTGCATTCTGATGATACAAAAAAGAAAGAGGGGGATTTATAAAACTATGAACAGCAATATACAGGCCTTCATTCAGGTGCTCACATGCACACAAAAAAGGTATGAGACTGAGAATTAAATGCAAAAATCACTCTGACTTCAAATTTCATCTCTACTCCAAAAAAACAACTCAGTTCCGCTTTTAGAAAAGGAGCATATTTAAGAGATACATGTCGTGTTTTAGATCCGTCCATTTGGTCTCAACTAGTTTTAACTGTTTTGTGTATCAAACAACACATTTGATATAGTTCTTGCTCAATGTCCAATGAAAACAGACCACACATCTACACTTTTCACTCCATTTACCTTTTTATCCCACTGCTGATGAAGATATCTTAATAAGATGTTTGTCTTCTCTGTGACTATAACTGAGGAGAAAAACAAACGGATTGATCAAATCACTGAAGGTCTCTTCCAGTCAGAGACTCAAAGTTAAATAGTGCACAACGGTAAGGGTGCAGTTTAAATCACAAGTCGCCATAGATTGGGTAGTTTGAATAGCTTGAGTGGAAGGCTATGCTGTTTTCCCAGGGACTATGAGAACTGCACTGACAACAAAAGGTTAAACAGTGTTTCCTATCATGTAACGTTGAGGTTGAGAACATGAATAGCCATTGAAAGCTGATATCTGTGCCAGTGGCGTGCTCTAACCTCATCTCAGTACAATGAGAATATTTCAATTATGTTGATATAAAGACAGCGGTGGTTTTCCTGCTCTTTTAACACCCTCAAACTTTATGTACTTACTCTGTTCAGAGGGATAATCCCGGGTTGGAAGATACACAGATGGTCGACGGTTCTAAAACAAGATTGAGACTGACATGAAGCTATGAATATCATTTTGATGAACACTATGTTAAAAACTCAAAAATACTACAAACGTTTTTTTCTGTTATGGACAATGCACTCAACATGCACCAGCAAGTGGAGATTTCCTCTCAGCTAGCCAGTCATCGGTCCACAACATATGGTATTTTTTAGAAACACCAAGCAGATCACTTACTGATGCTTTACACACAGAGTCTGCATGGAATCTGCTGAAGTTGTTTTTGTTGTAGACGGGTAGTCCTTTCAGGAAATCTGCCTGTTAAAAAAATAGACACATATGAACAAATATGTACAGACAACACTCTTAAAGCAGGGTTCAACATAGGCAGGGTATCAGTGCAACAGCTGGCTTTACATAACCAAACAATGGCAATCATGACTAAGCAGCCTCGTAAACTGATCCTTAAGGGGAGATAAGCTGCTGCTGTTGCAGCAGCAAAAATAAAAGGAAAATGGATGCAAGCTCTTGCATCAATCGGTCTTCTCGGGAATCCTGTGAAATAATTTCCGCGCACTTAATATGAAACAGCAAATATTTAGGAATGGGATGCTATGCTATATCCTGAACATAACCAGGTCCGGAGCAGATTATGATGTGCAGCCTCAGTTCAAAAGTGAGTCTGAGCCTGTCACTGTCGTGAGACCGAAGATCCTGGGTTATGCCCAAAATTAGCTCCCTAACCCTCTAATCTCGTTTCGCGAGACAGGCCACAGGTTCAGAGGGTTTGGGTGTCAACCGTCGAAGCACGCAGACAAATCTAGAAACCATTATGCTCACTCTCGCTTACTATATCTTATTATAGAACGGTAATATGGAATATAGTGTGTGGTATCCAAGTGGTAGCGAACATACAAGTCCAGTCACCACAGAGGCAATGTTCTATCAACACCAATAAAAACCAATAGCTATCGTTAAATACGACGCTAAACGATTACTTGTCAAGCTGACGGAAAGCATACATGATGTACAATCAACACGCTAGCTAGTTGTGAACATACCTTTTCCATGTTTATGTCTCTTCGCTCTCGGCAAGTACCGTGAGACTGGAAAGGAGCAGCTGCTAATGTTAGCTAGCTAGCTACCAAACCTTGTTGTCGTAACCAAGAAAACAACTGTTCAATTTACAATTCGACAACTTCTTGCGATTGCTACAAACTACATAAACTGGATACGGACTTGATATGATCGCATCACGCTAATTTAATTAACCGAAAGTATTCACGGATGTTAAATGAAATACACAAGACGGTGATTTAAGATCCTTTCGTAGCTAACTTGCTAATTCAACAACTCCATTTTTGTTGTTCGTCCATGTGGGGGCGGTGACCTTCCGCAGATCCAGACGCCTCATTGGTTGAAGACTGGGGGACGTTTGGCGAGAAAGGGAAAGGTATACGCTCATTGGTTAACAAATGATTACGTAAGAAACCAATCCTCCAGTACAAGGAGGGGCTTGTTTCAGGCATTAAAACAAAATAGATAACGTATTTATACCGCGGTCAAGCGAGCCGACACTTGTTTTTCAGTGCTCACTTATCGCCTGGGTAGCCAGTTCTTCGTTTTTGTTGGAGCACATGAGACGCTTCAGCATATTGCTGCCATCTGTAGGTTCTTTATCATATTGATTTAGAAATATTTCAGATAAAATTCAGCCATAAATCAAAAACTACTGTCAAAATGGATGATGTACTCTTTATGGGTTGTTAGGGAAATGTAAATCAGCAATCCATTGTTGGTAATAATAATAACAACAATAATAACAAGAACAATAACAATAATAGTTATAATCAAACTTTATTTGCACTTTTCAAAAGTGCTATAGAAATAAAGCATGATATACAGCATGAAAAAGGCAATCAGTGTAGCTTCAAACCTAGAAACAAAAAAGCCAATTGAGGTGCTTTATGTTATTTCTATGAATCCAGACTTTTCCGATCTTGACTTTATTGACGGTGGCAGCTCCAAATTTTGCCTCTTGAAGATAGTATTAAATCAGTGGCCGTTACAAATGACTGAAACAACTAGAATTGACTCAAGGTAAACATAATTTGGTTTTGGAAGGCCAATTTCCATTCTTACACCCAGTATCACTTCAATGGGAGTGTCACACCCAACCCCACACCCAGTATCACCAATCAACACAATACTCAAGTTATTTTCAGGTTGTTGAACACTTCCAGTGTTTCACAGCCATTATGTCTTTCTTTGAAAGTCCTACAGGTTGACCAGAAAGTGTTCTTTTTCCAACTGGAACCTTTAGTGCGTGAGTGATTTTCGGCCCTTCAACATCCGCCGTAGAATCACCTCAATGCCACCACGTGTGCTGATCCTCTTGAGCCAACCGTGGGTCCTCTTGCGTTTGATGTTCTTGGGCTGGTACTCAGTGCCTCTTTTCCCGGTCCGTACTGGCTGGTATTGCCAGGGAAGCTGCTGGAACACTTCTGAACCCTCAGCTTGTGACGGGAGCAGGGCCGCATTTGGAAATCTGAGGCGCGGGAGTTGTTCTGGATAGAACCCAGTTGCTCAGCAATCTAAGGTGAGAGGTGCCAGATACTGGATGATTCCATGCAGCAATGCTGTTGGAAGACCATAGATAGAAAGGTTACAAACAAATGCACCTTAATTTTCATATAAATATCAATATGCTACGCCAAGACAGCGCTGGGATCACATTTACAATAAGCTGTAATACATTTATATTGCTGCAACTACGTGTGGAGTTCTAAACATGGCCCACAAGCATTTAAATAAAAGTGGTCAACTATGCTTATTAATTACAGAACTCAACAGAAATTACCATTATAACTGGTTCACAGTGATAAAATGTTGATCGGCACAGTAGTGCATAGTGAGGTTGCCTTGATGATTGTTTATGTAGCCACCAGGATGGATAGATTACGAAATGTAAATCAAGAATCGGTATCAAACTGCCATGACTGTCATCTACCATGACGGACAACACGTCCAGCTGTGTAATAGTATGTGAAGGATGATCAGCTAAATAACCTCTGATCAGTAGTTAGCTGGATCACCCAGCCATGCTACTGTTGCTAGCTAGCTTGCTAACGCTAGCAATAGTAAACGAACACTGCTGGACTTGCCGTTTTTTTTCTACAGTGTACGAATGTATGAATTCCATTACCTGCTCAAAGGTTTAGTTCCACTCAATCGGGAAAAAGAGGTCAATATAACATTCATTTTGGACTATTGACGCAGTTGTCACAGACATGGACACAATATGAATGTCACAGGACAGCAAACCACCCTAGATCCATGCGGCAAAGTGATTGGCTCAGACTTTTCGGCCAATTGAATTGCTTCTTACTGGAGCGTGACAGTAAAGATAGTCAACAGAGCAAAAGCTCACCTTGTTATTTGGTCTAACCAGCACCGTCTAGGTTTTCATTTATGACTTACAGGGATCCTATACCAGGACAGACTATACATTTGACCTTATTACAGCAACAACAAAAGTTTTCTCAGGTATTTTCAGGTTACAATTGGTGGTGATGCAACATGCAGATATAATTGAATTCAGCGGTAGATTTTGAAATTCACCTAGGTAAACACAGTCACATCATATTCCAATGTTCAAAACATCAGCATCAGTGGGGTATCACTATTCGTCCATTTATACACGTACACACGCGCGCGCACATTTGCTCATCGCTCAGCCTTAGCAACAGGGATACAAGACACTCCCATTGGCCTCTGCTCAGCCTTGGTTTGTCTTCTATTCGCCATGCTCACTGCCACTCAAGAAGGGGATGAAAATGACAGGGGAAACCGTGGATGCGTATACAAGGGCACAAGGGTTGGGTAGGATCTGGCTCGGGTGCGCAGCTGCAGTGGATGCTGTTGGGGGGGAAAATCGTTGCTGTTTGTTATCATCATGGGTATCTTATTGAAATACAATTGTCACACTTACGGATTTCAATTTCAGTTATTTCAAGACCCTATACATTTTGTGATATCAGTCTGATGAGAGGAACTGGTAGCTTTCACTATTTGCTGCATCCCATCTAGCATAGGTACATTGTTGCACCAAATGCAACATTTTTTCCCAGTTTCATCGGCACTTGACTGTCATCTATTTGGTACATATTTCGACTCATCCTTAATCAACAATCCTACAGGTAAGGAATCGTGATGATTGCATGATTGCAAAATTATATCAATAGTGTCATTGTAAAATGGTTATATCTTTGCTATGTATCTGAATTGAAACATAAACCATGATGCTTCATCTGTGGCAAAGACTGACTGACTGCAAGTCTGCAGATACTGCAATTGCGGCTGATTAGGCTTGATGTTTGTTGTGCAAAACCACAATTTGTTAGAAAACATACAATGTTTGAAACAATCCTTGCATAACTTCACAAAATGCAAAGTATAATGTGCATAATTATTGCATGTGCAGTCTAACTCTCAGCAGTCATCATTTCAGTTTGCTTGTAGGCCTGGGTGATGGAAATGTAGATCAGCACATTGTGTAACAAATGTGTGTTAGACTTGATGGCCAGCATATCAAGCTAATTCTGCATTGCAGACAAAAAATTAAAATGGCTGAGTAACCTTAGGTCCACTTGACTTGGAGTTGAAACTGCTGAAACCCCTCTTCCATATTCAACCATAACAGGTCAGGAGGAGAAACACTGATTTCAGCCCTTGGCTACTCCTGATCAGGATGTGGTGTAGTTAGTTATGTGTCAGTGTGGTGTAGTGGTGTGGCAAGGCCAGGGTAAACTAAGCCTTGAAACTAGGTTAGGCTGGCTTGCTATGCAATCACACATGTTCACTGCTGTCATGGGTGACCACCTCCTAAGGGACCTCCCTCCGCCCAATCATGTACCACTTATAGTTGATCTGGCATGAATGATTGATTGATAGTGAAATGACTGAATGGATTTCACTATTATGATTGTATGTATTTATGTATGGATAGATAGATTGATAGATAGATAGATAGATAGATAGATAGATAGATAGATAGATAGATAGATAGATAGATATGGTGCTTGTGTCGACTCCATTTTGATGTATGTGGAATGAAGGACTATCACAACTTTCACTTGGCTCCAGGGTGAAACAGGATAGTGCATGATGCATTGACCTTCAGACAACCTGGCCGCCACAACACACACGCACACACACACACACACACACACACACACACACACACACGCCCACACACATACTCACACAGTGGTCTCTCACCCTCTCTCTCTTTTAGGCACACAGTGGTCCTTCGGCCATTTTAACATGTTACTAAACTCTCCTGTGTAGAAGAAGCCTGCCTAGATCTTTACTGCCAGTCCACTGATGTGCTGTGTACTTCATCAATTCATTAATTTACATTGGCCACAATGTTGTTGTTGTGATCTTTGTAACTAACAAAACCAGATGAAACAGAAAGACACCACTACCCAGAGTCTGTTACAAAGGCACTTTTCAGTATGAATAATTTAGGTGTCTGAATAATGAATAAAGCTACAATATGAATCTGGAGGTGAAGAGGATGAGAGGTAATGACATGTGAGAAAAAATACTGCAACAAAGAAGAGATGATTGATTGCTTTGGCCTCCTCCTCAGGGACATTGTATACAGCTCAACCTGACTGTCTGTCTGACTTTGGTCTGGAGAAAAAATGATCTACTCATTAAAGCAAACATGGAATCTCAGCTTTTATGGTGAAGAAAATGGCGACCAAAGTCTTGATACTATAATGCCATTCATAGTTACCATATATTATTTTATATCTCCAATCCCATTGAATTAGGACTCATGATTGAATTACTACATATTAACTATTCCATCATATATGGGTGGTATTATGAAATCTGCTCCGTAAGCAGTAAGGCAGTCGGCATACTGTTTTCTACCCCACAGTTTCTGTAACCAGGAAACAACAAAGCCTTACCATGTGGACGTGACCCATTCTGTTTCCTCCTGATAATCAGCCTTTGTATGAATAGTGAGTGACATATGATACTGTATTTGCACAACGGCCAAAGTGCAATGTGGCCATGACTGAACATGAACAGGCCTGACCATGACCGTTGGTCCCTCAGCTACATTTGAAAGAGTTTGGTGAAGGTCCCTCTTGCTACCATACAGTTATATGACATATGCTGGCATACACACAGTCATGTGCCACGATGGGCATTTTCTATTTATATACCCTGAGGCTGACCATGTTCAAAAGGGACACACGGCTATTTATAGCGATATAGTCTAGGTTAGTATGTGAATGGACGGTCCGCCACACTCAGCCGGTATTGTTTTACTGTTGCCTATGCAAACTTTGAATCTCTGAATGTTAAGCTGCTTTGTAACCAAGGTGAGTGTGTTATGAGAGCTTCATGAAGGCTATTGGAGACTGACTCATGTTATTTTGAATGTGTACGGTGCGTTGTAGTGGAAAGAGCTTTGAAAACTTCTTCATTCTTGTTTCATTTTCACACTATGATTGCTACGGAGCGATGAAAGGATTAGTGAAAGCCTGTACAAGGAATTCTGAAAGGGAAAACAAAGAGTAAGGAAAAGCTAGCTGGGATAGGAGGGTATTAGCCACACATACCTTTATCTCTATGTTGGACTTTTCACCAACATAAACAATCTGTTTATTTTGCATCTGAATGATGGCGAGACCTGTCTGCTGTATCTGTGTATCTGGAGTTTGCAGTTATTCCTCATTGTGTCTGGTTTGATGTTGTGTGTGCAGGGAGGCGCCATGCTGACCAGCATCACTGACGGGATACTGTGTTGCCTGACTGGGAAAGCCTCCAGGCTGGTCTTGCCCCTGGAGACGTCTGAACCCTCGGATGGCTTTGAGTTGGTGGAGGTCAAACCCGGGAGAGTCCTGCGGGTGCGGCATATCGTCCCCGAGCGCCAGCCGGTTGTAACAGAAGACCAAATGGCAGGGAAGGAGAAGGGTGATGGTGACCGTAACGGTGATGGGCGTGCTGAGGATTCCAACGATGAGAGCAAAAGTACCGCCGGCAGCAGCGTGCACTGCAAGAGGAAGATCACCGTCTACCGCAATGGCCAGCTGGTGATCGAGAATCTGGGCGATGTCCTGCACTCTGAGATCCTGCAGTGTCAGGATGGAGACCTGGAGCCCTGTAGCACTGTAGAGGTGGAGCTGGCTGACTACAAGGAAATAGCCTCTTCTCCCGACCCCAACCCCGTTCCTCCCCCTGTTCCTCCCCCCAGCGGGGAGCAGAAACCCGCCCCGCCTCCTCGCCGTCGCCGCCGCAAGCCCAAGCGCACGGTGCTCATCGACTCGAAGCGGGAGATTTCAAGCTGCAAGGGGACGCACTCGGACGTGGCGCTGTTCTTCGTGCACGGCGTCGGAGGCTCTCTGGACATTTGGGGGAGCCAGCTGGACTTCTTCTCCCGGCTGGGCTATGAGGTCATTGCGCCGGACCTGGCGGGGCACGGGGCCAGCACTGCCCCGCAGATCGCAGCAGCTTACACGTTTTATGCCCTGGCAGAGGACCTGCGTGCCATCTTTAAGAGATACGCTCGGAAACGCAACATCCTCATTGGTCACTCGTACGGGTGAGTCTTCGTCTGGTCAGAAATGGGTTATAACTCATTTACCACTAAAAGGAGTGGCTAGGAACTGAAACAAATCTATATCTTTTCAAAGTAATTTGGATTCAGATTGAATTTTGTATTCTTGATTTATTCCAAGATTACTTCTCAGTTGTTAACGTGTTGTACCGGTGTCGTTATATCTCTCCCAGGGTGTCGTTTTGCACCTTTCTGGCCCATGAATATCCTGATCTGGTCCATAAGGTGGTGATGATCAATGGAGGGGGTCCAACAGCTCTAGAACCAAGTCTCTGCTCCATCTTCCAGCTGCCATCTTGTGTCCTTCACTGTCTATCCCCCTGTCTAGCCTGGAGCTTCCTCAAGTAAGATCTTCGACTGCATGGTGCTAAAATTAACACGGCAGACAGTGACACAGCATAGTAACTTCCCTCATCACGGACAAAATAGCATTAGATGTATTCATCAAAACATAAAAAAACAACATGTCATCTTTACGTTGTTATCAGTTGTTATTGTAAACAACGTGAAAAAACACTTTCCTCTCCCTCCCATCGCTACAGAGCTGGGTTCGCCCGTCAAGGTGCCAAAGAGAAACAGCTGTTGAAGCAGGGCAATGCCTTCAATGTGTCTCCGTTCGTCCTGCGTGCCATGATGAGTGGGCAGTATTGGCCTGAGGGGGATGAGGTCTACCATGCCGAGCTCACCGTGCCCATCCTCCTGGTGCATGGCATGTGTGACAAGTTTGTGCCCATGGATGAGGACCAACGCATGGCAGAGGTACGACACCAAGGACAGACAGGATATATAAGCCATATGCAGTTTTAATAAAATGTTGCTTGTGCTGAGTGGGGGAAGAATAACTACATTTATTACTTTACATCTAATATGAAATATCTTCTTTGTGCTTCAGCATCAGGTGTTGTTTTCTGCATTGATTATTTTGGTTCCTTTTCTAGATCCTCCTGTTTGCATTCCTAAAAGTTATTGAGGAAGGAAGTCACATGGTCATGATGGAGTGCCCTGACACTGTCAACACCCTCCTCCATGAGTTCTTCCTATGGGAGCCTGACATGTCCATAAAGGACAGTGCCAAGACGGACACAGAGAAGACTGTTACTGTCGGTGACATTGCCCAGACACTGAAAGTAAACAAGCCGATGGACAAATAACCAATAAGGAGTTTTGTTCTACCGTTGAACCAATCAGAGGGCCTTCTTTGGCAGGCGGCATGTGTTCTTAAGGCTGCTCACAGGCTGAGAGCTGTTATAAACAGGGCCACGTCTGGATGATGTGGGTGGCTACTGGTGCTCTAAGATAAAGCAGGACTGTAAAAAGGACTCAGGTAGGGTGTCAAGTCGAGAAAAAAGGATGGAAAGGACAAAAGATGGGACGACCGGATGCAAACACAGAGATTGACCATTTCTGCTTCTCTTTTTGACAGATGTCTGTGCTCCATTGCGTCGTGTTTGCAAAATGCCAGGTCCAAAGGACTATGTCCATTTGTGATTTCTGTATGAAATGTTGGTGAAGAACGAATCACTGACAG
This sequence comes from Hoplostethus mediterraneus, assembly GCA_034670385.1. Classification (NCBI taxonomy): domain Eukaryota; kingdom Metazoa; phylum Chordata; class Actinopteri; order Trachichthyiformes; family Trachichthyidae; genus Hoplostethus; species Hoplostethus mediterraneus. Next base: position 3,645,559 of record JAXDDW010000024.1, on the reverse strand, counting down.
ACCAAGGAGCAAAAGGCATAATGGCCATGAAATGGAGTATGCATTTCCTCGCCTTCATCTAATATATTCTGTAAAGCACTATGGAGCTTCTGCCCTGCCTTTGTGAAATGGTCATTAAGTTAGAATAGTGTCCATCTTACATGTGCACATACATGGGTATGTTGTGAACCGAGGAATCATACAGTTGATGTGATTTTGCCAGTGTGATGATGAAGAAGAGATTGTGATTAAAATTAAAGTGTTAATAGTAATATTGTACTATCAAATACTGACTGGGTGGTAGTGGGGAATTGGCTGTTGTCATGAAATATATGCAGTAATACATACTTATTATACTGGCTGCAAAATGTAATAAACCATAGGCCTACATTTAATAATAGCACCACATACATACATACAAAGAAACACAAAAGATTCACTGTTCAACTGCAAAACCTGTTACTTGTCAACAATGACAATACACTGCATCAACTCAAACGTGAAATCTTACTCAGAGCAATTGTTCATGAAATTGGCTCGTCTATGCCCAAGTATTAGAGCATTTTCTTTTCAGGATATTTGGTTTGAAAACTTTAAATGCTAAGCGTGTCTACTTTATGCACAATATAACCAGTTCATCCATTAATGGTTGATGCATGAAAATTAAGCAATATGTAACGAGAGATCTATCTGAAATTGATTGAGTCAGCAGGTATGAACAAACATGGATGCTAAAAGGTCCTTCTTTAGTTTCCTTGCAGCCAGTTCTGCAAGAGTATTTAAATTTTTCATTACTTTTTAATCTTCTAAGGATGCTAAGTACAGAGGTCCTGCATGAGTTAAAAGAGAAATATGAAGGGTTTCTTTCAAGAGTTGTGGTACATTCTCATATTGAAAAATGTCCATTTCTCCTCTTACTGTGTTATCTTACCTCTATATTTAAGTAACAGCAACTGCCATAACAATTAAATCCATGTGTGGTTCTGTCGACAGCTTCAAGCTGTTGTCTCTGTAAGCTGATAAATGTAAACAAGAGTATATTCCCCTACTACCCTCCAGTCAACCCTATTTATTTAATGGTGTCAGAGTGAGAGAATAAGCTAAACATGATGTTCACTAAAAGACATTCATTTGTGGATGTTGTGTTGTCTCATAATGAGACAGTGGGATGTGAGAGCAGTCTAATATGCTCCCTGATCGTGCTTACCTGTTGACCGCATGGTTTATGCTGTTTTGTGGTGCAGACATAACTAAATTGGTGGATTTGAAACTGGGTCTTCAATGTGGAAACTCAAATTTCAGTCAGCCAAAGACATTCCCCTTACAAAGGGAGGTATTTGTATTCATTGGGTCTGTTACATATGCACATTGAAAGACGATGGATGCAACATGACTAGTCTTATGCAATTGGAACATAATAGAGATGAGTTTTGATGTTTTAATGTTTTGATGATGCAAATAAGAGAGTAAACATTTTATAGAAACAAATGAATTGACCTGGCCCCGATGCCTCTAAAAAGGTATATATTCTCAATGGACTTTCCAAAATACCAATAAATGCTGCTGATGCAATGTACTGTATGTCTCCCTTTGGTGTAAATGGTCCACAAAAACGGTAAGGACTGCAGGGTGCACATGTACTTCTTCTTCTGCTAAAAGTGTGCATATTGAAACTGTCAGTGCTCCAATTTGTGATTACAAATATACGTTAATGTTATTGTTGCATTTATTCATGGGAATCATAATATATGCACTGCCTAAATGTAGGTGCATATAAAATTATATAGCCTATCAAAACTGTTGAATTCAGTGTATGAATGTGCCTTTCTTGGCATGAAATAAAACAGATGTTTGCAGTCTATGGACGTTTTGTTTGTTCGTTTATTTGTTTACCTTTTCTACAAGTCTGGGGAGTAACAAGATTACAGTAATTTGATTACAATGAAAATAGTAGGGTAACTAATATTTTATAGTTACTAAAAAAAATACAAAAATCAGATTACAGATCATTTTTGAAAAAATAATTTGGTCAATTACTCAATTAGATGTTTGATAAGTGAGGTTTGAGATAATGGACACACATGAACTTCATCTTACACAACTTAAAATAATGCATAATAGACTTTGATAGACTTTAAATTGCAAAATGTGGACACAGCTACATATGTACGGTTTATCAAAGTATACGTTTGAATATAATGAAAGATATTCACCAACATGCAACATAATTTGTACAACTGATTCTGGACAACACCAGAATATCTTGTAGGGAAAGCTGTCTGAAACACCTTTCCTTGTGATTGTCAGTGCTGTGATTTTAAGTATCACAGACACATAATAGGTCGCTATAGGAATATTACTTGACTTTTGTTGGGATAGTGCAGCTCCATCTCCAAGTAAATGTTTTTTATCGTGACAGTCCCTACCTTAATATGGAGAAAGTGGACAAGAGCAAAGTCAACTCAAGCACTGAAGTAGTGGCTGCAAGGATAAGGCCTGAATGCTGAAGCTAAATATACACAGCATACCCGCCTCAGCATTAGTCAGTAAACTAATAAGCCGAGATAAGAAAAGACTTCAATGTTAACATACGTCGTAAGCCTTCAACGTCCTTCTCTGATTGGCTAAGCGTGTCCCATGCGTGTTGTGGTAAACAAAATCGGAGCGTGCGCATGCGTAGAAGTGGTAATGGAGAATCGCGATTTACTCACGGAGACATGAGTTAACAAGCTGTTTTATATGCACAGTTGTTGTTCTTATCGATATCGAGACATTTACAGCGCAAGGTACAACTTCTGAATCAACTGGGAGGAGTTGGTTAGTATGTTCATAACATATTAGCACTTTAGCTAATAGCTTTCTCAATTGCACTTCATCGAAACGTTAGCTCCACAATTGGCAATGATAGTCTGCTAGCTAAACTAGCCGAAACTGCTTTTGCTCTGCTTACAGCTAACGTCGATGGACGAAGTAGGGTGCAGTGTATGTACTGGAATATACCTCAGTGATTTAAAGGATATTTAACATTTGTTTACGGATTACCTATAAAATAAACGTCCAGTTATATTACGTATTTTTATAACACAGATATATTTTTTCTACCCAGTGCTAATGATATGAACGTTAAGTTAGCAGTCAAAGTTTCTTCGCAGATCACAACTGTACCCATGTCATGAGTTGGATTAACGTTACATTTCGAGTATGTTCCGTAGTTCAGGAAATAGTCTGTGTCAGTCCTGGGCAAACCCATCACGGTGCTAACTTTACCTAGCTTGCTAGTATTCCGTGGTGAATCTTATGAGGTAGGACACGATGACAAGCTACTCATAGTCATGTATGAGACAATTGATGTGTAAGACTTGAATACCGATGACAGCTACTGTGCTAGTAGGCTAGCTAATGTTACTGTCAATGCTACAATGCTATCGATGAGCTAACGTTGCGTTAGCAAGTTAGCCAGGTAGTGAGCTAACGTTCGCTAGCCAGTCGGGCCGAATTAAAGAGACGCTGCGCTTGACCAATCAGAGACGACTAACGTTACTGTTTCGTTTTCCGCTACAGTTATACGAAACATACAGACAAAAATGTGCCCGCATAAAACAAAATGATTATCGAATTGTGCTATTATAACTTGAGCTCGCCTCACATGTATTAATGAAAACAAATGGGCTGTGTCATTTGGAGCCTAGCATAAGAGTATGCTTCCACTTCAGAAATGTAATTAAATTCAATTACACATTACACAAGATTAGGAAACTGGAAATGCTAAAAATAGCAACGATGTTGTGTGTATTAAATAGATATACATTTTATGCTTTAAACTCGTTGGACTACTTGATAGATAGCAGAAGACGTCTTGCAGGTGATGAATAGTTGTGACTACCAACCACTTAGGACTAACAGATATAATGAAATACATTATTGACCCACACTGGACTAAATATTTGTATTGGTGACTGTCATATCCACCAAAATTCTCACCCTGTCGGGACATCTTGTCGCCCATATTTTTCTTTAAATATTTAAATTGGCAGATAATCTGTAATTTTTCTCCATACATATGTTATGTCTTTATTGAATTCAGAAATCTTGTATTGGTCAGGTCCTACCAATCATTTACTTGAAATTACATCATGGATTTTGGTGATATGACTCTTTTGAGCTACAGCATGCAAGCCAAAATGAGCAAAGTCCAGTTGTAAGTGATTGGCTGAGGGTGATGGATGAATGAAAGAATATGTTAACTTGATTTCCATTCATAATCAAAATATTAGATACAATGGCAGAAATAACAATGTGGACTTTTCCCCCCTCATACACAATCTAGTGGCCGCCATTGAGGCTTGAGATGGCGTCAGACTTGGGTTCCCAAAACCCTGGCTCCAAGGGGATCATGACCTTTCACCCCACTGTTGAGGAGTTCCAGAATTTCAGCCGCTATATTGCATACATGGAGTCTCAGGGAGCCCACAAATCAGGCCTGGCTAAAGTAAGCACTGAAACAACGAGCAATCAGATCTTTTGGGATCAGATCTTTTCTTCCCAGGGGAGAAAAAAACATTCATCTTATCCTGTGTGTTGATGAATGTTTTTTCTTCTCTGGTTGCCAATTGAAATTATGCACTGTACTTAGACTTTATTCTCACAATAGCACATCCTGTAAAAGAGAACATCAAGCACGAACTGATACTGCATGACATTGCAGCCCTAACAATATGTGAAGAAATCACAGGTTTTATCCAAAAGTAGTTATTACACGTTAGTGTGTGTTTTGGGTTGAGTGCTTACTCACTTCTTGCCACCAGTAGCGTACGAAAGACGTCTAATTTTTAGGTAACGAAATGGAATTAGGATATTAGATTGTATTTAGGATATGTAATGCCATTACAAATATTCCGTTATACTCAACCATGTTTTAGACACACTGCCACCTCTGGAAATCACGTGCAGCTAACAGACTGAACCAAACCAAAACACATGATAACTCGGTGTGCAATTTCCTCCTCCCAAGATTGTCCCACCAAAGGATTGGAAGCCCAGACGTTCCTATGATGACATAGATGATCTGGTGATACCGGCGCCCATTCAGCAAGTAGTGACAGGCCAGTCAGGCCTGTTCACACAGTACAACATCCAGAAGAAGGCCATGACCGTGAGGGAGTTCCGCAGGATTGCTAACAGTGACAAGTGAGTAGTGCAGAAATGAAAGAAATCTATAGCCTTTCATCTTTTCTTGCATTATCAGAAAATTGCCTATTATTTTTATACATTTGCAATTTGATACTGGCAATTGCATTTTTTAGCTCTTAATTGTGCCTATAGTGACAGTTATTTAGAGCTGTTCATCTATGGTTGTTCATGCCTTTTGTAGGTTCTGCAGCCCTCACTATGATGACTTTGAGGAGCTGGAGAGGAAGTACTGGAAGAATGTGACATTTAACCCTCCCATCTACGGGGCAGATGTCAATGGAAGCCTCTATGACCCTGTGAGTTGTCATCAATATTCCTGAGATGGTTACATTGTTTTTGCTGTAGTGGATATTGGACAGTATTTAGGTTTTTTGTTCACAATCTCCATGTTTTGTTGTGCCATTGTACAATATTGTCTGAAGTAATATTGGAAATTGAAACTTATGGTTTGAAAATAGAGGCCACATCTATGATTATTAGCACCCTTTAGCACAAATTAGCACAGGAACTCTATTCCCATTTGCAGTGTAATTCAACTCACCTGTGACAGGTTGCAGGTGCAATTATCCATTTTAAAGTGATGAAACAGCCTGTTGTGCTTCCCTGGTCGTCTGTGAAAATGGTTAAGAGAAGAGAGATGTCTGAGGAAAAGCTTGTTTAAGAGTCTTGTTTATGATGGTGTTGATCATCACTGCCTCATTTCTCATCTTGTATTATTTACTACACTCCTGCAGGATGTGAAGGAGTGGAATATTTGTCGTCTGAACACTATCCTGGACACTGTGGAACATGAAAATGGCATCACCATTGAGGGTGTAAATACGCCCTACTTGTACTTTGGCATGTGGAAGACCACCTTTGCGTGGCACACTGAGGACATGGACCTCTACAGCATCAACTACTTGCACTTTGGAGAGCCCAAATCATGGTAAAGACAAACTATTCTCTCCCCAGTCAAAAGAAGCAGAACTGTGCTAGGAAATAGTTAGCATGCAAGTGAAGAACAAACATAACCATTGCTGCACCATTGTCAAAATACAACTGCTACCTAGCTAGCTTGTGTTATATTCAAGGTCTAAAATGTATACGTAGCTTCATGCACTTGAAATGAGTAGACCTGAGCACTCCAACTAATCAGTTAAAATGTTTGACATTTTTTAATTTATATACATAAGCTGTGTACACAAGTTGCTTTTCTAAACCCATAACCTCATCTTTATTTCAATTTCATTGTCATATGCACCTTACTGGCACAAGTAGCATTTTATTTTGTCACTGGAAACCACCAACTACAAACTACCACTCGTAAACGATGCTATTTTCCATGACTCCGTTAGATAGATGCACAATATCAGTTTGTCATGAATGAGAAGACACCTTTCCATGTCTGCAGGTACTGTGTTCCTCCAGAGCATGGGAAGAGAATGGAGCGTCTGGCTCAGGGTAGGAAATGTGACAGATATGTGAAACCATTCATGATCATGGACTAGTAGACCTACTGGTTATCCATGGCAATCCAACATCTATCTCCCCTGGCTTCTTCTAGGCTTCTTTCCTGGCAGTGCCCAAAATTGTGAGGCTTTTCTGAGGCACAAGATGACTCTCATCTCTCCCTCTATATTGAAGAAATATGGCATTCCGTTTGAAAAGGTATGTCAAGAATATTTCTGTTGAGTTGTACTTTAGATGCTGTTGCTAATAGGTGACCTCCCAACTTCATACCCATCAGATACACAAACAGAATGTATCACCTGTTGTCACTAATTATTTTATTGCCTTTTTAAGATTACTCAGGAGGCTGGTCAGTTCATAGTGACATTCCCCTATGCCTATCACGCTGGTTTTAACCACGGTTTCAACTGTGCAGAGTCCACCAACTTTGCCACTCAGAGGTGGATTGAGTACGGCAAGCAATCGATTTTGGTGAGGATTATTAAATGATCAATTTGTCTGAATTGGGTTTTGTAAGTAAGAACGTCAACCTTGTACATTCATATAATGTGTATCATAGATGTACATTGATATACATATCTATACATGGTGTCTAAATCCTTGTCAAAAAAATGAATTTTCTACACTGCAACAAAATCACCAGGAAAATTTGTTTGAATCAGGGTCATTTTGCATTGTGCATTTCTCCCCTTTAGTGCTCATGCCGTAAAGACATGGTAAAGATTTCCATGGACGTATTTGTAAAGAAATTCCAGCCAGACCGCTATGAGCAGTGGCTGGCTGGGCGAGACACGGGGCCCATCGACCACTCGCGGCCCACCCCCGAGGCGAAGGAGTTCCTGGGGGAGGGGTTTAATGACAGCACCAGCAGTAGCAACAGCAGCTCCCTGGAGAGCTGTGTGGAGGATGGAGAGAGGAAGAGGTTGGTCACGTACTGTGAGAAAAGTCTTCTTGTATGTGTTTGTGTTTTAAATGGTTCTAATGGTGACACTTAGTAGATGCTTAGGGGATTTTTGAATGATTTCATAGTTTCATCTTTCGATGTTTCGCTCTGGGAGACCTTGATCTTTAGTAATGTAGTGCAAGACACTCGTGAGGGAAGCATATGTAGGGAGAAAACTGATGTTCAACTTGCTTTAAAGTTTGAGCCAGCACAGAAGGTAGCTTAAACACACCTGACATTTCAGAGCCTGTCCCCAGGGTGTTCTGGTTTGTCCCTGTTTACATCCCCTTTTTTGACACCTAAAACATAAAAATGCTCACCGTGGTAGTCAAAGGGGTGGGTGGGTCGGTGATGTTCAAGAATGTCTGTGCTTATATTTTTGACAAACCCAGAGGTGTTTTCCATGGAGTGACCATTTCACTCTGTTTTTCAAAGAACCATGGTCATAAGCATCCCAGAGATACTGTTGGAATTATACTGTACAATTCTCTAGTAACAGATTTCAAAAGGAGATGTGATTAAGCCCTTCCTCACTTCCTCTCCACCCTGTTTCTGTTCGGTAAACCCTCAGCCCCACACAGAGGATAGAGACCAAGAGACACAGGGTGTGTCTGGAGGTGCCTGAGGAGGTTGTTCCCAAGGATGAAGATGAGGAGGAGCAGCAGTATGGCAAGCGACCCAGGCTAAGTCTTATGCCTCCACGTACTGCATCGCAGGATTGCAGGAGAAATAAAGGTATCATCGCCGATGTATTGTCTTGGATTCCTGTAGGTCAAATTCTGTGTACGGGCTTTAAGCTTCTAATAGTAACTGGCTGTTTGTGGGTAAAGGAAAATGTAATTGAATCAAATATAGCTCGAATACAATATTGTAATATTTTGTTTGTGATTGTGTTTACAGGCCCACCAAAGTTGGTTGTCACACCAACCAAGCTCACTTTAATGGATCCGTTCCACAGGGCCTTAACCCAAGGTAACGACATGGGCCGTCCTCCACATTATGCCAAAACCCGTGCACCTGCAATCTCGTCTCAGTCCCATCCTCGAAACGGGCATCTAGCAGTAACACTCGTACCCACGTGGAACGAAGCCGCAGCTCAGCCTGCCCGCAAAATGGGAGTAGCCAGCCTGCTCTTCCATAAGACTCTGAGTGCAAAAGACACCCTTCAGGTGCACAGCTATGCTCTGGAAAAGCAGCAGCAACCTCACACACAGCTCCAGGTGCACAGCTATGCCAGAGAGCACCAACCTCGTCATCTCCAGCACAAGGCGCTTACACACACGCAGGTACAGTCCCATTCCCAAGCACCAAGCCATGAAAGAACTGAGACGCAGCCAAATTTCAAGATCATTCTTACCAAAGTAGAACAGAAGCAGGGCGAAGCACACAGTCCAGGAGAGCAGCAGCGAGAGGAAAAGAAGACCAAAGCGTCAGTTGAGGCTCAGGCCGAGGGGGAGAAGCCTGAAGATGAGCCCCCCAGCAGGTCCGCTTCTGTCCAGACTGAAACACAGAACCGAGAGTTGAGGAAGATTGAGGTGGAGGCTCTCAAGAACAACAAGCAAAAGGTTGGTCTTTTTTATTTAGAGCAATTACATCACTTTTTTTTAAAAATGGAAAATGCAATAGGCTACATAATACATTACACATACACACACTACACAAGTGGCAGGTGACACTGTCAAAGTCCGGTAATAATCTGCATCACTGAGGCCTGTGGGTCACATGCTTTCAACTTCATTGGCTTGAACAGAAATCATAACCTATGTTGCATCTTTTTCTCATTTTTCCTCTTTGTCAAAATAACACCAAATAATCTAAAAACATGTTGCCACATTTGTACACATAACTCATAACTCATTATTTAGCGCCCAGTATTTCTTGCTTTTTGCCCTATGATTGCTGCTTTGCTTTGAAATCCTTTTGCGGTAATGCAGATAATGAACAAAATAATTGATTAATCTTCATCTTGCTGTTCAAACCACAGAGTACCAATTCCCCCCTTGTGGATAGTGGTATTGTCACCCTGCAAGACACCACTCCCATCAGGAAAGCAATACATGAGATGAAGGTGATCGTGCCGGATCATCACGTAAGTAGTGATGGTTATTATAGTTTTAATTTAGTTTAGTTTTCAGTGTGTTTGTTAGTTTTAATTTTACAATGAATTCTAGTTAGATATATTTTTTATTTTTTGACAACGGATGTCCGTAAGATATAAGTTAGTTGATTGCACATACAATTCCCTGTTGAAAATGTCCTCTTGCTATACCTCTGTTCCTCCACCAGGGGTCAGAAGAGCAGTCATACTGCAAGTCAGTGGTGGACAAGCAACAGCAGCAGCCACCACTTCGTAAGCTGCCCCGTCAACACCCTCTACTCAGAGAGGTCCCCAGTGACGAGGGTATGTAGGAGACACTTTATTATGTTCTTTAATTCACCTGCTTAAGTGGTGACATTGTGTGTGCCAGTTTACCAAGCACTTAATGTCAGGTCCTTACTTCACATCCTCTTATCTTTATCCTCTTGTTCCATTTCCAATGGTCTGTCTTCACTCACATCTCCTTCTAAATCCCTCACCCTCCCATCCTCACACCCCATCCTTCTAAATGCTTCTCATGCCATCTTCCTTCCTCTCTCCATTTCACGCCCTTCACCCCATCCTATTCCTCCTCCATTCCTTTCATCCCTCCATCCTGCCTGCAGATGGGTGTGTGGACGTGGAGTTTGATTCGGAGGAGAAAGAGGAGTGGGCCAAGCCCCTAACCCAGTTGTGGCAATGTCAGCCCTATAACCCCCAGGCAGAGAGGGAGTACAACAGAAGCATGGGCCAGCAGGCTCCCTACTGCTCCATCTGCCTGCTCTTCCACACCTACCACCAGGTACTACAGGGCTGCCTGGCTTTGCAGCATTCAAAAATTGATTTTACTCAATTTCCTTATGGCCGCCCTTGGGGTTTATAATCAGTTGACAGCCAGAGCTATCAAAACCACAGAAATAATTGCCATCTATGGCAGTATACCCTTCAAGTAGAAAGGCAGTTTGATGAAAATACAATGATGGACTGCTTAGCCAATCAATTATTTTGGCCATTCAAACCAGGAATAAAAAAGGCATATATATATATTTACTTGTTTGATTATTTATTTCCATTTGATTTCCTTTTTTGTAGTACTATGTTTGTTTACTGCTCCTAAGTTTCAATTTGTCACCTCTGTGCTCGGAGAAAACGCCAGTGTACCTAATCAACTCCAAAACTTCATTGGCCCCACTTCATGAGCTAGACTGAGACTGATGCATTAAAGCCTCTTGAGGCTTACTGTTTTCATAAAAGAGCAGTAGAAAGAAGGGAATGCAGAAGATTTTTTAATCAATAATAATTAAAGATAATTGGATGTTTTCTTCCGTGAAAGAACATACTTGAACAGTAGCTAAGCAATATGGCTGCTGAGATACACAAAAATACCATTATTACTGGTTATTTTTGCACATTAATATTGATATTAATCATTCTGTGGTGGCAGGTGAGCTTTTATTCTGTGTTTTACAATGCGTTTGAAGGTGCCTCACCAATCCGAACGGGGGAGGATCGGGACTAGCTCCCTTTTAATGTGCAGTACCCAGCAGGTATCCATATAATGAATCCTCTTACTTTGTATTATATGGTAATAAACCTCTTTTTGCCTGCAGTCGGAGTTGAATAGCAGCAGTTCCAGCGTGAGCCTTGCAGGCCGTCGCGGGGGCAGGCAGTGGTCCAAGCCACTCATCCCCGAGATGTGTTTCAACACCCACACCAACAAGACGAACGAGAGTGGGGAGGGACAGCTGAGTAACCCACGCCTGTCAGAGGACGGGACAAGCCGACTCGTCAGCTGTTCCCAGTGCTGCGTCCGTGTGCATACCAGTAAGTACCTTTTTGATGCAATGGACAGATGATATAGTACCAGTCAAAAGTTTGGACACACCTGTTTCTGTTTCTCATGATCTTCTCATGACATTTTGATATAAAGGCTTGATGCTTAAATGCTTGAAATTTTCTTGGACAACTAGAGAAGTTGATGCCTGTGTATGAATTTATTTTCAAAACTTACATTTTAATTAAATTGAAATGCACCCCCAACAAGTAGTTTTCATTTAGACTTTAGAGGTGGAGAATGTTGAACCACAATGATTAAATCATCATTTTAAACACTGACATAGTGATTGTGGCCTTTAAAATTTAATTTGTAGAATTTCTTTGCTTGTTAATGCCAAAGGGTTTCTACTTTGAAGAATCTAAAATACAAGATAGTTGGGTTTTTTGGGGGGTTTTTTTGGTCACTGCATAATTCCTTTTGTGTTATTTCACAGTTTTGATGACTTTACTATTATTCTAAAATCGTGGAAAATTGTAAAAATAAAGAAAAACCCTTTCTATGAGTAAGTGTGTCCAAACTTTTGACTGGTACTGTATACAACTGTTGGTTTAGTTGAAACATTGCTTACATACATACACATGGCTTCAGATCATTTCTGATTCTTTAGGGGCATTTTCCTCTAGATATAGGAGTTTTATTGTCTGTTCAATTGTATTAGAGGGCATGGAGTGTGACGTGTCCCTTGCTGTTCCTGCTCAGGTTGCTATGGTGTGTCTGGAGATGAGGCCGAGCTCAACGACTGGCTGTGTGCCCGCTGTGAGGCTGATGCCACCACTGAGGTTGGTTAATAAGATGGACCTTATCTTAAATTGGACTTGGACACATACAATAGACGAGACTAATGTTTAACATTGCCTATCATATTGGTAACAAACAAACTGACAAATACAGCAGCAAAGAGTTATTGTGTCCCCATAGTGAGGGCAACTTCACTGTCCAGTCAGCCTAACTCGTAGCAGTTCACCCTTGAGTATCAAAGGATGAAAGGATTTTCAAAGGACAGACCAAGAGAAATGCTGTGTATATAGCTCTAGTTTTCATATCACTGGAATGCATTTTTCACAGACAGTTCTCATGTTTCATGGACCTCGTAGAGCTGAATTTGACAGTAGAGGTCAAAGTCATGCTGAGAAAACTTTACAGCTGTTCTTCCCTCTGAATATTATTATGGAACAAAGCTCTTTGTAATAAGCATTACTTTGTTGTAATTATAAGAAGGTTTTACCTAATCTTTTATGTTTCATAATTCGACAAGTTGGTTTCTGGTTTCTGAGAAAAACCACATGGATGGGGAATATATGGTTTCATGGTAAACTAGGTGGTTCCAGTGTTCTTGTTGTGGCGCCACGCTTTGTGTAGTGCAATGAGTGAATGTGAAACTCAAACGGCTTCTTGTCTGAGTAGCTCAGCATGCACTTGCAAGAGTGTGTTGATCCATCACTCACGATGAACCAATCACAAAGTTTAGTTCTTCACAACACTTACACACACAAAACAAACACATTGGTCAGGTTGTTGTGACACACTGCTCAGATAGAGTCCAAACACCTTTGACCACCAGGGGCATTTCTGCCCTGGATGTTTATTTACATTTGAGGCATTTCAGAGAACTTTGGTGTTATGTCATTTCTGTTTTCACTACAGTTTCATACTTTGAACTGAGTCTCACTGGTTTAACCTCATTTGATGCTTTTAGCCTTATGCAAGTTAAACAGGATTTAGGAGAACACCCATTGCCAAGAAGATATTGCCCAATCTTGAAATTCTCTATGATAACAATTTTGTTGCCTCTTTAATAGAAGGATGTAGCCGTGTTCACCAGCCCTCAATGTTCAGATGGTTTTTACTCCTTGGTGTTGAAATGTGCCACACAGGAAGGATGTTGTTTAACCTCCTCTGACTGTAAACCCATATCGCCATATATCAAAACCTCTGATATCCATTAACTATGGGCACAATTCTGGCCAGGATTATTGGCACCCTTGCATTTGTTTCAGATAATATACAATATCTTCTACGATTCGTGTGCATGTTTGGTACTTGAAGTGTGATCCATCTGGTATGTGGATGCATTTCAGTCATTTGAACAGTTCACTGATTTAAACTGTGCATTTCATTAAGATTAACAAGGCTACAGGTGTATCTCTGTATTCCATCCAGATATAGTCTACTATACTATAGTATACTCACGCACTTTCATACACCATACTTGGCATGTATCACAGGAACACCCAAGCCAGGGCATCATAGTTTACCAGCAGAAATAACAGGTCCTCAGAATGACGGTGTGTGTTTCTTTCCCCAGGACTGCTGTCTGTGTTCCCTGAGAGGCGGAGCTCTGCAGAGAGCCAACAATGATAAGTAAGTAATCCCAGTCCCAGACCTTTGCTGCATTGGGATTATTACTATTCCTTCTATTACAACTGCTTCATGTCCACAGTCATAAACCTGTGCTAGTGAAGTCAAGAGGAAGTTGCCAAGAAGGATCTTAGACATCTCCAACACAGCCCAGACATGGCCTGTCAGACTGTTGCTGGTACACTGCAGGTGGTTACCCATAGCTGCCACTCAGTTTCCCTTGATCTCTGTGGGTATGCCTGTCCTCTGAGTTCTATCACTGTTAAAACAGTGGACCAAGCCCCCTCAGGCTAAATGCACTTTTTAAACACACATACCCACAAATACACACACACTCACGCTCATGCTGCATACTCATCAACAGCCTGCAGTCTCACTCTTATCGCATAAATGTAGGACATGTTACGTGAATGTCAGTCTAAATGACAGGGAAGGCCTACAGGCGTGTTTTTCTTAACCGCCAAGCATCTTTCTCACTAATGGCTTATGACAGTGGGGGGACCTGGTTGGTGCTGGCATCTTCGCATTGTTTAGAGTATTTCACTATACACACTCATTTATCATTATCTTACATTATTAAGATCATTGTACAGTTCCGGAGGCCGGATTTCCCCAAAGGCGTTTTAGCACTGATTTCATCTTTTTGTCAATTGTAGCCCAGTGAACAAAAAAATGATACTGGACACATGCATGATCTTCTTAACCAGGGCAACTCAAAATAAATCCACACAGTAGAATATGCAATGGTTTAAGAGATGATTTTGTCATCAAGAGGTAAATTCAGGTCAGTCAGGAAGAGATACTTCACTCCTCTATACATGTACATCATCACATTTCTTCAAATCACAGTTGACAATAGTTCACAGAAAATGAAACAGAAAATAGTTTTCTACAAAACGTCTGTTCTTCATTAAGCAGCATCTCCTAATTAGAGGAAGTACATTTTGTATTAATTGTGAAAGTTTAACAAAAACATTAACCAAATAATGGGAAGGCCATATCAATATATGTATATTCTGTACCTCACCATGAGTAAAGTCACCCATTGCCTTCAGAACAGCTTCAGTCTTTGCATGCGGTCATATGAGTGGCCTGGATATTTTGTTCTTTGTCCTGAATCTATTTTCATGTTTCCTGTTGCATAGGTGGGTTCACGTGCTGTGTGCCATTACTGTGCTGGAGGCTCACTTCATCAACATCACCAACCGCAGTCCCATTGACCTCTCTGCGATCCCACTGCCAAGGTTCAGACTGGTAAGACTCCCTGGGTTACGCTGCTGTGGTGCACAGTGATATAGATCAGACTAGGGGACCTTTCAAACGTGTAAATCACCAAGGCGATAAATGACCTTACAAATGTCCCCAGAACGTTCCTTTCAATGTGAGGTGTCTGAATGCTGAAATGAAACTGCTGTATACTCTCATGCCAGCTCGACGAAGACTTCCCCTGCCTCTCCCTTTTGGGTTTTATTATGTTGACATGATGTTCACCTCCTTAGCGACCACTATGCTATTCTTACTCTTAAGTGCTGCAATGTTCCAGTGTGGTTGGTTATTCCATTAAGCCGTTGTTGGCATTGTGTCGCTCAGTTTCATCATCATAATTCCTTTCTAGTCATTCATGGCATTAGAAATTAATTCCATTTTTTCCACTGCTGGGCACTTTTGAACCGTGCATGGTTTACATTCTTGGTAAGCAGGGCTCTACCGCGATAATATATATTTGTGGATTGATGCTCAAACACATTTTTCCATTGTGCCGTGCTAAAACTGATGTGGCGCCTGTCTGTTGTCTTGACTTGGTTTCACTTCTTTCTAGCCCAGGCAATCTCTCAATCTGCTTGCATGTGAGTCATGCACTGAACAGTCTGTGGCAAATGTATCAGGGCTTCTCAGTCACAGTGGTTGGCCTTGTCTCCTTTGTTAGAAGGATGTGATCTAAAAAAGGGACTTCCTGAATTTCCTTTCCCCAACTTGTCTGTGTCTCCTCCCACCCATCTGTCTGCCTTTTTCCTACTAATCCAATGATGACTTTTTATCTTCCTCTCATTGTCATCCCTCTTTACGTCCTCTCCTACTCATTCTCCTCTCTTTTACCCTTCTCTCCCCTTCATTCTGCTTGCCATTAAATTTTACCTCTTGATCTCTCTTTTTTTTCCCTTCCCCTGCTCCCTCCCTCTCCATTTTCTTCTCCCTCTGGTAGAAGTGTGTGTATTGCAGGAAGAGGATGAAGAGGGAGGTGACGGGCTGCTGCGTCCAGTGCTCCCATGGGCGTTGCTCCACGGCCTTCCACCCCACCTGCGCTCAGGCAGCCGGCGTCCTCATGCACCCAGACGACTGGCCGTTCATTGTCTACATCACCTGCCACAGACACAGAGCGCCCATCATGCCTGAGGTACCATAGAGGAAACAGCCCTTGCTACTTCTCATTTTAGCCCAGTCAGCACAGTGGCAAATAGTGTGGCAAATGTCACATCAGGTCACCCCAACCTGATCTGTCCAGAAGGTCTGTCTTCGCTTCTGGCGTTGATGGTGATTGGAAATGATTATTCAACCACACAGCACAGTAAATGTTGGAAAACCATCTTCCCCTAAAGTGCCACAGGGACTCTATTTCTTTTGTGGATGTTTGTGCTGCTTTAATTCACTCATTCGGGGAGACAGAAAACTGTTTGTTCTTGTCAAGAGACACGCAAAGACAGAATTGATGTTCACTGAAATGCAAATGATTTTTCTTCGAGGGTATGCTTTTTGTCGTCTGCAGACTGCCTGTCCTGGCTTGTTTATAGAGCCTCCGCTGAAATGTTCGTTTTTATGTTGCGCAGCGATGCACAGAAGGCAGTATATTCTCTTGGGGTTACTGACCAAATATTGTATTAGTCAAACAGTAACCTAATGCTTGCTGAGTTATCTTTATGGACTCTAAAGATATGCTTTTTATTACAAGCGCTATCTCATCTCTTTCCTCTTTGTTTATGTAGCGGGTACACAGTGTTGAGTGATTAGCTGTGAAGTGTTAACCACAATCTCTGCCCCCTAGCGCAACAAGGCTTCCATGCGGGAGCTGGTAGTGGGCCAGAAGGTGATCTGTAAGCATAAGAATGGCCGCTACTACCACAGCGAGATGACGGAGCTGACCAACGCTACCTTCTACGAGGTGGTGTTCAACGACGGGTCCTACAGTGACAACCTCTTCCCCGAGGACATCGAGGTCAATAGAAATCAAACCATGATTTGTGTGTTTTTAATGTACACTATTTCACACTACAGTTTAATAGATGCCACTAATTGCATGAATCGTAAAGCGCAGGTGTATTATCTACTGAACTGGGTAGATATAAGCTAAGATAGTTATGACATTATGATGTTAATCATTACACAGTTAAAAAGATTTTTGTAGGACGTGTGAAAGTTTCCTTTCTAAGAAATGTCAGTGCACCTGTTGCAGCGTGGTTAGTTTGCATCTCAGTGTTGAGGTCAGTGGGTCATGTGTGTTTGTTCTGGTTTCTTTCCAGAACCGCGACTGTGTTCGTCTCGGCCCACCTGCTGAGGGTGACCTTGTTGAGGTGCGCTGGACCGATGGGTTGATATACGGGGCTAAGTTTGTAGCGTCGCACTCCATCCCCATGTACCAGGTAACATGGCCATGCTGCCACTTCTCGCTCACTCACTCACTCACTCACTCGCTCACTCACTCACTCACTCACTCACTCACTCACTCACTCACTCACTCACTCACTCTCTCACACACACACACACACACACACACACACACACACACACACACACACACACACACACACACACAGTACTGTGCAAAAGACTTAGGCACCCTAGATTGTTTAATATAAATTTGGCTTAGTTTTTAGTTTTCTATATTTTTAGTTGCTCTTTATAGTTTTTTTTATAAAAAAAATTTTTGGGGGGGGGATATTTACAAACTTTTCATTTCATTATTTTTGAAAACATCTTTGCTTTGCAGATTTATTTTATTTTTTTAATTTTTATACCTGTGCCTAAGACCTTTTTGCACAGCACTGAACACTCCTACAGTGTTCAAACCGCATCAAAAGATGTTGGATTGGTGGGCTCCCTATGATGCACAACCTGGAACTGAAACTGGGTGGAGGAAGCAACTTGAGCGGATATAATGTAGGCGTTGATTTAAAAATAGGTGTTGGAGCCTTGAAACCGTATCATGCTATTTCTCTTCTGATTACCGTCAGTGGTGTATGATAAAGAAATACGGTTCAACACAACTGTTTAACCCAGTTAGAGGTGTTGGGTCGGAATGCTTTATTGCAGTTTACAAGTCAAAGTGTTATTTAATTTACTTTGTAATAGAGAAAAACATTTAAACTAACTGTGTGTGTGTGTGTGTGTGCGTGTGTGTGTTCAGGTGGAGTTTGAGGACGGATCACAAATCACTGTCAAGAGAGAAGACATTTACACTCTAGACGAGGACCTGCCCAAACGAGTCAAGTCACGAATGGTAACTTACAAACCACGGCAGGTTTCAGTCCCATCAGAGGGGCTGAGAGAAAGGATGCTAAGGAAAGATGTCACGAAGGTGTGTTTTAGTGTCGCACTGAATTTGCTGTTCTAAGTTCTAACGCTGATGATTTGTTTCGCTCCTCAGTCGGTGGCGTCGGACATGCGCTTCGAGATCTTCGCCCAGAACGACGTGAAGCAGAATTCCAAAAGGCAACGCGTCATCAACTCTCGGTACAGAGAGGACTACATCGAGCCCGTCATTTACCGCGCCATCATGGAATAACTCATCCGTCTCTTTCTGCTTCCTTTCCGCCTCCCCTATTTTGCCTGTTCACTTCACCACACACTCATAGAGCATCTCCATGTCCCCACACCCTGGTTGGGCATGGCTACTGCTGATAGGAATGACCACCCCCACCCCCTCTTCTCAACGTGGAAGGCTTCCATGGCCTGTTGGGCTACATATTTATAAAATACGGCTGGGACTTCAAATGATGTATGTGTGTTGATGAATCACATTAGACACTCTCTCCAATCATACTCCCCTCTTCTCTGTAAATGGTATCGTCTGTCTCTTTTTTTTTTCTTCTCAGTTGGATGGAGCCACCAATGAATTATTAAATGTGGGAAAGGCTGGACTGTCTAACTGGGGCAAGAGGGAATTTTTTTTCAGCACCACATCTCATCTAAAGACCCTACACACTGAGGAAATGCAATTTTCAGCTGGACAGCCATTTCCTTCTGCTGTTCCATAAATACGTTATTGCTCAACTCAAGATGAATTGATCCAGATTAGTTTGGTCTGTTGAACATAATCAGTTGACCTATGTTTTTGTTTTTTACAGTGAGGAAATAATGTTGGCTAATCTGGGCCTGTATGTATAACCATGAGTTTCCGTCTGTCATATCGGTGTATTAATTGCAGTCTGATTAATGAGCTGTCGACTGCAAAAAAAATGATCAGCTCCATCAGATCTAAATCAGAATGCATCAATCACTCTGTTATTGTTGAATCGTGACAACTCCAACCACTGAAACATTTTTGACGAATCCTTTCCTGTACTTCTCGCTTCATGCTTTGCAGTATGCAACTCATAGGCATTACTTCTCTTAGTTCACCTTTACCAATATGCAGGTGTGACAATGTGCATCTACTGTGACGATAGGAGCAGACTACACTAGGTTTAGAGGCCCAAGCCTTAAGTTCCAAAGGGCCAAGATTACTTGTGTTCATTTGAAGGTTAAATTTATTATTATTATTAATAATAATGTTATTATTAATTTATGGCAGTTGTGTTGAGTTTGAGAACACAGCTATTTTTGTCATGGCTTTGCAGCGCTTTAACAATCTCTAGAAAACCTCAGATGTATTTATATTTGTTAAATGGATTGGTTTTCAGGCTCCTTTTGTTTTAAGCCGCTCTGCTGAGATTGGATGGTGTGAATACCAAGCTGGGTCAAATCCCTCTTTCAACAAAAAGCACTTATTGTTAACTTCGGCCCCTTCATGGCTCATGGCCAGAAGTGGCTTCTTTTAAGTTCAGGTACTTTACTGAGCATGTGCAAGAAAAGATTGTTTTTTGAGTTGTTTTTTTTTGCCTGATAAAAGCTAGCCCTAGATCTGACGGTTATACTGAGGTTATAGTTTAATTCCAGTTTAACTAACTGGACTTGCAGGTGGTGGGGGGGTTAATTTCAGACTTGTTGAACAACTCTGAAACGTTTTCCCTTCCCGCTCCCTCTGTCCAAAGTCCTTGTACCTGCTTTAAGGTGGTGTTTTATGTAGGGGAAAAAACTGGCATCTCAGGAGGGCATGGAGTGCAAACACCTCTTCAGCCATGCTCATCAAATTGTTAATTTTTCATGGCTACTGTTCACGCTTGGTTTCATTTGAGTCCATATTCTGGGCAGCATTAACTCTGTACAATCTTTGTAAACATATCAGCTGTTTGAGTAAAGATTGGAGTAAGAAAAGGGATCTTGTTTCATTTCCTTATTTGCTTAGTTTACACGATACGTGTACACTGTGATTGTAATCTGATAAATCGCCATCTGCATCGCCTACTACATCAACGATGAGGAAAGACCACGATGATTAACAGTATTGCGATCCAGCCGCTATTTCCTCAGAACCATGCCAATATTGCGGCACTACATGTCTGTACTTTGTGCATTTTCCTCCTCCTGATTTGTTGTCTCCTGCTGGTGTCGGATCTCCTCTCTGCCTCCAGCAGCCTGAGGGCCTGCAGATGGAGGGAGAGTCTTGTGAGCTTGGGAGAGCACCATTGAAATTTGATTAGATGGATGGCTCCTGGCTCTGTCACTGCACCCCTGTGAACGTCTGTGTTTTGAATATAGCTGTGGTAGATAATTGGAAGTGTTTTAGTGTGAAATGGTCTGTTATTTAAGATGGTCATCTGGTAGTTACCCTGTATCTGCTGGATTGTAGCCTGCCAACACATGTGGCCAACAGTAAAACACCACATTATATAGAGAGGTTATTGCCAAAAATTGACATTTCATGTTACAGCAACCTAGTTGCGTGTTCTCTGTCCAGACTAGTTATAAGTCTACATTCGAGACAAGTCTACAGAAGTTGCATTTGTGCTGGATGACTTAATGTTCCCATCAAAGGTCTCTTGCCAGGGAATAGCTCTCTTTCTAGGCCACTCCCTGCCACTGAGCCTGTGGTAGAAAACAGCAGGGAAACTAACTACAGAATTAACGGGCCTTGCCAAGTAGGCCGCATGAGAAAATCGATGAAGTGTAATACTGGTCGCAATCCACCAAGCACTAAAACGGAGCTGCGGCCTCAATCACGACTCCTCACCCACTGAAGTTATTTCACTTTCCTTGGAAGTTGGATACTCCTGTCTGCTCTTCTGAACTGTATTCGTTTCTTAAGGGAAAAGGAAACTATTGTCAATGCAGATGGTTTATCATTTAACAGAGGGACAAACAGGAGAAGCAATCATGGATATGCTGTCCTACTTGTTGGCTGGAAAGTGTCACAGTTGAGGACGATGCGACGGGCGTCCCGCTGCATGCGGCATACAGACAGTAATTGTGACATTGCTGCGGCTTTGAACAGGAAGTGTTCTGAATGCTCTGAATGTGAGAACTTCTTGGCTACTGTTACTTTTGCCACATTGCAGTTGTTGTGCCATTGAAAGTATTTTTAGACCTATTGAACTCATCACAGGTAAAAATATGGTTGTCTGAGATTTGTCCTCGCAGCAGCATTATAGGGCATGACTGAAGGTGTCACACTTTGGAACCACATCACAAATACGTACAGTGCTGTGCAAAAGTCTTAGGGACATGTAAAAAAAAAAAAAAAAAAAGAATCTGTAAAGCAGCGATGCTTTCAAAAATAATGAAAAGTTTCTAAATATCAAAAAATGTACTATATGGAGCAGTAATGTAAAACACATAACCCACAATGTAGAAAACAAAAAAATAAACTAAAACCAAATTTATATAATAAAAAAACCAAACACTTTATTTGTGTGTCTTGGTCAAATGGTAATGTGTATCAAAATTCCTTGGAATAGCCATGATGTAGCCAGTTGAAATATACTGTGTGTACAATGTGGGGGCGCTCGGTGGAGTCAATTGAAACAACTGTGGTTGGCCTAATTCTGACATTTACATGTTCCTGTCAGTGGTTTGGTTATTGCATCTGTTGTGGTGCTGAAATTGTTGTTGTTTGGGTACGTCATGATTCTCAAAGTTAGTTTGGGCTCAAATTGGGCTGCATGTACAACTCAACCCAGTCCAATTCAACATGCTTTATTGGCACAAGCCCCTAAATACAAGAGGAATTCATCATGAAGGAAAATACCAGTAAATACATGCCACATATGTGTGTGTGTGTTGCAGTATATTGTTAGTACTGTGTATTCCATAATCAGCTCTCATACCCAGACCCTCAAGTGCAGAATGAAAACTGGACTAGACGATGTATGATATGTAATGGAAGCAACCTGAAAAGACATGGAGAGAACAAGCCACATGGATAGACAGATACATGGGCAGGGAGGTGAGAACACACACACACACACACACACACACACACACACACACACACACACACGCACACACAGACTGAGACCAAACCACCTGAAGCACATGCCTGGCTGATGATGAGCTGTTTGCCCTCGCCTCCTTCCTTCCTCCTCCTCCTACTCCTCCTCCTCCTCCTCCCCCCTCTGTGTATCCGCACAGGATCATTTCAACATCTGTTGACAGACGGGTGACGGTGCCAGGTCTTGAACCAAGCAGCTTTGTTTGCTGTCCCCCCCCCCCGTACCTCTGCCAGCTGGGGAAAAATCAATGGTCACATGTAACCACGAAAATGAGAACTGCTGTGGTTTGGCTCTTTTTGAACTTATTGTCCCTCTCAAAGTCAACAAATCCAAATTGTACCAAGAGTTACTTGCAAACTGTAGACATGGTATTAATCAGTACTTTCTGCATTACTCAATATGTGGCAGAAAGAAATCGGTCAGAGGGTAAGGAGCAGATATAATGTCTGAACAAAAAACCTTTTACATGTGCAAAAGACATTTCAATGTGTTCCATGTATTTAAGATAATCTCCTGATGATTGAATGATCCATCATAACAAGTGGATGGAAAGGCTTCATACGACAGAATCCACATTTATCATTTTTCTGTTCTCCGTAGTAGTCAGGTTTTATTTCACCATGCAACTTTCTCAGTGGCTTCAGGAATAAACTGTTCATTACAGCAAGTGTAATGTCTGGTTCATGTGAGGAGGTGAAGAGGCGTTTGTGGCGTACCTCCACTGTGGTAACTGCGTGAAAAGAAAAAGGTTTATTTTAAACCTTTCAAACAGGGTTAAAGGACATACTGCTTGACTGTAATTGAAAATAATTTGGTTTGAGCAATATTCCCTCCATATTTTGTTGTTTTTGCCACATATTTTCTGCTTGGTTTATCACAGTCAATAGTTGTCAGCTTAAATGGGGATTTATTACACCTCATGAATTGTGTAAAAATACGAATCACAACCTGACAAGGCCGTTCATCATCAATCAACAGACTTCTTAGGTTTGCCTTGAAAAATGTTTCGTTTCCCAGCAAAATGACATCAAAGGCCACGCTGCAGTACAGTTTTCAGCCATACAGTCTTTTGATAAAAGGCATCTTTTCTCCTAACTGATGTATTACACAGTGATGAACATCTCCTTTAAAAATGTATGACTCCATGATGAATGCCAAGATACTGAATTGGTTTTGCTGTTATTTGGTTTCACTAGAGGCGAGAGAGTACGGGTGTTTTCAGTGAGTCCCCAGATACTCAACTTTTTTTATAAACTTTTTAAACAATTTTATAGATAAGTACTGCTCAGAAATGAATCGACGCGCTGACGTGTATCAACACGAAGAACAAAGTGATTTCTATATGGGGTAATAGAAAAGGGCGTGTGAAGACCGAAGACATCAGAGTCATGTGAAATCATTTGAGACCTGGGCCAGTTTCCTCGGTGAAGGCTGTTGAACTTGTAGTTCAGCTCCACGGAGCAGCGATGATGCCTTCGTCCTAAAAATATAAACCATTCCACGACCAAAGGTGACAGGAAGTGACTCAGCTGCACTCAGATGTTCAGCAATGTCCTCTCCTTGAGTTCCCCCTTTTGTTTTTTTTTTGCTCAACATTTTTTGAATGGAGCAAAACAAACTCCCTTTATCACTAATTTGAACAGAATGACTATGAAGTTTGCAGCTGAGTGCCCCACATGTTCTGTGTATTCCCTCAGGGCTGAGCAGAAATGCAGCCAATCATGACAACTGAGTCTTCATTTTCCTTCGCTGGGTCCTCTGGGCTTTCCCTGCTTTTACCTCCACTCAATTTCTCATTTCCATCTCTCTCTGTGTACTTTTTTTTCACCTCCCATGTTTGCATCGCTCTCCCTTTCTGACAACCCTGTCATTTGCGGCATGTAATTTGCACTGTCCCGATCCTCTCTGTCTCTCGTCTGAAGACAAGGCAGGCAAATCGACGGGTACATAAAATAAGCGTTGACTTTATACGGGCAAAACATGCTCGCTTATCATTGTCGTACCTGTTTAGTCTCTCTCTCTGTCTATCTCTCTCAACATGCCTTTCTATCTTACCTCCCACACCTCCTCAACCTCACATAACCCTCTTCTCACCCGTCTCTCTCTGACCCAGCAGCTGTGGCTCCCCGAGTTTCCCTCCACCTCTACGGTGTTATTGTCTGCAAACGCCTTATACCAATCACATGGTAGTCAGGTGACCGAGCTCAGGTTACTTGGTGCTGCTGATGTCTGATTTTCAGTGGAAACCAGTGTTTAACTGTGCTGTGCTTATGCCTATATGACAACAGTGGTAAAGAACTATATGAGCATAAGTCTGGCGTCTTCATCTATCCATCTGTACAGCAGCTTGAGGAGTCATTGCACCAGACATAAGCATTTCTGAGGATTCTTTATTTAAGACCTTTGTAATGGTATTTCTGCTTTAATGGATAGTATACAGCAGCCAATCACAGGAAGGATAAAGAAGGGAGGGCACGCAACATACAGTAGCTGGAGAAACAGCCATGTGTGAAGTCCCCCTAAAAGCCAAATCCTTTCAGTTTCATCAAGTTTCATCAAAATCGGACTGGTGCTGTAGTATTTCTGGCCTTTCAAAGTTAGAAAGTATAGCAACCACATCAGGCCAATCAGTGTAACACCCTGAACATATTACCAAAATGCTTCATCCCTGCAGGTTTCATCAAGATTGGACCAGTGGTTTCTGAGATATCACATTAAAACTAATTCGACGCGTCGTCCCGCCACATTTCAAGTCAAAGTGACACCAGTGGTGTGCGATATCACCTTCGCCCCCCTCAACAAAAGGACAGTCCCAATACAGAATTTAGAGTTTGCCGTTTTAATCCTGAGATGTTCGTTCAGTTATCAGTCATGTGGTTTCTGCTGCTGGGTGGAGATATTTGCACAACTCAGCCTTAACTTTAAAAGATTAGATAAGGCATTTTGGGCGTTTTGGCACTGACACACCAACACTGCAATGGGATACTACAGGCTTGATTGTGGTGTATCGATTATGGAAACAAGAAATCTTTCCTATTGAAACTAATCAATAAATGAAAAAAGGATGAATTCATACTAACCAAGAGGATTGATTTAGATGTAGCTGAGGTTAAACATTAGGAATCCACGCTTGGCATATTTTAGTTTCAGTTGAGTCAGCTGAGTCTAAACTCAAAGATTTTATCTCTTTCAAGCCCTCTGGTTGGATGTCTTCCAGTGAACTTTCCAGAAGTGGATGTTTTCACCAGAACTGGTACTGCCCTGTCTGATGTAATTCCCCGTATCATTTATTTCCCTCTCACCTCTGTGAAGGCTCCTTGTGTCTTTCTCCCACCATCCAAGTCCATTGTGAATATTATTTCATCATCTTTCAGGCTTTTACTTCACTCTCTGTGCGTGTGAAAACTGGTCAACACTCATAGGAATCATTACCATGGAAACATTACAACCACCCGTTCAAAGTCACCTATGGTGGACTTTTACACCCAGACCTCCCTTAAGCAATGAATGTGAAAATCAGGCCCAGACCAGCCATCTGTTGCTACGGGCATAGATTGACTCACAGCTCATCATCAGTGTTTCCACTGCGGGTGGGCTAATGCTAAGTGACCAGTGTCATGGTTAGACGCCCCCACACTCTGAAAACAGGTGAACTGCAGGTCAGTGCAGCCAGAGTCGACTATCAGGAGTGTCGCCCAATTTCTCTCTTCCTTATTTGGTCCGATATGACTGTGACTCGTCTGGCTGAAATTCAATGAAACCTGCATTAGTGAGAGATTCTGATCCACAAACAAGGAAGCGAATTATAACAAAAGGTCACTGGATGAAGGTTACAAACCTAATTTAATCCTCAACTCTGGTTGCAGTCTTAATGAAATTTAATTGAAGAGTTTCAGGGATGTTGTCACAGAAACAAACAAGAGCAATTAACCCTCTGCACGGCTGATAACAAACATGTCCGTTGCCAAGTACGATAAATGTCAGGATTTTACAGGAGATGATGTGAAATGTTACCCAAGAGACCGGGATAGATCAAACTCAATTCACACTGAACCGAGGTGTCAGGTAGAACGTTAGAACGCCCTCGGCTCCGTGTACGAGCAGAGACCATAACCTGACCTCAGACTAATCATTTCTCCCTTTACTACACCACATGGTTGGCGCTTGCCTCAACTTGCATGCTGTTGATGATTCATTTCCTTCTTCCTTCCAACTAGTAACAATGGAACATTCATTAGTGAAGAGTGGAACAGCAACTAGTGTTTATAAAGACTTAACTAATAAATAATACTTTGTTGTAGATATCTAAATCACATGTTGATAATGAGAATAGTTTTATCAGTCACTTAAAATTACAAGTAAGAATTATGAGTCACTAGTATTACATTTGAGCTAGTATCTCTTATATAGTGACTAGTAAACTTAAATAATGATACAACAATTTGTTATTTAATGCATTTAATGCTCTTCAATGTGCCAGACACAAATTAACCAGCACAGCAACTGGTAGAATAGTAAACTAGTGACTAAATAATAATAACCTTTAGTGACTAGTGCCTTTTAACAGGTAGAATAGTCGCTAGTGATAGTGAAAATTAAAGTAAGTAGGTATAAAATAAGTACTAGTCCTTAAAAATAAAGCACTAAAGTAGTAAAAAGAGAACAGTGACTAATGTGACTGAACCAAATTAGTCAATTAGAAATTGTATCTATTGTAAAAAATTACACTAGCAACTAGAAACTGGCAGAATAGGAATAGTGACTAAAAATAATAGGAATAGTGACTAAAAATAAGTACTAGTGTCTAATTTTTAATAAATGATAAAAACAGCCTGCCACATTCTGCAGCTGCTTAGCTGACATCCTGCCTTTCTAGATAACAGCGTGTGTGTGCACAAACACAAACATGACAATGTGGGAGAGTGAATGTGTGTGTGTGTGTGTGTGTGTGTGTGTGTGCAGATAAACAGATAGACACATAGAGTCTAGAGGGTGTCTTAGAGAGTGTCTTCTTTGTGGCCCATACTGACTACGACGTATACTACTTGTCTATATACTATGTGCTATTGATGTTTCATGGAGATCATGTGTTGCACTATTCCTCTTTCATTCTATTGGCTCTCACTATTGTTGTCACCTCATTAAGCAGCAATCTGCAGCAATCTAAGATAAGCCTATAGGTTTCCCCAAGGCCCTACTTCCTCACATGATGCATCAAGCCCATAATCGTCTGAGCATTCTGTGTCTGCCAGCATGCAACCTCTCGCAGTTTCAGACAGTTTCAGGCTGAAACATACCACAGACGTCCTTTCACACATTAAGCACCAAAGTTGTAAAATTGTGGCCGTGTGAAAAAAGAGAAGCTGGAACAATTCATTTTCATTCAAAGCGTGAATGGTGTGAATGGATGTATATATGTGATTACAAATGTGAACAAACATTTTGCTTCACAGCGCATGTACAACTGTCTGTATCAAAAGCTCAGACTAGATTTCAGAGTGAAAAAAACATTCAATCTAATAATCACTATGTGCACAAGGACAGGAGCACTATACTGCAATTAAGGATTAGGCCTTTAGCTGTAACTTGTTATCCAAAAATATTCCTTGCTGCTGGACAATGGAGCATAATATGTGTTATGTAATTTCTTTTATATCATATGATCCTCTATTGTTGTTTATACACATATACCAGTGAACTACTGTACCCCACAACATGAGCTGATTAAATCTGTATGTTCTGATAAACTCAGATGCCATGTCTTTTTATGTTTTCTATTTCTGCCACATCATTTCTGCTGTCCTTCCTTTTATTGGTTAACCAATGCCGTGGTCACATTTACAGACTGGTGTAAAAGGCCAGTGACCTGATCAAAAGGCATCTTTGGTGTTGCCTCTCTCTCAGAAATATTGTTCTGTGTGTTTGATCATTTATTCAGTGGTTCAGCGGGGCTGGCGTGTTTGATCCTGAAACGCGGGATTAAAGGATTGACAACCACAAACAAAAGGTAATGTTTGTTTCTATCATAGTGCCATAACCTACAGACCCAGACATGTTTCTTAAATCCAAGTGTACTTTTTTTTAACTGGGAAACGAGCAAAGAAACAAACAAAGAAAAGACATAATGCAAATTTCCATTAAAAGCAGGACAAATACTGATAGTACCTCATTTTTATGCTACGTATTTGGCTGGTGATGTGTTTATAAAGTCTTATGCTGTAATCTTGTCAGAGTTGAGGTAGCGTGGGGTCATTTCTGAATGAAACCCAAATAATGTAGCAACATTAAAGGGATATGCCATTCATTTTCCATGATTACATAAAGCATGGAGATGGATTTTGTTTGTTGCATCTGTTTGCGTGTGAATATTTTTTCCATGCATGCATCTGGCAAGATACTGTATCTTCACGATCACTCAAGATAGAGCCTCGAAACAAAAACAGGAATGGCCTGTGAGGCTGCGGACAAGGACCTTGACCTAGAAGGGCTTCCTTAAAAATAAGCGCCCCAGTCCACTCAAGGGAGGTAGAAAGCAGTCAGCAGTGCAGATTGTCAGCAGTGCAATCCACGAGAAAGCCATGTGTTTCATCACGTCCCACAATGTCATGATTCATGTGTACAGTGTGATCTTGACCGCAATTTTTTTTTTTTTACTTAAGACTTTTATTATATATGGGCTTATTTTTAGGAATGTTAGCTAGGGGATGAGCTACCTGGAGTTGCTGCAGACTACAGTAGGTAGGTAGGCACTTTATTAATCCACAAGGGGAAATTTCTTGGTTACAGCTGAAACATAGAATAACACAAAGATAAAACTTACAGCAGGATGTACAGTATTGATTATGGGGGGAAATACATAGACATTGCACAGTGGTGACTGAGTAGAAAGCAAGACAATTGGGATTTAGTCAACTGGTTTGTCTTAATTTGTGAAGTTACCATGCTGATTTAACATTCAATAGCCATCACCCTTGCCTTGCAGCAGCCTTTCTAACAGCCTGTCATCCTAACTGCAGCCTTGAATAGGTATGTGTTAATGAACACAGACATGGGAGAGGCGAAAGTGTGAGTCAAGAGTGTAAATAAGATAAGAGTGTAAGTGTGTTTTTGTGAGAATGAGAGAATAGATAATTGGAGTGGTAGATAAACACAGAGAGGGGAAAAAAATGAGAATGAGACATTTGCCAGATTCTGCCTGTTTCAGTGTCCAAACATGACTGGAAGGGTGGCTACCGTTTAGCATGTGACTTCGCAAGCTTCTCTGTCCATTGGTTAATTCAAAGCAGTCTTATCAAACAGTCCACAAACAGCAGGGGATATTTGCCATGACGTTGTTCTGCCTTCTCACCACATAAATATGCAGTTGATGCTGCTAATATCACGGTACAAGTTAGTTAAGTTAGTTAAGTCGTATCCCGTGTACTGGTGAATGTCCTCTTTGTTGTGGTATACAAGCCTTCATGTTCATTTTGGATTTTTCTTATTTTGTGTACTAACTGTCTACATTGTGCAATTGGTGTTCATGTTTTTCTTTCATTGTGTTGACTCTTCATTAAGCAGCAGATTGCAGCAGTGTAAGACAAGCCGATAGGTTTCGGTTTCTGAACTAGCATCAATTAACATTCAATTGCACTGCCCTTGTGTGCAAAAAAGATCCAGTCCTTTGAGATGACAATCGCTGAGCACATTATAAGGCATTGTGTCAATGAAAATGCCAGATAAGTTCATTAAAGGTTAGTGAAACAAATGGGCTTTGCCTAAATTGGAAAGGCCACACCAAAAAGCAGATACTTTATCTGTAATTCAGATCAATTATTTAGGTTGATGCAGTAAAACAATCCTGTGGTGCTACTGCTGGGCTCGATGCAAATGACACTCAAAGTTCAGGAAAGTCTGGTTCTGCTGTTCAGAATACAAATCAAGGCCTTTTAAGGGGGATTCATTCCTATCAGTCTTTTTGATATTAGTTTTTATCAAGCAGTTTACGCTCTCTGGTGAGCCTCTTCATCACTGAAGTGTGAAACCATACAGTTTTGTTATGCCTGAGGGAATGGCATAGACATCTAGCAGTCACTGAATATCCCTCAAACTACAACAGTGGGGACTGGATTCGAGTAAAGCCACAACTAACACTAAGCACGTGAAAGAAAGTGAAATTCCCCAAAGCATCTGTTTCACCCAAATTCATTCCTTGTACCTTTAAGCTCCTGGAGTGGACTTAAATGGAAGCTCACACAGAGTGTAAACTGCCCGACTACGCTGGGTGAAGATAAAAATGTTAATCCTAGTCATGGACCTGATGGTATCGCTGCTATTCGCTGTTACTCAGGCAATCCACACTGAGTGAAGGGTTTCATGCTAACTGGAATATTTCTGCTATCACAAGAGACCTGCCACTCAAGACTATAACATTCTGTTATCCACTCCCTTGCCAGTTCAAAAATAATTCAGGAAATGGAGCATGACAGAGAATGAAACCCACATTCATTAGATGATAGTATAACAAACAGCTTTTGAGAAAGAAAGGTCCGAAGGATCAAATTAAGTCTGCTGACAGAGACATTCCCCTCTAGAAAAACTTCTTTGGATATGGGATTTGGCTTCATCTTGGCAACTGAACCTAGGATGCAAAGATGTACAGTGGATACATTGTCAGTGATAGAATATATATGTGACATGGTCACATCTGAGTCACATATTCCTGCCAGGGGAATTCTCCAACTAAACACAAAGACATCTAACAATAATGAAACCTTCACCAACATGGAAACGGAAATGACCAAAAATGCTTTCCCCGCAGGAGCATAGTTTCTGACTGACAAACAAACATGCCAAGGTGAATTCCAGGACACCATTGGAGTATGGAAAATAACCACACCTAGCATTGTTTTTGATAGAGACGGCTATTTCCCACTAACAAAATGTGATGTAAACTAATGACCTGTGTGCCATGAATTGTTGCCAACTGGCAAGGACTCCCAAGACAGCAGCTCCGGGCTGATGAAAAGGCTGATATGATCCTGGAACATATGTACAATAGGCTGTGTATGTGTGTGTGTGTGTGTGTGTGTGTGTGTGTGTGTGTGTGTGTGTATACTCGTGTTTGTGCATATGTCTGTGTTTGTATGTGTATATATTTTATTCACTTGGCTCTTGCTAATCTCCTGACCCCAGATGGAGAACAGTGGGTGAGCAGATTGTATTTCCTGCTTGATTCAATATTAATAGATCGGTATGCTACGGTACTGCACTCATCGCAGGGCAAAAACGGAAGAAGGCTTTCTTCTCTACCCTCTCCTGTCTTGGCTTTCAGCCCAACAACTGCTTATGTAGGATGTGAGGCCTTGTGAATGTCAGGACATGAACAAGATCTTGGCCCCGAGAGGGAAATTTAATTAACAGAGTAAGCAGGTGAGGAAGTACAGGACTATGGATCTACTGCCATACAAGAATCTGTTAGCATCCAAATAACAGGGTAAAAGCCCAACTGTGAGTGACAATGATATATATACACAAGGTATGGTCACATAGACAGGTGCACCAGCATGTGGACCTCTCTTATGATGTGAGCAACCTTTCTGGCATAATCTTGGACCAGTCATCTCATAGAGGGCAGGGTCAGTGCTTAGCATTGATTCCGCTTGATCACCTGTATCGTCAAACTTCATGATGATGGTAGAAACTGTATTCTCAGACACAATGCCACAATCTCCCCTATGTACTCAACTGGGAATCATTTGTTCTATGGCTAACAGTATTATCCAGCAAACCACTGGGTGATTACCTGTGGCTTGTGGATAGGAGCACCGTCATCCTGGAAAGCACTGCTCCCAAAATGCATCATGGGACAAAAATGTTTCCTCAGAGTAGTTAATTAAGTGGTGATTGGACTAGTCCTAGTCCTCTAAGGGATAATTAGAGCTAAACATGCCAGGGAAAGCACTCCAGACCAGACCAGAACCACAACAGCTTTTCACTGGGGAAAGACTGGATGCTGTTGTTTTCTTTATTTAGACTATACCCTGCAGCTGCCAATATACCATAATAAACCTAGACAGCAGCTGGGCGCGGGATGCCAATATATAGGTAAGGGAGTAAGATCTGTCAGAAGAAAGTGTTATTAGTGTTTACTTCAAAGACGTGCTGCCAGATGACCCCGAACCTACAATATGTAACCAAAATATGTTGTCATATTGAGTTGAATTCATCAGACTAACTTCTCAAACCATATCCCTCTGAAACAAACTGGGGTATTTTTAGACCATTTAAAGTCGTCAAGTCGTCCTGATTTTTGAAGAAACTTTGGATGGATGGATGGATTTGGGCCAGTTCATTCATAACTGAATGATGAAAAGAAATCCCTTTCACCCCTGCAGTCAGTCAAAAAGAGTGCATGCTGTGCATATACCATTATAGTGCGAGGTGGGCAATTCAACGAGCATATTATTACATCTCTATCACTGCTGCTGAGCAAGGGTCGTTACAATGGGGGGATTTTGATGTGACCGCGGGGCACATAAAAGTATGCAGCAACGTTGCAAAGGCAAACACAGCTACAATGCAATGTTAACAGCTGACGAGGAGAGAGGAGCACCACGTGAAGGACGAGCTGAAAAGGTGCATTCATTTCAGCTCGGTTTAAAGAGGGGTCATTATAATTCAGCAAAAATACCCCATGTGACCGTCAGTGAGAAACTATGCTGCTGTAGCCCAGTGGGTTAGCGCTGTCTGGATGATGATGATGATGATGATGATGTCGACAGTGAAGGGGGGTGATTTTCCCTCCTGCCAGTGTTGAAGCGAGCTATCGCTAGTGAGGGAGTGGGGGGAGCAGCCAGCCAGGCTGGACGTCTTGTGCTTACACAGCCAGGGTACTTCCACGGATTTCGTTGTGATGGGTGGGAAAGCAGGGAGAACACGGTCGTGTTATCGACCTTCTCGTTATTTAAACTAAGACTGATACTGTTTCTGACCCAAGGACTCGGAGGAAACGGTAAAGGTAACGTCTACAGCTATTTCAATCAAGAGGGAATTGCGATAAAACATTGCTACGTCGCTTTTTTAATCGACAACAATGATGGTGGTGAATTTTGGCAAATGAGTGGTCCAGTTTTTCTATCTGTCCATGAACATCAGCAAGCTTATTAGCCTGGCATTGTTGCCTTGCCAGACTTAAGTATATATAGCATTCTACCTACCGCGATTATTATTTTTATTTTTATACCTAGATGTGTAAACTGTTTCGGCCACCTATGGCGTTTGCTGCTGGACCTCAACCACTGCCTTGCCACAACATTTCCATTGACCAGTGCTGTTCTCACGCCGCAGGCCTGTGGAGGAGATCAAGGGGAATTTCTCACTCCGCCAACGTAGCGTGTTAGCCTAGCAACTAGCTAAGTAACGCTAGCTGCTTGACATTCACCGTCGGCCTTTCTGTAATGCTTGCGTTTTAATCTTTCAAGTATTTGGTCATAGTTGGCAATATTCATACATTAATTGTACTACTTGAGTATAAATGGGGCTGTTAAATACGGGAAAACAGACAATGGTTTAACCGTTGTCTAGTTGAAGACTGAGCTCTAGCCTTGGATTATGGGACCGCAAAATTCCGTTATTCCCATGGCTACTTTAGCAGCTAAATTAGCCAGCCAACTTCGTTCGTTGTAAATGAATAGCCTAGCTTGGTAAACTACATGACTAATGGAAGCAAAGAGGCTCAATTTAAGACTAGGGACTGAAATACAATTCTTGTGATGCTTAAGAAATGAGAGAGACAGCTGCTGCCGCAACTTGTTACTGTGATGTGGTAGTGTTATTGCTGGTTCAGCCCTGCTTTGCCAAATTACCTCAATTGCTAATTTCTAATCTTAACCTCACTCATTTTCCTTATGTAATGTCATGTCTAATTGTAATTCGTGTGAGGTTGTCTTGTGTGACGCCGCTTGTGCTATTCTGTGTTGAGCAATCTTGAAATCTAATCATGGTCCGTTTAAGTCATAGCTGGGGGCAGTCTTGTGTTGTGCCTTGACTCTAAGAGGTGCACTGTTTAGCTGCATGCCCGAGTACAGTTGGATGCACTGTGCTGTTCAGCTGAAAAACCATGTCTCCTTTTGCAGTTGGTTGTTCTTTTCCAACCCTGGCCAGATGGAGTTACTAATCTGGATATTAACTGCTTTGTCAAATAGCCTATGGATTATTAGAAAGTTACATTAGCCACTGTATGCTTTTAACCCCACGGAAAGCATCTGTTGCCCTTGGGGATTATAAACTGCTCTATCTTTTGAAATGTTTCATATCTTGTTTGTTACTCTGCTCGTTATTGCTCAGACACCTTCCTGAAGGCTTTATAGACCCTCATTTGCACTCGCCTCCAGCTGTTCTCCAATGAGAAAAAGAAGTGCCATCCCAAGTAGAATTTGAAATGAGGCCCCTTTTTACTTTTTTATACCCCATAAACAGGTTCTCTGTGAAATGGAACTCAGCCTAGATTATGCTGAAAAGAATTTAATGGGGGCATTTACAATATGTTGGTGTTTTCAATTCATGTAATAATATACTGACATAGTTGACTATTGTACTTAGATCTGATAATCAAGGCTGCGTTTCAGTCTTTCCATTCAGTTTGTCTTGGCACAGAAACACCGTGATTCAAAGTAGCACAGATGCACTGCATCATACTTGCAATGAATTATTGTCTTTGTACTTCACTAACACACTTTTGGCGCTTGGCAGCATTAAATCTTGATTGTTTGAAAACTCAGCGAGAATCGCTAGCTTCACGCGCTACGGCACCCAAAATTAATCCAAAACAAAAATTTCCTTGGCAGGCTGTTAATTTACCTGGGCGGTCCACCCAAATATTAACATTTTTTGCGAAACACTAAATTCTCACTGTTCTCTGTAAAAGAAATCTCTCTCTCTCTTCATCTCAGGTGATGAGCCGGGTGGTGCCATGTGAATGACTGAAGACCATGAAGCCCTCACACAAGCTGCTGTTCTTCCTGTGCCCCATTATGGTCCTGGGCTTTATCTACTACTCCTCTTGGAAGCTACACCTGCATGTATGGGGCCAGAAGCCACGTGAGTGACATCAGCCAGTCTAACTGTACCTCAGTGTTTGTAATATTTATTCATCACCTGGCCATCCATCCATGTGTATTATAATCTTGTATATTATAGTGTGGTTGTTTGAGAGCTATGCATGTCTGTTTTTATTGGGCGAGTCTGACGTCTGTCTCTTGTTGTCGACCTCTCTGTCATGTCAGTCAGTTTACCATCTGTGTTTTGTTTTTGTTCCTGGTCTCTCTGCTTGTCGATCATAGTGTCTCAGGCTCTTTGTCAATGTCTCAAACCTGTCTCTTTGTTACCATGATAGCCCGTCATTCACTTCACCAGAGCTCCAGACGTTGTGGGAGAGCTTAATTAGATTTTCTTGTACATCCGGTCTTAGTTGCTCTGTCTCTGGTACTTTAAGCCATGCTGGTCGTTTTGCTGATAGACATTGACAGGCACCTGCATATGCCTTCTTCACTCACTGCTGCTGCTGTGTTAAGATCTCCTGTGTTTTGACCATAGACAGAAGAAGGAAGAGTCTGTCTTAACCTGCCTGCTTATTCTCTCACCTGCTTTTGTAGGTAGGGGAAATGGCATTTTGAGATGAAGAAACTGGACATTTTTGTCTTCTCATATCCACACACTGCGTTTATAGTCAAAAAGAGGAGTGAGAGAATTAGTCATTACAATATGGTGCAGGCTGTACACTGTGGACACCCCTGGCATTTTTGGATGTTGGTTATGAATCACTTTGATTCCATGGGAAAGGTTATGTTGCGTTCACGGATGTAGAGAGTTAAAGTCATGTGGTCCTAGACAGATGGTACACTGTGGCTGTCAGCTCAATAGGGAACACTTTTTCAGTCACAGTGTGACTGTCACCGGCTGATAACTTGTACTAACCGTTGATCGAGGACAAAAGTGTGTCACACTGTTTCCCTGAAACAAAAATAAACCAGCAGAGGGAGCTAGAAGGTTTCACTTAAAAAGACGTGAAACAGAGGAGAGTTTTGTTGGCAAAAATCCATTTTCTATGGATCAATCACCTCTTGGCCACTTACTCAGTATATTTTCTGGGAAAACCTTACTCAGTGAACACTCAGTGAACACAGTGTTTTGAACCAAAAGGATCTTTAGCCGAGCACACATATCTCCTACCTAAAAACTACAGCTGGTGAAAATGTGTCCATTGTAGATCCATACTGGCTGATTGGAAGTTATTCTGAATCACTTCTGAATACACTAGATCTAGTCTAAACTTTTCTATGGAATTGGAGTTGGAGAAATTGTTTTTTTAAAAAGAATTATAAGCCACCATGTTGTAAGAGAAGTAGTTGCGGTGAAATTTTGAGGAAAAAAACAGATATTTTAAGAAGATAGTTATTGTATACAATGTATAAGGTATTGTTGGTATTGTTTTTAAATTTAAGATTTGTTTCAGTTTATTTGTGTAGTGGTAAAATATAGAGGCCAAGTGATTTTAAAAACAGTGAGGAAATTCAAGGCCGGTATTCATGTCCTTGTGACAGCAAGCATCCACCCTGCTGAAGTGTACTTGAGCAAAACTGAATCCCCTCCAGCTCCTGGGGTGCTGCTCTGTAGCCAGCCCTGTACTGTTACCTCCCCGGGGAGGGGGGAAAGCAAAAAGACACATTTCTCCTTTGGGGATCAATGGAGCATCATTACCTGCTTTATATTCTTCTTAGTAAATGTGTGATGTTGTGGCTTCGGTGCCAAGCCATCACTGACGACTGTTGCTTTGGCTGTGGTCCAAAATTCAGCATTTCTTCAAGCTGTCATCAAGGTCTCTAGTGTAACATAGCTCTAGTTTCTGTCGTGGCCTCCCCCCATTTTATCTAGATTCAGCATTAGCATTCTGAGCAGCAGTGAAGAGAAACGCTTCATCCAGTGGGTTTTCTCACCTGTATGTGACTGAAATGAGATGCACTGAATGAATACAAAAGAATGGAGACGAGCAACTTCCTTTCTGACTTCTTAACACACCGTTATAGAACAGATCGGGGTGGGGGCTTTGATAGAAGCGAGAAACGTTGGCTTTCTGCAGTGTGGTGCCGCCGCCAGATGTAGAGATTTAGAGGGCTTTTGGTGGAAGAGGAGAGGATACCATGTTGATGTCCTCCTACCCTTAACGCTGGTCGGCTAAGCTGTGCTGTTTCACAGAGAGGATCAAATCTGGATAATCTCTCTTCCTCACTCTTGACTTATTGTGCCAGAGACTCAGTCACTGCTCCAGAGACAAATGGAACATGCAGAGACATAGGCCCTGCTCATCATGCACACGAAGAACATCCCAATGATTATTTATGCAACGCTTGCCAGCAGAAATGAATTGCCAGGCAAACAAACAGGGCTTCTGATCCTGTGTTATTAGCATTTTCACCAGGCCCAGGCCCTAACAAGCTCCTCCTGGCCCTCTGCTACTATGTGTGTGATGCTTTTAGCATTGGGCTGTGGCAGGAGCTGGGTTCAACCGGTTGCAGTAAGCTGCTACATCCATATAGTTTGTTCCCTCTCGTATTTGGCTTCATCCAGAGTTGCTTGAATCATCGATCGGAGCAGTGTTGAATCACACGTTTTCAGTGGATTTTGGCCTGTTACATAAACAAAGGCTAGAGTCAGCATTTTCCATGACCTTGCATATCTGTTTATCTGTTTCAAAATGTCTACATTCTGACTTGGCCTTGCTATCTTGGAGTGTCAACTTCAAAACATGGCAGTCATTCCTGTGGCAACTGGAGTGGATGTTTGACTCTTGTAAGGCCGGAATGATGAGAGAAGCCTAGACCACTTCACCTTATAATTTCAACAGTAGAGGCCTCGTTTTTCCCCCAATCTTATTTAGTTGGCCCCAAGAGCTGATTGTAGTGGTGCTAACTGCCCCTATCGTGTTCTTGGTTAACGTGTATAGTGTAAAGTATAGTGACTGACACACACACATACACACAGACACACACAGCTGCCTCTCATATTGCTAAGTATAACTATATTTTGTCATCTAACTATATTATCATTTGTCTCTATACCTACCGAAACCACAAATAAAGCCTGTGCAGTGGTAACAGGAAGCCGAACTGAGTTGTTACATTCAGGAAATGAGCTGACGCTAGCCTACTGTACAAAGTAGAATGTGTTCATGCCTAATAAGTAGGCTCTGATTTTGTAAGTAACATAGTGCTGATATGCCATAGAAAGCATTAGCCTATTAGTAGTATAGTGTATTTTAAGCAGACGGCTGTTAGTGCCACCTTTCAGCTTTGTCAACCAAGTGTGACCAAAAGCTGACTCCCACACTCTGACTCTGCTGGTAATAGGAACATCATCTCGGGGTCTCGCTGAAGTATTTAAACGGCGGCTGAAGAGGAAGGTCTTCAGCCGCCGTTTAAATACTTCAGGCCTTTGGACCCAGCTGCTGAATTGTGGCCCTGTCCTTCCTTTTTTGCCTCTTTGTCCTTTATCCTTTGTTTGTCTTATTGTCCTCCTACCTTTTAGCCTAGTTGTTATTTTTCTCACCTTGCCTAGTTCTTCTCTTTTCTATTGTTAAGTGCCTTGGGTACCATGAAAGGTGCTCTTAAAAGAAGCAGCGTGAGAAATCAGCCACCAACCAAGCTGTGAACTTTTTTTTTTGCACTTCTAGCAGTGACTTTGGCAATTTGTAAGTTAGCACTTTAGGGGTACTTCAACCCAAAACTATTTTTTCTACATGTGTGCAAATTCAAAGGGGAAAAAAAAGTCATATACAATATATATATTTTATGTATGGGAGCCTGCCAGTGGAAGAAAAAGCGAATTAAACCTTTAAGATGTTGGTTAGGCACATACTCTAAATATGCCTGACACCCAGCTAGGTTTTCATGAGGGATTGTCTTGTGTCTGAGAGTGATAATGGACATGGTGACAGGCCTGTACAGTTTCAACTGGAGAAATGTTTGAGGATCACTAATTGGGGAATTGGATCTGTCAGAGGCTTTCAGCTGGAGAGGCTGCAGTGTTTGCATTCAGTCCATTATAAAAGAATACATGTTTGTACAACAGATGACATTTTTCTTTTGTCTGGCATTAGGTGCTTTCCTTTTATCTATAAGGAGCAGTTTTGTTCCACTCTTACTAGTTTGAAGAGGGCTTTGTAGGTTAGTTGTGCTTAACCATCGGCAGTTGGATGAAAGGACGCGGCAGCTGTCCTCTGATTATTTTGATAGAAGAGAATGGGCCTGTTTTTTTTTGTTTTGTTTTTTTTCTCTCAAAGACCTGGAATGGTTTTGTTTGAATCTGTTCATCTTGTTATGAAAACGCCCTAATTTTTTTAATCTATTTTGTAACACAAATAATGACAAACCTGAAAAGGGAAATGGCAAGGAAATGTGCATTTGCCAAAAGGTTAGGATAATAAACATACCTTAAAGTTAATTCAGTGTCAGCTAGTCATTTAGGATCTATCTGTGAATGTGGTTAACACATCTGTTTTTTTAAGTGTCATTCTTTTCCAGCTTCAGAAAATACTTCACATTGCTCTGTAATAAGCTCTGTGTATTGAGCCATTCTCTGAAGTGTTTTAAATTCAAGCTGTAGTGTTATTTGTTAGTTTTCTCATAAATGACAGGACTGTATTGGCAGTACTTGACAATTTGGAGTGTGAGCATTAAATCTGTGACGCTTTCTTGACTTCCAAACTGTCTCTGTGCCTGTCTCTCTGTGCTGAGCTGATTTTTGAAGTGTATTCTTTTTCTCTGCATCCTCTGAGCACTCTTGGTTAACAGTGGCTTCCACAGCTCTCCAGTGATGATTTGCTTTGTTCAGTGTCTTAACCTGCCTTTTGTTTTCAGAGAAATGCAGAATCTACAACCGTAGTCCCGACTAAAAGGGCTAAAGTGAAAAGCACCACAGGTAGAAGCGCTGAGACGCTGCCCATTTGTATTGGGTGATGGTCAGACTATTGGGAACATGGTGAAGCGAGACTATTTAGGTGCTCTACAGTACAGTGTAGAGCTCTACAGCTCTACATTGTACAGGCAACTGTACAATGAAAGCCTTGCATTTTTACAACTTTCTCTTATTTACTCATAATCCTTTTTTTCCTTTTTATTTCAAAATAATATTTATGCTCATTCACTCATTGAGTCTTCACGGCTGAATTTCAGAATACCACAGCCATAATAACCACTCAAATGAACAGGGGCAGTCTGAATTTAATTTGCCTCTTCATCTGGGTGTCATTGAATGACTCGTGGTTATTAAATCAACCTATGGGGACTAATGTTACTAACCTCTCCTTCTCTCTTCCTCTCTTCCTCTTACTCTATTATGTCTGACATTTTGGTTTGCTGGTTTTCAAGCCCAATGCTGCCGTAACAGACTGACTCCAAGCAGTGCTAACTGACCCTTTTGTGTTTCAGAGTCGGAAACAGACATTGCTCTCACCGAGGGACGAATAGTAGGCTCAGGTACAACTGCAACCCGACCCCCCTCAACCCCTGCCCATCCTTAATGTCCCTCCACCTTCACAAAGAAAATTGCAGATCTTCCTGAAATCCTGCAATACTTCAGAGGCCATGTTTGGAGGAGATATCAAAACAGGATACATATTAAAAAAATAAATATATTTTTGGCATCTTAATGTCTTTTGTCATAGAGAAGAAAGTCATCACAGATTAACTGTGTCAACCTCAGAGTCATTGCAGTTCTGTGGTATTAAGAGTTGAAAGCTATATACGCTTTAGTAGGCAAGCAGACAAATTTCAAAACACACAACTCTATCAGATGTTGTCTTTGACTTGTGGTTCAACTGAATTAGAATATTACTCATTTAAAAGTACGTTCAAGTTGTTACAGTGATGAAATGCTGAATTTGATGTTCATGACAGAAAGGTGGCTTTAGACATATAAGGTTGTCATATCTCCTCTCAAAATTGTGCCCTGCCAGACACCTGCAAGACAGTCTAGCTCAGTGCTGGCCTACTAACAGTCACACACTTGGCCATCATAGGAAAATGTTTTTGAATATACAGCTGTGAGAAAACGTTAATGAACCCTTTTGAATTACCTGCATTCCTGTATAAATGGCATAAAAATGGATAAACACAATGTGATTTTAACAAATGACAAAAATGTGTACTTTTACATGTCTTTTATTGAACATATTCAAATGTTAACGGCTTGGATTGGAGTAAGTCAACCATGACATTTAGTAACTGGTGTGACCTCCTTTAGCAGCGATAACGTCAACCAGTTTCCTGTAGTTGCCGATCAGACCGGTTAGGAGGTATTTTGGACCATTCCTCCTTCCGTTTCAGTTCGTTGATGTTTTCGGTACGTCTTGCATGAGTGGCTTGCTTCAGGTGATGCCACAACATAATAGACTTGGATATTCCAAAATGTGAATTTTCCTCTTAAACAGGAAAATTCACATGTTAGATTTGCTTTTCTGTTTAGAGTCATTGTCATGCTGCATGACCCAACCTGATACAATTTGGATTCATTGATCCCTCCATGACTGAAGCCATCCAGGCCCTGAGGTAGCAAAGCAGCCCCAAACCATGATGCTCCCTCCACCTGCTTCACGGTTGGGATTGGTGTTGGTATGCAGCGTTTTGATCCCTGGGAATGGACTATCAAACAGGTTCTCCCATTTATCATGCAATCTATGTGGAACAGCTATGAGTGGGAATAGGGCAAACGCTACCATACACCTTTTTTTGTATACAAGTTTATTATAAGTCATAATTTTACCCTCTTCATCTACTATATCCCTTATAAACATTATTTTCAAACATTGTTTTTTAGAAAATGGCTTCCCTTGAATTAAGATACTAGAATTATTTGCTGAAGGAAACCCCAGTAAGTGCATTGTCAAAGCTGCAGCTGTAGAAAAGGAAATGGTCTGTTTCTTAACAGGATGCAAGGAGAGGTTGGACCTAAATGGTTATGTAAGTAACCCAACTTTGTGTTTGACAGGACACCGCTAACCCACACTTGACTGTCATCTCATTGATTGGATCACCTGACTTCAATTACCCCCTTTCATAGAAGTCATTATCTGAGAGGTTTACCTACTTTTTCCAGCTTAGGCTGTTAATGTTTGAACAATATGTTCAATAAAAACATGTAAAAGTGTTAAATGTTGAATCACATTGTGTTTATCTATTCTTATGACATGACAGACCACATTTTAGGAGTTATTTATACATAAGAATACAGGTAATTCAAAGGGGTTCACAAATGTTTTCTAGCAACTGCATGAATTCCATACCTTTTTATTTTGTGAGGACATACGCAAATACACCCTTGAACATCAGCGGCCCGAGTTTGAGTTGCTTTGATCTTGGAAAGCACGACTTGGGAGCCCTTTTTATAGTGTTGTTTGATGTATGCCTCATATCAGATGTAGTGCAAATTCAGACCAGTGAGGAAGTGAACATCTGCTCAATCATCCTCTTCCTCATGACGCTTCAGTGTGATACAACAGCGCCCTCTGTTGTCGTGGCCCAGTACTAAGCAAGTGCATTACCGGACTGGTTTCAGGAGTTTTGGTGCTTAGATGGATTCAAAGGCTAACATTTGTGTTACGTGCCAACCCTGCTTCTTTATTTCTCCCAAGCTATTGCTGCTGCTCAGCTCTCTGGCTACCACGCTTCTCTACAGAAACATACATGCACACACTCATCTTGGCTGTTATCGCAAAATCTCCATCCTCCAGGGCAGTGCTTGGACTCTTCCCCTAACCAGCCATCCTGCACCATTCTCCTTTTCTTTATCCTTCTCCTCCAGCGTCCCTCTGAAGACATCTGCAACCACAGGAGTAACTTTGATACTGGCCTCTACCTTTTTTCCACTAATGCTTATTGTTCTTCATGTTCATTTTGCATCTAGTCCTCTCTCTAATATGATAATGGCTGGATCTGTAAGTGTTTTTTAGACACTTGAAACATTACTCTAACCAATAGAACAGTACACTACACCAAAAGACTGCAGTAGATACTCCAATGATATTCACCGTAAATATTTTCTTCCTATTTAAGGAAAAATCAGGTAGGTTGCTGTGCTTCTTCTAACTCAACGCTTCACGAGGCA
The DNA here is from genome assembly GCA_034670385.1 of Hoplostethus mediterraneus. Lineage (NCBI taxonomy): Eukaryota > Metazoa > Chordata > Actinopteri > Trachichthyiformes > Trachichthyidae > Hoplostethus > Hoplostethus mediterraneus. The sequence continues at coordinate 3,602,003 of JAXDDW010000024.1, read as the reverse complement.
CCTATGGACTGCACCTGTGGTTGTCCATAGGTGATCCCAACCAAACGTTCTTCTAACTTTATTTTAAACTCAACAGATTGTTTTGGCTGGCTTCTTCCTAACCTTGCTTGTCTGACCATAAACCCTCTTTAACTAATGCTTTTTTTAAAAACTTTTGTTTGCCTTTGCTGTTTTGTTTTCCCTAAATGCACAGGCTGTTTACATGGCGAGAGACGCACAACTACAGCCAATGGGTTGATAGTTGACCGTATGTTAGATCTTAGATCACTGTTTATGCTCCAACTATTTAATGTTGCTACCATGCGGCTTACCGTAGTTTCTATCGAAATGCTTTGTAGTACTGTGTGGTAATAGATATTTCCCTCTCTCTCTTTGCCTCCCCTTTCCAGTGTATGATAAGCAGGGCTTTCTGCTGAAGCTGGACACTAAGTTGTAAGTACATGTCTACTTTCTAGTGAAAACTTCAGTCATTTAATAGTATCCATTTAGCAATTTAACATTATTTATTGGGTGGGATATTTGTGATTCATTATGTCTTGAACAGTTAAAGTCTCAATTAGACTTCTACTCCATTGGCCCAAAATTGTAGGACATATTTAGAGAGATGTTTATTTTATAGCTCTTTTGTTGGAATAGCTTTCCACACAGGTGTTGGTTGAACAACGTGGTATATGAATATGTAAACCTTTTACCTATTAATCTCACTTGAGTTTTCAAATAAACATGTAATACGTCATCGGAGGTTTAACCAAACGTGCAGATTTGATTTGTGGCGTGAGTAATACATTTAGAAACCTGCGTGAAGCGAGATGCAATTATTGGGGTTTTTTTTTTTTTGCCATCCAGTCTATCCCAGAGTGCGTCTGGGTTTCAGGGTGAGAACACGCTACTCTGAGTCATTACACAGTTGACTGTCATGGTGTCAATGTGTCTGTTGTATATTTCCCTGAATTGGTTTGACACTCTTGTTCTAAACTGCCACAGTAAGGCCCTTTGCCTGGCCCTCTTTAACACACAGGTCATAGTCATACATTGCCATCACCGCCCTGGCTCTCACAGGGCATGTCTGTTCACACTCTGCACTCGCACTATAAGCACAATGTCAGCACACACTTTCGGGTGGTTTTCACACGGGTTGCGCGCGTTATCTAATACGGCTCCCTACATTATCTACATCTACAGTGCCTTGAGGTTGAGTAATTACACCGTCACAGCTCATGCATACATTGCAATCCGTCTTAAAACTCATTAGATAGTCATGTGATACTGATAGGCCACTATTCCATGTCCTTTATTCCTGATTGTAGTCAGGACCAAATGGAAAAAAAATCCCCCTAGGGCACTTTATGGGTGAAACCATGTTGCAGGTAGGCAGGAATCTCCTGGCTACCACTTTAGCATTCCTAGCAGTACCGACATACCAGCCGAGTTGCACCTTAAATTCCGCAGTCAAGCCCCTTTCTCCTGCCAACTCTGACCCTGTATCACTGGTTGATGGGCCTCTCATAGTGCTGGGACCAGGGCCCCTCTCCCTCCTCCTGTTTATTTGAACTGGATTCGTGGCATATAGCAGGTTATTAATGATCATGCTAGTAATAGGGAGGTTCTAGTTTTAGGACTGCTAGAGTGATTATTTGAACTAGGGCCCCTTGCTTTGTCTTGCCACACACAGGTGATGTGCTGAGCTGTTGCTGAGTTCTCCAACTTCCTTAGCAACCTATTTCTGTATCTTTCAGGGAAATTGTTTGACAATCTTGTAATTAATCCTCAGTTATCGTGTTGTTTCTCATTAATCTCTCTTTCTCTGACCATTATTCTGCAGGCCACCGGAGTTGGCATACAAGTATGGCAACCTCAGCGAAGGAGCGTGCAAGCCGGGCTATGCAGCAGCCAAAATGACCACCATCTATCCTAAGTGAGAAGAACCACCCTTTCCTTTCCCCATTATTTCTGTTTGTTTGGGGTCTGTTGCATGGGGTGGATATTAATGGTCTTCATGTCCTCAACTGTCCTTTATCAAAAGGAACAAGACAGACTCCGTCAAACCTACCATAGGAATGTTAACAATCTACATAAGAATTCATCAGGAACTTCACAAACAAATCACTTTAATTACATGTCAACAGAGATAAAGCAAAACGTGTTAATCCAGTATACTAAGATGCATGATGTCACTACTCAAGCCAACTTAGCCTTAAGGGTTCTGAGTCAGAAACAGAGGAGAGTTTTCATTCATGTTTGTCATCCTCTTCCTCACCACAAAAACACAAGACTGTGTCCTTGTGAGCCCCGTGTAACACAAAAGAAGCTCTATCATGAGAGCACAAGCTCGCCCATCCTTCCCCACTCATATCCTAGGGCCTTGGACGCTTTCTCTATGAAGGGCACCAACCAACTTCCTGTCCAGCATGCTATGACTCATCATCAGCTTCCTGGTCCCCAGCCCACACAATCCACAGACACTCCAAGGCCCTCTCTGATGTCACTGGGTCTTTTGATCTTGGTGTGGCTCCTCTTGCCGCCTATCTCCGTTCAATCTATAGGACATTGTCCTATTAGCATTCTTGGAGCTAAAGCTAAGGGGGCAATTTTCTGCATTGCTGTACAATAGCCAGTGGCAGTTCAATACAGTGCTTGACCTAGTTTTGGAATAAGGCCCCCATGGCCTGATTCACCAACCCATTTCCAAGCATAAGTGTTCAAACTAATTTATCTTTTGCACTAGGTCTAAATGATTTTGGATTGGGAAGAGAGAACTTTAAAGCTGCAACTAAAGAGGCACATGGCATAAAATGTAAATTGATTGATTCCATAACACGCCCTTTGACCTTTTTGGGCTCATACATGCACACAAACGGCTCACAACCACACCAAATTGTGGTGCTGTTTAACCAGAAAGAGAAGAAGCTGTGTTAGGGAACTGCCCTCGACCCATCTGAGAGGCTACGCGTTAACGATGTCCTCCCGCGAAACGACTTCCTCTAATCAGCCGCACGTGTCGGATCAAAGTTCTGTACAACACAGAACCCCCACTGGGAGCCCGCTGATTACTACCACCTTCACCCCAGTCACACACAGGTCAATAAGCACAATTAATGGCTCAAAGTGACAGTTTGTGTGTGTTCTTGTGGGTATGTGTGCTTGTTTGTGCCGTGTGGGAACTCCTGTATCGAACATTAATTTGGTTATTTGTGTGATTATTTCTGATTTAGGTAACATTTTTAATCTTGCATTTGGTCTACCTGGCAGGGTTGTCCTCAAGACACTAATAAGCGCCTAAGCCAGTTATTGTAATCCAGGCTGCAAAACCCCACGATGATTATTTCCTGGATTTTGTATTTCTCACTGATTTCAAGCCAAATTAGTTTAAAGATTCAAATTTAAAGATCTCAACTCAGCTTTCATCCACTAAATTTAGATTTATCTTAAATGTTAAGCATTTTGTAGAAATAGGTGTGGCCTACAGGTCAGCTGGTGGAGAAATCCTCCCTAACCTCTAGCAGTGAGGTCCAAGTGGCTCCCCTCTAATCATCTCCTGCTTCCTCCATGTTTGTCTTCTCCGAAGGCTCTGCCCTGCAGAATCCAATTCATTTTCAACACCTCCCCTCCCCTCCACTCTACCCAAAACTGTTTGTATTGGAGCCCTAAATCAAGTGTTGGCAGTGAACTTGAAGCGGCGCGGTTATGAAAATACGGCCCATGAGAGATGGACCAAACGAAGGAAATGAGCACAATGCGTCCTGGTCTGCTGCCTGTTTTGGAAGCCCGCTCTTTTTTTATTTAACAACAAGCAGCCCTCCTGTTTCTCTGCTTTGTCAGGATGTCTGCGACTGTCTGTTGGACTGGGCTCAGGGTCTCTCGACAGTCCCGTGTTATTTATAGTCCCGTTTGGCCTCTGGAGTCTTAGGTTTAATGAATCGCCGTTTGTTTTGGCAGGCACAGGAGTCTCAGAGTGTCTGTGCCTCTGTCAGGTGATGTGAGGAGGAGTAAGACCCAGACTGTTTCTCCTCTGATTCTTCCTCTGTGCTCTTCTGCTTTTAGAGGAAGGGATAATGAGGGTATCAAAGACCGATTAGGGAGCTTGGAAGAGAGACAAGGTTGAAGCTAACCGGAAGGCCTTCCAGTGATATCAACCATGTTTGGTCATTGTGCCTCAGAGCTCTTCTCATATTTTTTGTGAGCCATGACAGTGTTATGGTAACAAACTAAGCCAAGATGCCTAATGGGAAACAAGGAAAGATAATTGTGTCTGTGTGTCCTCTCTCGATTGCACGGTATGAGATGCTTAGTAGTGCAGTCTGTCAGCTGCGTGTGTGTGTGCGTGCGTGTGTTTTCTTGCATTTCTCTATTTGTGACTAAATGTCACAAGGGATGAATGTCCTCACATAGTAATACAAATGTGTGTGGGAGGTGTTTCCAGTGGCAGTCTCAACTTAAAGCTTCCAATAAGCTTTCTGTTACGATCCTATAACTTCATAAGAACACTCATCAAGTTAACAGATTCCTCCTTGGCCCCCTACCACCCACCCCACCACCACCACCACCACCCATCCTTTTTGTCCAATGACTGTCCAAGTCTGGTGTCGAAAACCTTCACAGTGTCTTGTAAAAATATAGCCGTGGAGCGCCACGCTTGTTAAAGTCAGGAGGGCTCTGGCCAGCTCTCTCCTCTTCTCTTGTTCCCCAGCTTGACAGCAGGTCATAAAAACACACATCCATCGCGCAGCCACGCTTCCAGGAGCAGCACGTAGCCCAGCGCCCGGGTCCTAGGCGTGACCGAGAGGAAATGGCTCCTTTTGATTTCAGAGCTGTGCTTAATCAAAGAGGGACACACACGCACTTGTGTGTCTGAAGTTCACAGAACATTAAAAACATGATCGGTCAAAGGCAGATTTTTCAATACAGCCAAACCAATTTGTTTTTGTTGTGGCAGGACAACGTGTTTCTCACTGGATTAGTATAAAGTTTCTGTGCCATTTTGCTACCAAACACTGGGGGTTTTATATTTTAGAGAGCCTATATTAATGTTCTTTTGTATTTGGTTGTTTTTGAGTGTCTTTTTCCTCCAATTGGGATAATAAACAACAGCTTCCTGCACAGTAAGTCATGTTGTAGAAACAGTCTGGCCCCAAATCATCTGAGGCGTTCTGGCAGTATAGTATATTGTCACAGCACGATTACCAAAACTGTGTGTCAACTGTGATTTAGTCTTCAGTCTTTTTCCCTGGGGGGTGGTGGGGGGGGGGGGGGGGCGAGGGGGGTAGTTGATGGTGTATGCACTGCAGGCACCCTCTGTGGGTCTCCGTCTGTTTCTCGCACCCTTTTTATTTTCAGCTACTTTGGTAACGTGCTCCCGAAAATGCTTGTCGTCGGGAAGGGGGCAGAAGGCGCGGACACTCTTAGATTAACGACAGTGGAATAAGCGTCTTCTTTTACCGTGTCTTAAACTCTGCCCAGGACATTAACACTGCTGCTGCACTACGACCTTAGGGGTCAGAGCAGGGATGACGGGAGGCCACAGGGTCTCTCTCTGGGGAGGAGAGGGGAATGCATGACTATGTTATTGTCACTGAGGCTGCACCGCTCCAAACTCTTTGTCTGCTTGAGGCACGGCGTATTAGTGTTAAATTATTTACTCACTCATAGGATGTTGGTCACAGGAATGGTTTACTTTCTAAAGGTCATCATTACAACCCTGTATTGTACCTTTTTTGACTCTCTCGCTCTCCTCTCTCCTCTCTCTCTCTCAGGTTCATGAAACCAGCTCCCATGTTTCTTGATCGGAACTTCAAGCGTCTAGCAAAAGTCAGCAATTACTTACCTCCATTTGGGTTCAAGACACAAGGTAAAGACATTTGTTACATCAGTAACCCTCTCGTGTTAGTGATGTTTACGGTACCTTGCTGAATCGCATCTGTTGTAACAGTGTCATCATTTCTTGTCTATGCACTACGGAGCTGTACATTAGTGTGACATCCAGAGTTCTGGGGGGAAAATGTAAACTCTTTTCTCTCCTTTCTGGCTATCAGTCGGTTTTCAATGCTGAGCGATGTCAACCTGCCCTACTGTGCAGCAGTATAATCTTTTAAAAGCTGAAATTAAATGATATTCCTCTTTCAAAAGGCTATTTTGTTCTGGGTTGCCACGATTATACTTGGGTCAGTAGAGGTGATAAAACAACATGGAGAGTGATGACTGCCAGCCACGTTTCCTTATCAGGCATCAGTTGGCTTCAAAACCATCGAAACTGAACCGCTTGTGGCGCACTTGGTGTAACTTGTGAGATCCTTTTAATAGACTCAAACGTGTCAACATCACTTATGAAACTATCCTTGCTTTTGTTTATTTTTCTCTTATCACGCATCATGCTTTCACGCCTGGTGGTGGAGTTGGCAGAACGCAAGCTCCCTCACTCGGTTGCTACTCTGTTCTTGTCATGCTCTGACATCAGCGTTGAGCCAAATTGATTGATTCTGTGCCTGAGATGCCAGATGAGTGTTGTATTTGTTTTTTCTATTTTTTTGTCGGTATTGATCTTCATTATACCTGGCAGGCGTATCAATGATGTGCTATTGTTACCATATCAAGCTTATCTTGGGTAGGGAAACCCCTTGTCTCCCGGGGCTCCGACTGCCACGTCTCCAGTCTCTACACATAGCACTTGTGTTTGTTCCCTGACCGTACCGCACCCCCGCAGCACCTCAACTATCAAGCCAACGCATAATGTCATGGGAACTGGAGAGATAACATTAACATTAAATTGGCTTCAACGGCATGCTCTGTCACAAATTTTCCAATACTTACAAGCAAAGTACATCTAAAGGTACACTGAATGTTACCTTTGTGCTCTGGCAAGTGCTCCAATGTCACACACACATACGCACACACACACTGTCAGGGTGGCTATCAAAGGAGCACGCCCTGTGAGAGAGCTACACCTGGTTTCTGTTTTCTCCACGGACTGTGATGGCAGCGGGGGTTCCCTTTTAGTGGTACTCATGTGGAGAGATGATACGTGTGGATCTTGAATAGAACTCCACAAAGGATTCAGATTGGAAGAGGGGGTGGTTTATTTATAGTTTACATGCTGCCAAGCTGTATCTGCGTTACACCTCTTCCTCAACCTAGCTCACAACTCGAATGCTGCGTTCACATTGTGGCCTTAAAGAAAAACCACGGGTTGGCATTTTTTACAAACCATTCCATGTGCATTGATATAATCAAATCTGATCTGTTAGATCGTATTGTGTGACTTGTGTTAATTTTTTATATTTATTTCAAAATGTGCAATACATTCTATCTTGCATTAGTTATTAAATATAATTCCCACTGTAAATGAACAGGAACCTAAGCAGGGAATTGGCTAAACAAGAATTTGGCGCTCCATCTTCAAAGGGAACATTCAGAAAGGAACATGAGACAAGAGCAGGTTCACAAGCGTATGTGGGTACATCCATTTTGCTAGAATATTCAACATCTCTTTTGTCCTCACTGCCACAGTAACAGGCAAACATTTACAATATTCAGCATCCATTTGCAGACATGGTAGGCGGCGCTTTATGCCAGTGTTGGCAGAGTTTCCCATCGTTTGCCTATTTAAAACAATGAACCTCAGGTTTGCCGTCTGCAGCATAACACCACAATGTGAATGCAGCACTGGAAATAAAGAATATCGCTTGGTTACATTTACCAGCATCCTCAGGATATTCCATTTGGTCATTAAGTCTTCAAGCAATTTAATCAATAGACTTCGTTTTTTATAAGTCAGTTAAATATTAAGTTTTTTCCCATACCGATTCCCTTTGAGTCTGCCTTAAGTGCAGTCGAAACAAACACCACTCTCTCGTCACATGCCTCTTTACATTGTTTAGGCTGCACTCCACCCAACAGTGTGTCTGTGTATATGTACTTTGTGGCGCTTCCAAGCTCCGTCTGCGTTTCAACTAAAGATTTTTGTCGCCTCAAGAGCAGTGTATACTGGACTAATGTCTTAACCTGCGGCCATTTGTCTTCGGCTGGACCCCAAGACATACTTGGCTGAAGTGTTTACCCCGGGTACTTATAACAATTAGCTTCCATGTCGTCCTCTAAAAGAGAAGCCTGCTCATTGTGATTTTTCACTTTTCACCCTTTTGGATCTAGGTGTGGTCCTCGGCCTTGTGTTTATGCTACTCAGGGTGATGCTTGATGCCAGACATCGACACCACATCCAAACACTGGGCTGTTGCTCTGCTCTCCTCTCCTCAGCAGGTTAATCATTAGGATCGTTAGCAAGGGTGAATGGGGCTGTAATATGTCTGCTTAGGGGCCTTGGTCTAAACACTCGCTCTCTTTCTGCGTCCGTGAGAACTAGTTATAGACTATGTGCTATATGGTGAAGTAGTGAGTGCAATATAAATGCAAAAGGATAACCCTTTGTGTTTATACCCAGAGGATGGACATAAAAGGAAGATGATTAAACTGCTATCACTAGTATCACCAAAGTAGTATCACTATGGTGCTCCACATACAGCTTGGATCAAGAATAGCGGCTACTGCGGTATAAGTAATGCGGTCTGTTAGTTTGGTATGTTGGGGTAGGTTAATTTCAAGTGCGAGAGGCCTAAAAAAGTACAGAAGAAGAGACAAATATATGTCTTGTCTAATACTGGAAGTATGAGTCTAGCAGAATGCCCCGTAGAGCATGGTAGGAATGTGTGCTATGGCTAAACATCCCTGTTTCTCACCTCGCGATCAGAGGGCTGCTGGCCGTGCGGGGAGACAAGCTCACTATCGCCCACTTCACCAAGAGAATGTACTTGTTTGAAAACCGCATTCCTCTCTGAGTGTTTTTATGGGGTAGTCGCTATATACACATGCACACACCAGCCCAAATTCTGTAGGTCTGTTTCTCCCAGATTCATTCCTCTCAAGAACACTAAAGGTGTTGTTTCCCCCTCCCCCCCCCCCAATATTCCCATCACCACCTTGCTAAGGGTTGATTGGTCACTCCTTATCTGTAACTGAATAAACGGAGAGAGGTGTTCTCTCCTCAACTTCCAAAGACCACCTAGATTGCCCTATCTCTGTCGGTATGTTGAAGTTCTTGGCAGTTTGTTATTCAATGAGTCTGTCTTACTATTTCACTGAATTTCAGCTTTTTAAATATCTTATTCTGACACTGCACTAGGACTGTTTGGTCTGTGATTTCTGAACATTCACCATTGCCTCCTTTATAGCCATAAACAATAGAGAAGAGTTTCTAATCTGTGTTGTAAAACTGATGTAGTACTCCACAGAGAATGAATGCTAAAGGTGACGGACGTTCTGAAGTTTGTGGTACATTTTTCAGGTTTCAAATGATAAGGTCTTTTGGATGTAGCAGCTTTGGTTCTAATTGTATGAATCCAAAAAGTCAGACCCCCGTTTGTTGCCAAAGAAGCAGCCAAACTATCTCTGGGTGACAGTGTATTTATACACAAGTGTTCTAGGCCATAAATTAACATACACAAATATTTCAATTGAGTAGTACTCTCATTTAAGAAGTTCCTTTTATTGCAATACAGTGTACGTGACGTCCAAAGTTATCCTTGGTTGTCCTCTTCATTTAGGTTCTTCCTTTTGTTTTTCTCTGCAGAAAGAATCATAGATATCATTTTAACTGCCACCAAAAACTATGGACTGGGAGAAGAGCTGGACAGGTAATTACTGCTGGGAATCACATGTGCACTCACGTCAACAGCTGTTTTCTCTGTCAGTCATTCCTTGATCAATCGTTCCAGGCAAAATTTGATGGTCAACCGATTGCTTGACAACGCCTAACTCTCCTGCTTTCCAGTTTAAGCTGTAAAAGATGCATCATTGTGGGCAACGGGGGCATCCTGGCCAACAAGTCTCTGGGCTCCCGCATCGATGACTATGACGTTGTCGTGAGGTGAGAATAAAACTCAACACAATGGTTAAGGACGCTTTAGCAAGAGGTGCCTTGAACAAAAAAAAAGAAAAACCTGCACAGAATAAAACAGTTTGAGCAGGATGACAAAAGCTACATCATAGAACCTCCTATACTGAACGCTTATGGCTTATAGCTGATGAGGTACAACCGCTGGAGGGGACAATAATTTATTTGGGTCAGGGATGTTATTTTACCGGTGTCTTAAACAAATCCCATTCATTTCAAATGTTTGCCCCCACTTAACCCCTCCCTCCAATTTTATTATCCTGCCCCTTTGTGTTGTCCTGATCACTCGGCTCTTTTTCTGTGCTGGCAGGTTGAATGAGGCTCCAGTAAGTGGTTATGGCAAGGACGTTGGTACCAAAACCACCATGAGGATTACTTATCCAGAGGGAGCCATCCAGAAGCCTGAACGCTACGAGAAAGGCTCGCTCTTCGTCTTTTCCGCTTTCAAGCCACTCGATTTCAAGTGGCTCAGACAGATGGTCTTCAAGGAGAAGCTGGTAAGGATATAATAAAATTGACATAGCAGAATAAAGGCGGATATCCAGGAGAATGTGTTTCATTTTTAAGCCTGTGCTTCATAGGTGATTGGAGTAGATTTGAGTAACAGCAAATATACACATTTGTCTTTATATACACTTCCCAATCAAAGTGAACCGTTTATGGCATTTTGCTCCAAACTTGTATGAGCCTGTATATCACCATCAATGATACAAAGAGTTCACATGCACCAGTCAAAGTCTGAAACCATCATTCATTCTCAACTCCAAGAGAACTTTTTTTCTGGTGAAATTTGACGTTTTCTAGCAAGGCCAACAAAAAAAGTGCTAGCATCCTACTGGCTACCATCACTGTACTCTGGCATCCTGTTGGCCACCAGATGACAAATCTTTGTCGCGGACTAGATGGAGGGCTCGTTTGAACCACTGGCGAGTATTGCCAGTCTGGCTAGCCTGTCACAAAGCAGTACCGTCGTAGTACCTCGCTCGCACCTGTTCTCGGCGGTGAATGAATTTACATACATTTATAAGTAAATGATCAAACAAGTAGCCGAACAGTGAAACTACTTTGACTTTTAAAACTCCACCTGTTAACACCAAAGTGCTGTGGTAGTGCTCTGTAGAGGTGCCCGGCCCTCGTCCCTATCAACACATTATAAAGTAGAGTTTTGTTAGTCCAGTAATCAACAGGTCCGTTTGCCCCAGTTTCACCATTCAATGGTTGTTTGCCTTTTCGGCTCACAACTGCTACAGATGAAGGAATGGCTACTCACTACTAACTGCCAGATTTGGATACAGATGCTAAGCGTGGTGTCCACATTGAGAAACACTTGAGTGAATGTAGAGATTTATTTGAATATTTGAGTTATGTGTTGGTATTTTTAAATCTGAACTTGGCAGTTTAACCTTGCATCACATTCTGCACATTCCCTCCTCCCAAAATGTAAGCCTCCCTATTTATTACGATGTGTGTGAATGGCCACTATATTGTGAGGATGTTTTGAATAGTTAGAATGCTTAATGTGTTAAGGAGAGTTGAGACAAACCAGTGACGGTGGAAACAGACCTGCTTTTTTTCCTCTTTCTCGCTCTTTGATCTCATTAGTTTGACACATTGAATGAATGTAAATTCACATGTCACATGTCTCTATGTTGCCGTTTTTTTCATGAATGCAACCTTAATTATTGTTTAAAAGAAAACTCCATCCTACCATATTTCCTCCCAGCTTTTGATGTCATCCTACTTAGGAACAAAAGGTTACATGTCTTTCCTTCTAAGGACTCTTTGGATGTCCTACAGAAACCTAGTTATTGCCACTGTTGAGTGACGGGCTGAGAATTGGCCCCTTAATCACCAGGGCCGGTCTGACAGACTGAATTGGCTTTCCCTTATCTCTCTTAAAGTGCTACACACAGCAGACATTTTAATGACTCCTGTGCCCTCTGTAGCCACTGTCACTTAAAAAGAGCTTTCACAAGCACTTTCATTCTTTCTTGTTGAACAGTCTCTAATATCTCCATTACAGATTGTGTTGAGTCCATTCAACTCAAGGACAATGAGGCTTAGTGTAGGCTCTTAGAGTGAATGAAATAGCGGTAGTTGTATTATACGTGTTCTCTGCAGAAGGAATAGCTTTTTCCTCAGCCCAGGACTGGCGAACCCGCTTCCCTCTCAGCACAGCTGTGTGACTTTCAGGGACCAGCAGCCTGCAGGAATTTTTACAAGGTGACATTTGTCAAAATACCAGTCAATCAGGAGTGTGGAAAGGGGGACAAAAATATAAAGAGAAAAGGAAAATAGAATAAGAATAGAGGGTAAAAGCAGAATAATGTAATGGTGTGAAGTTGGATTAAAGGACAAGGGAGACGGGTGGAAAAGTTGATGGAAAGGATAAAGTGATATAGGGGAAAGGGTTAATAGCTGGGGAAAAGAAAATGAGCTGTGGAAGGTAAGGGTAAAGTAAAATGGAGGAAAATAGCTTGGTTGGCTGGCTGATGGCCCCTTCGGCCTTTGATAGGGCCCAGATTTTTCTGGTGTGTCAGAATGAGAGGACAGTGGAAATGGCCGCCTGGGATAATTGATCTGGCCCCTGGCGTCTGACGCAGCCTTCTTTGATCTGCTCAGGAAGGAAGAATGTTTCTCATGAGTTAAATCAAGGGACAGGAAAAAATCGCCTCAATGTCCTCTGGTTTGTGCCATGATGACAATATTATTGAACAAGAGACTGACAGATGTGCAGGCACCAGTGTTTCCCCTATGATTTTTTTTTCATGGCTGTAGTAGTTGGAGCCAATTTTTGTTTTGATTGCAAATCTATCCCTAGTTTTAGTTTTTGTTACGGTGTAGGTTACAGCGTTTAAAGCAGTTCTTTTATTGATATGTATGATAACACAAATTCACAAATTAAACTTAAGACAATGTACCCATCAAGAATATGTCTACCATCACCAGACCTGTTTTCTATGGTATTTTGTGTATTGAATCAGGTACTATGTGGAACATTAAATAGATTTAGAATTTAATTTAAAACTTGCTCACCAATTCAATGGATCCTTTTCGGTGCCCTCAACACCTGTGTCGCCAAATGGGAATAACATTAAGTTACAACTAAAGTTTGTGTATGGCAGTGTATGGCAGTCAGCAGAGGCAAAGGTTGAGAACAAGCAAAGACTAAGGACTGTGTATACCAGTATTTGGCGCTTGGCGAGTGTTAATTTTAGGAATGAGTAGAAGTATACTTTCTGTTCTCTGTCAATTGCGGCAGACCTCTCTGTGGTTGCCAGTGTTTTCTCTACATGCATTACTCAGTGGAGGGCCACCACATCAAGAACACTCCCACCACTAATATAGAAATTGTTAAAACACATACATGTAAACAATCACCCCGTGCAGTTTGTTCATGCTTTACAGTCATTACATATTTCTCCTCGTCTTATTGGACCTGAATGTTATAGTTGAACGTTATAGCTTACATTTTACTGAAGCTACTGAAATTACTGGCACATTTCCAGTCATTTCCACATGCAGGCACATAAGACCTGCTGTTATGGATTTTAGGCAATTTATGCCACGACAAAGTATGTTGTTACAAAACTATTGCTTCCCTTTAGTTTTTTCCTACCAACTTTTTTTATTCTTTAGTTTCATTGCAGTACATTATGAGCAGTAAATAATGTGAGTTGGTGTGTCTAGGCGGTAGCTGAATAGAAGGAACACTGTCTCTCTCTGCACTTCAATTTGACACTAGTCTGTGTGTATGTATTAAGTAGTAAGCGTATCAAGTTTAAAGTGACCTTTTAAATATTTGTCATTTGACAAATGAGGCCCATCACTGTTTTGAATTCCTGCTGATGAAAAAAGATGCCTGAGGCGCTGTTCACTTCAACAGAACACACACACACACATGCTGGCCCAACGGTTTTCCAATGTGTTTACCTTTTGGATAAGTTTATTCCTTTATTCATCAATGAAAAAGAAACAACATGTAGATTTTAGTAGAATCATTTGGTAAATAATAGTGGGAGGTGCAGAAACGGTGACCTTTTCCTCTTTTTCCAAACCATATGTTACCCTGGCAACATTATCTCTGTTTGCTATGGTAACTAAATGTTAAGTCTTGAAAACAAGAAGCTGAAGTCCTGTTAAGTGACTGGTATTATAGTCTCATTGATACCTGACTTACTCTAGGACTACTGCAGCACTATAAGAGGCTGAGGCTGATGCAGTGGAAACATTACATTAAAGGTGTGTGTGTGTGTGCGTGTGCGGTTGTCTGTGCACACATTTCCAGCAACTATGAGTGGTCGCTATTGTGTTGTCATGTCGTGTTCTTTGAACCCATCTTGTTCTAACATATTGCTAGGATAATACCAGTCAGCAGGTATGTACATCAATAAAAGCATGAGCTATTGTCCAGAGATAATTGGCTTTAGAAAATGATATGCTCTGGGACTCCTGGCGGCTAATCCTCACCGCACAGCAACAAGCCTCCCTCCCTTTGCTCTCCATTTAGTCCATCCCAGAGGGAGACTGAATGTAATTTTGAACATTTACGCCGTAGGAGCTTTGACATCTGTTGGTCCGGCAGGAGTTCTCTTTGTGTAGCGTGCACACTTACAGGTGGAAGGAATGCAAAGCTTTTTGACCATCGGCAGGTATGAAAGGGAAGGTTTTTTTGGCTCATTCTTTAAAAGGTGAGTGGGAGGAACACTGTTGTAGTACTGCAGCTGCAAGTGACTCATCTAACCAGTGGTCAGTTAGCTTGACTGTCCTGACTTAACGATTACCCACAGTGCAGTCTTGCATGGTTGAACAGGACACAAATTTGCAAGGCAATTTCTCAGTCTGTTATTTAGTGTTTTATACACTTTCATAAACACACACACCCTCCCACTCACTCCCTCTCCCTCTCCCTCACACACACACACACACACACACACACACAAACAGAGTCGTAAACTCCAGGGCACAATTCAGACCAAGTCTGGGTTTGGAAACTTGACCTCAGAAGATCTCTTCTACACATACACTTGCTACACTGCAGTCATTAAGTAGAAATCGCAACACACCACAAGACTCTTTTTTTTTTTTTTTAATCCAAGGCTTTCAACTTCCATAATCCCTCATTACCACTAGTCTACATGGTTAAGACTCTACTTTCAACATGTCACTCTGATGGAAAATCTGACCCCACATATGTAGCCTTTTGGTTGATTGCCCAGTTAGGTGGTGTTTGCAAATGTGCTAAACATGATTTTGGCGATTGTTGATTTTCCTTTTTTCGTGTGTAATTTTCATTTTGCCCCCATGCACTGTGCATACCCATAGTACATGCACACACAGCCGCAGTTGTTTGTATATATAGGGACCTTTTCAAACAGGGCCAGTGAAGGATATACAGCCGGTGGTAAACACGGGGTTCGAAGGTGGAGTGTCGGTGTTCTATCTCTCCTGTTTGTTTACAGGAGCTCTCACTGCTCTCCTCAAGCCAGATAGATACACAGATAGATGGAGATGCTTGATGAATTAAACGGAAATACAGCCAGGAACAGCTACTTAGTGGAATTGAAAAGTATCCAAATATTGCGATGAAATACATTTTTAAAAAACAAACAAGAGTACATCTCTTGGCTGCACCTCTGCTAAATTCAGGGATGGAGCTGCAAATTGGGTGAGTGGGGCATAACTCAAATATCCAATTTTGAAGAACCGGAGAGTTGACTTGCATCAGCAACAGAAGTCGTTCTTAGTAAGTAAGTGTTATGAATCTTTTTTTTGTTACAATACTATAACTAAGTGTAATAGTACTTCATTGTGTTACAGTCTGTGATGATGCATGGGTTTTTCAGTGTACAGGCATCTAGCCCATTGTAACTCAGTCACTGAGAACACTGGGTAGGACAGATACATGGCTCTCTTTTGCAGCCCAACATCTGTGCAGAAACCCAAACTAGCATGCATACATGCATTCATAAACATTTACATACTTGTAAACATGGATTTGGAACATGAACCAAGTGACTAACATAGGGTCCGGATGTCACTGATTACCATTGGTGTTGTGTTTCAAAAATGAGTCACCTATCTAGACCACTTTGATTAACACTCAAACCTATACATTGATGTCCCTTTGTGGCACTCCAGAGAGCAATAGAGTTTTGAAGCTCTCTAGAGTTGTTAGTCTGTCTTAGTGAAATGCTCAGCGGCAGGACAAAAGACCTGCTCTAGTTTTTAACAGGGCAAACACCCACGGTCTCTGCCAATGAGGCTATGGCCTTGTGATCTCCCTTGATGTCATCTCTTGATGCCCAGTGGCCAGGTCTTCAGGGTCACAATGCTGTCAAGAATTCCCATTGTTTCCCTGTTGGCCGTCATGGGAGTGTGAAGACACAAGTTTCACACACCGGATAACCTTGGAGAAACCAGGAAGAGAGAAACTGCCTGCAACGGGGGCATAGGTCACGGTATGTGTCAAGAAAAGCAAAGGCAAATTGGTGGATGCTTCAGATTCCTCCCTAACAAAAGGGAATAAAGGCACCAAAGAATTTTAGTTCTTTGGATCTTGGAAACTGTAGTTCCCCACCATGTACCTCACCAACATTTCCTACTCTCCCTCTTTCAAACATTCTTACTGAAATGGCTCCTCTTCAGTGGAACACTTATGTGGTGAGACGCTGCAACTTGTAAACCTGAAAGTCCAACATGTACACAGTGCTAATGTCCTCCAGACAACCTTAATTGTGATTGTTAGCAGTTCAGGGCTGCCATTTTTGTTTCCAAATTGCCTTAAGTCTACCTTCCGGAATCCAGTCCACCTCTTTGGGTATCCTGTCAAGTCCACTCCATAAACATCAAACACAACCACATCCTCAGACAGTGGTTCCAGGATTGAAGAAACCAGATAGGGCCAAGTTGTATGATAGCTGCCTAATTGGGAAGGAAGAACACCTCTCAGAAGCCGATTGGCACTGTTGCTGCCGCCTCAGGTCTGTTCATTCTGGAGAACACCCAAGAATTGGCAAAAGCTTTCAAATCAGGCATATGTCTGCTGGCGCGATGGTCTGGCAAGCGCCTGCACTACTTGTGGCTGACAGAATGCCGAGTCTTGTTTGTGTTTATTTGTGTTGAGGGGCTTCATAACCACCTGTACAACGCCTGCAGACGCGAAAGGTCTTGTTCCTTCCTTTCTCCCCTTCTGACAGGCCTTCATATCATCACTCAGATCTTTTTACGCTTTTCTCTCAGTCCCTCTGGTAGTATAAGCCACACTATCTGCTACATACAATACATAAAAACAGCTCAAGTGTAAAAGTGTGAGTTATGAAGGTTCATTGGCCTGTGCTTCATGCCAACTTGAATCCAAACCACATCGCAAACTGGATAAGTCCAGGCTTCAAACCACACTTTCTTATTTTAACATTTATGGTGTTATGGTTTAAGTGCAACTGAGGTGTATTCTTTTCTTTTCTGTTATGTGCATCAGTTTGCATCAGTTTTTTCCATCTGGTTTGATCCCTCACGTCTCTTGACTTACAGTATGCCTCTCTTCTCCTCAACATGTGACATTGTCTTGCTCTAATCCTGTCCTCTAAGCTCTTGTGGTGATTTGTTTAGCTGCATTCCTCCTACAGCTTTGAAATGGTTAGACAAATCCACTTATCCTATCCTAGCTTCTGTTCATTCACGACATTGTTTGACACGGAGAGATTGACTGAGAGTGGTGTCATGGTATTGGTCTACTCTTGGACATACATAAACAGTATCTTCTGAAGTTCCCTGCTACACAAGGATCATCGGAGGTTGAGACCAGTTGCAAAACAAGGCAATTGACATTTTTCACTCTCTTCAATGTTACAGTCTAAATAAGTTAGGTTCATCCATGAATGTTTTCTCTTTGAGACTAAGCAGTGTTGATAATCTATACACACTTTCTCCTCCTCACATCACACACACACACACCAGCTTGTTGTCTGTGTGGGAACCCATGTTTGCTTCAAAAACATCTGCACCTGTTTTGTAGCAGCTTACCACTGGTGAGTCAGATTTGAAGTTGCTTTTGTGGAAACTCTACAAGTTTGGCCTTCATTCCACCTTTAAAGCCACTCAACTCCATCTTAACTTCATTCACCTCAACTTCTCTGAGGCTAACTTCCCCTGGACCTCTTAGCTTTATGGAGTAATTTGATACTGCGGTGGTGTGGGGACTTTTTATTGGTACATTCAATACAATCACCTGCCGAGAATGAGCTTGCTCGTGAGGATTGACAACCCTCGACTGGATTTATGGAAGAGTGAGGGTTGGGGGAGTTTGGCCAACTGTGAGGCAAGGGACTGTGGCTATTCTTACCTTTACTCTCCCCTACCACATTGGGCCCAGTAATCCATCAAGATTAGTTTTCCTCCCCAGTCAATCTCAGAGGCACTGCCAAAAATTCTTGGCCCCCTGACAATATGTGGTACTGAGCACTTAAGACCATGGGACCATATTAAAATACTATTGCGCCACAATTTTGGGGGGACCCTCTAGAGCGATGGCCCCTGAATCAGTTACACCTGTGTACCCCCACTTGCTACAGTATGATCCCAGATATGCACTGTGAGGATGAAGTTTCCAATGGGAATGCTGGTGGCCTCTGGGGGCGAAAGACGTAGCAGTATCCGCTGAAGTGTGAATTGCACACTCCTGAACCTACAGCTGGAACCAGGGCTGCTGATTGATTGACTGTAGACAATATAAGAAACAACTTGCAATTAATTAGACAAAATCACACTTTTAATGCAGTGGAGAATATCCTCCATCTTACAAATATTTACCTGAATAATTGTAATTTTTAATCGTAATTTTCTGCTTTCTTTCTACAGCAATTTCAATGTAGTTTGTCTACCCTATCTTAAAGTGGAACTACTTCCACCAAGGCCCAGGTCTGGGGCTTAGTCCCTTCATCTGAGTGACTGTCTAGGCCTCTCTACCATACT
This sequence comes from Hoplostethus mediterraneus, assembly GCA_034670385.1. NCBI lineage: Eukaryota > Metazoa > Chordata > Actinopteri > Trachichthyiformes > Trachichthyidae > Hoplostethus > Hoplostethus mediterraneus. The sequence continues at coordinate 3,583,090 of JAXDDW010000024.1, read as the reverse complement.
ATCTCCTTGCAATGCAAACAAGTACCTCTTTCAATTAATGGTTGTTTTAACAGGTGCTTTATTGGAGTGCACAGTCTTGTGCACACACTTAAACCTAATAATCGAGACCAATTTAACCATAAAGCTGTCGCAGGAGAGGGGAAACAGCCATTTCCTCTCTGACCACAACCCAGCGATGCCCCGACCAGCCGAGCTACACACTCCTGTCCACCTGTGTGTGTGTGTGTGTGTGTGTGTGTGTGAATGAGGATGTGCATGTGTGTTTGTGTCTAGGCTGAGTGAGTGAGTGGTACAGGACCACTCTGCAGCTTCCTGTTCTGTCCATGTTCAAATGCTGTGTCATTGGTGCAGTGGTGTTTCTCCCGACACACAAACACACACTCACATACACACACAGGCTGAGGTTAGCAGTCTGTCCACGCAGTGCAAACCACATCCTGTTCCCCAGAGGCCTGTTGCGGGAACAGCAAACTCTTAGATAGCGCAACATTTAGCTGTTAGTTATTCTTAACCTTTATTTATACAGAGAAGGTTTGTTGAACACGCATGCTTTTTTATCAAACCCTGCCACTCATTCATGCAACTACAAACACTCATTCTTTTGATTGAGTTTAGTTTTTAGGGCTCAAGAGCAATGCTGTAACTGGTACTGATCTTTTGCCTAGTACAACTACTCTTCTACTGCCGCTGAACAGCTCCTCTGGAATACTTGGGAGTTAAGTGCCTTGCCCAAGGGCACCTCAGTGGTTGCTGTTTAAGGAGTGTAATCATTCACTATTCCTGCACATCCCAACTAGTCTGTGAATTTCAACGTTGACTTTCAAGTCACTAGCCCGCGTTCCTAACCTCGAACGCCACCCCCACCCCCGCATGTCTGTTTACTGAAAGTCCTGAATCCATACCTGCTAATTGCTTTTACATTTCTCAGAGCCACCTGTACTTTGTCTGACAATTGTCTGAATATCTTCAAAGTGATCCCCACCCAATGACAGTCTTGTCTGTTTACACGTCAAGTCATTGCTGTGTAAAGTGAGGGTGTGTATGTCATTACCATCCCTCCTTCTAAGTAAAAAGAAAAAAATGCATCATTCTCTTTACACACATACACACATACACACACACACACACATGCACAGCCAAACAGCACTACCAAATAGATTCCTGGCAAACACAAGCTGTGTTGACAGGAGAGATGAGCTGCTGTTCCTGTTACAGCTTGCCGAGGGCACAGAGCTGGCCCGTCGTTCAAAACAAGCCTTCACTGTTGTGTCCACAAAGCCAGCAGACTCTTTGCTACTGCCTCTGCCAATACACACACACACATGCACATACACACACACACATAGTCACGCATTACTGTATCAAAGGCAGCAGGGCGGGTGCTTGACTATTTGAACAGGTGATTCCCATTTACATCTGCTGACCCCTTTTGGCATTATGCCTTTCAGGAAGTCACACTGTCAGGCAAGTCACTCACAAGTATGTTGTGCACTCTTTGGCTTTCTGATTTGACAGGGCTCAGGAGTAATGCTGTAACTGATCTGTTAGTACTCTTGTCATTTAGAAAAGTGTTTGGAAGTCAGAATTGATTATTCATTTTGATTACATATTGACCTACATTTTTATATCTGCTACCTTTTTTGAGTTAGTGTGTCAGTATCCTAATATTCAATGGCAGTACTGGAATGCCTAAGTTGAACTAAGTGCGTGTGTGTGTATAATGTTATTCAGGTGTGTTGCCTGTTTGTCTGACTGGTCGCCCTGGCCACTGATTATGATCATTACTGTGTGTGAGACGAGGTCTCCCAGATTGTGTGATTTATACTACATCCTGTGCCACCTCCTTATATAACCCTGGGTGTGGATAAAGTAGGTGCTGATCTGGGATCAGTTTTTGTACCTTTGGTACCTTGTCAGCATTCACAGCGGCTTCACCCCTGACCCACTCCTAGGTTCTGCTGCTACTGTGGTGCCCCCCCCATTTTCCTAATCAGTGGTAGTAGTGGTCTGCCGGCGTAGGCCTCCGTGTTCAGTGAAGGTGTGAGAGGATAATCTGTCTTTGATGTTTAGCTGGTGAAATGCTGTTGGCTGTCCCATGCGGAGGTGTCATCACGTTATGTTAGTTTTGTGTTTCATGTACATGACTCTGACCTTGCAGAGAGAAAAAAAAAAAAGTCAAGTATTATTAAAGAAAATTGCTAATGCATGTCTCTCTCTCCCTTTCTTTTACTCCTTTTCTCCCCTTCTTCTACCCCTTTTTCTTTCTCCCTCTCCATTTCCTGTCCCTATCTCTCCCTCCCCCAGAGGGTTTCAGAGGGTTTCTGGAAGTCTGTGGCGCACTATGTTCCTAGGGAGCCGGCCGACATGAGGATCCTCAATCCTGCCTTCATCCAGGAGGCTGCCTTCCATTTCATAGGTCTGCCCCTCAACAATGGCCTCATGGGCAAAGGGGTGAGTTTAAAGTAGACGGATACATGCACGCTCACACTACACCTATTCAAAAAATGTTTCAAGTTGATGTAGGTGGTTTAAATGTATTATTAACAGCTTCTGTCCTGTGTATACACACACACACACACACACACACACACAAAATCTTGCACTCTAGCTCTGAGCCAACAGAAACAGAAACCAGTGTTGGACTGACCATAATTATCTATAACCTATAAGTGTGTGTGACAAAAGTCAGGTCCAAACTTTAGCCCTCACACTCACACGCCCAAATTCGGATTGGCCGTTTCTATAGTAACCATATTGACACAACACCTTCCCATGCCATCACAGGAAATGAAACGACTCAAATGAGTCCTGCAGCATCTGTCATGAAAGGGAAGATTTAACAGGAGAAAATTAAATGTTTTCAAAACTTATTAACTGGCACACACCTAGAAGTCAGGATGACCTAATCAGGGATTTGATCAGGAACACAAAGAAGCAGGGGAGAAGTTATCTCCCATTAGAAATGACTGGGAGTTGTGTGTCCAAGACACACACAATCTGGAAAGAATCACATCCCCGGTAGTTTCAGCTTGTTTTTGAGGAGTTGCAAAGTAACTGAAAACTTGTAAATGCTGGATGAATTGGTCCAGAGTAGCGGTGCAACAAAGTATTATTTTGATGATGGATTATTGTGATGATTAATATAGCAATTAAATGATTTCTCAGCTCAAGAAGAAACATAAACCCATCGTCCATCGTCATCCGGTGGTAGAAAGTGAAGATTGAGTTATTGTTACTATTGTACTTCAGCACTGCGCTATTACTTGAGAATGTTGCACAATAGTCTATTGCTTATACTTACTTTGAAGATGCTCTGCCATCTTCCACACCAGGATGTTTTCCTTTCATATCGAGCCAGCCAGACATGGCAACAATAAAACTGGAAGACTGTTTTGTGGTCTGCTCTAACAATTGTATTTTCATGTTGTACAGATTCCTCCTTCGTATCCCTCGATAAACGTTACGATATTCTTTGCTTTGAAGGCTTACTGGAAGGCTTGTGATCCTCAGAATTGCTCCATGCATCTGCCATTTTCAAAATGCATACATCAAGTGAGAGAGGAAGTGGGCTTGAGTATCTGACCGCAAACCGACAACAGCAAATACTAATTGATGATTTCTATCGTCAACATTGTCGATCTTGTCAAATCATCGCTGCAGCCCTAGTCCAGACTGAGTGCCCTACTGTTTTCTTTCATATTAAGTTTATGTAGACTATCTGCTTGACTCATAATGATGTTTGCCTCAAGGCTGCAGCATCAGGTCTTGACCAATGGCCATTTGGTCAGAAGAATAAATTGGATGAATCTCGGTTGGTGGGTACTGTCACCCTCAAAGTACCGAACAAAACAATACAAGCTGAACATCATGGAGTGGTTGAAATTAAACACTGGTGTGTGTGTGTGTGTGTGTGTGTGTGCGCGCGCGCGTGTACGTGTGTGCAATCTGTTTGTATTCATGCGTCCGTGCTTTGTGTGTGTGTGTGTATGTGTGTGTTTCTGTTGGTAAGGGGAATGTTGTTAGAGAATTGGAGGGGACATGAGGAGTGTATCACCGTACCTCTGCCCTCTGGGGCCACCACCAGAACACCCCTACTTGAACTCCACTCTGCAACATGTGTTGAACATGTGGGCAGGTCCGTGTGTGTGTGTGAGTGCGTGTGGGCATTTTTATGTGTGTGTGTGTGTGTGTGGTGTTTCTTTGTGTGTCTGGGTGGCAATTGTGCCGTCTCATACAATGCAAGCCGTAGTGGTGTATGGCACATTCTTGCCCTACTATACACTCTGATTGTAAAGTGTGTTTATGTATGTGGAAATTAATGGGTGAGTATATTTATTATACTAGTGTTTATGTTTGTGTGTGTGTGTGCATGTGTGTAAATGAATGTGCATTAGAACACACAGTAGGGGGTTGGCCAGCTTGTTCAGCTACACCTACCCTGAGGGCTCCAAATCAGCCTAATGATTTAAATGGGGCCTCCCTCCATTCTCCCTCCATTCCTTCTTCTGCACCCGCAGTTTTCCAACACACACACACTCGTTCTCATTGTCTCTTTCTCTCTCTCCCTCCCTCCCACTCCTTTTCTCCACCGTCCACACACACACACACACACACACACACACACACACACAGCCTCTGTACCCCCTAGACCCCTGGCAGCCCAGGGCAGTTAGGAAGTGGAATTCTACCCTGTAGATCACTGTGTCGTGGTTGGGGTGGGGTGGGGGGGTTAATCACCAACAGCTCAAGATCGGTTAGCAGCAGCAGACCAGAACAAAGACAAAGGTACAGGAGAGAGAGGGAGTGAACGAATGTCTGAACCAGTATCAGAAAGCATGCCCAGTTCCAAAGCTGGTGGTAAATGATCGATATGCTTTTAATCCACATTAATTGCCCTGATGGTCAAAAACATCTCATCTAACTTTTACATCTTCAGTTCTGAACCAAGTAATTGTCTGAGTCCAATCAGTATGTTGGTTACATCTGATCACTTTCATCTGCCTCCCTTTGTCACAGAACATTCCGACCTTGGGTACCGTTGCCATAACGATGGCGCTGCATAACTGTGACGAGGTGGCGGTGGCCGGCTTCGGCTACGACATGAACACACCCCATGCACTCCTCCACTACTACGAGACCGTCAAGATGTCTGCCATCAAAGAGGTGAGTGTTTGAACCTCTCGTGGGCTCACCCAGTGTAGCATATTTTTATGAAACATGTATATCATTTCAAAAATGATTCTCGGCAGGTAAATTATTCTACTTTACCGGCCCTTGGCAGGTGAGACAACAAGGTAATTTCAGGAACCGCTGTCACGTATTGACTAACAATCATGAGCAATGGTGTATAGTGATCCATATAGTTCTACCATATTTTTTTACCCAGCTTTATTGGAGACCAGTCTTTATTTACACAGCACTGCCCGGCTATTGTTAGAGAGCAGGCCACTATTTGAGACGGGGGTCTTCATGAAAAGTTTTGCAGTACTTGCTGTTGATGTGAACAGCAAAACTCAAACTCAAAACTCATTCAAAGATTTTTTTTAAAAAAGCTGACATTTTAAAAAGGTTACATGTTTGATGATTCTTTCTGATAATATAAATCCAGGTACACAAATGGCACTGGTGTTTCAGCAATTACAACAAAATATCACAAACTGAATCTGCACCTTTCGTGCTGGCTGGACATGCTCAGGCCCAAAGGTCTAGATGCAACGGGAGCTCACACACATCTTTTGATGACGCGTAACTCGAAAACATATCGCACTTTTTCACTTAAGAACATGTCATTTTATTGGTCAGACGTTTGTATAGGTTGGGGTTTGGGAGGTTTTTCTATTCCATGTGTGAGTGCAAGCTCCCCTCGCAACTAGTCGACAAAGACTGTACAAACGTCTGTACTTTCAACAGTGACTTTATGAACGCTTTCCTGATGACAGACCTTGTTTCCCTTCATCAGCCCAGTGCTTCTCAAGCTCTCCATAGCAGCCTCTGTTTACACTGAAGCACAGTGGAATGAAAGACTCCTCTGGTCATTAGCTGTTCACTGCAATCGATCTTTTTACATTTTATTCCATTTGACCTTTTTATAGCCTAATATTGCAGTCAACTGAAAGAAAAACTCTTCAGATTAAGTGATGGTAGCTCTTGGACGATAACCACATCTAATTGAAATGGTCTTTCAGCAGTCGTGGTAGTGAAATCAACACGCTTACTGTTAGTGTGTGCTATGAACGATGATTTTATGAACACCCTCACGACGGATCCCGTTCCCCTCCATCAGTCCAGTGTTCCTCCCGGTGTTTACATTGAAGCCCAGTGGAATCAAAGATGTCACCGGCTTGCTGACGTGTAAACCATGATCTCAGTATGATGATAACCTTTGCCTAAACTCCCAGTGAGCCCTTGACATTTGCTATTATCAGTATCGTCATCAACATTATCATCAGCTGCACATGGCTAATTAATGGAAATGGTTTTGGCTATATTGTTTGGAACACTTGACCACTGCCAGTCACCGAGGCTGTTTGATTTTCTGTGCTGGAACCACACGGCTACTGAGCCACGGTAATTCCACTTAATTGCCGTGGCAATAGTTAGGCAATAGAAATAGAAATAGGCTGAATACTATTTTGACGGATGCTTGACAGCTCCGTGGTAGACAACGTAACCACGGAGTTCAGATGACCTACACATAAATCGATGATAAAATGCACGCAGTTCATTTACACACTATAGTGTAATCATGGTCACACCTCAGTGGTTTATGAGACGTTTCATTTTTGTCCTATATTGATTTCTGTGATCTCCTACTTATCTAGACTGGAATTGAATTGGTCAAAGTATTTCCCTTTTTTTTAAGTATAGGTGTTTTGTTGTGGCTAAGCCTTGCCTCTCAACAGTAACTGAAATGACCGGCAGTCTTGGCCTACACACACACACACATACACACACACACACACACACACACAGAAACAGAAACACCAATGTTACAGATCAGCCTGCTCTTGTTCTCTGTGTTAACTCCCAGTGAAACCCAATCTTATGGTTCCGCGAGGTTCTGGTTAGGAGTGTGATCCATCACACAGTGGATAGGAGAACCAACCCAGACAGGCCTAGAGCCCTTAGGAGAGTGTTGGACCAGCAGGTTAGAGCAGAGGCAGCTGTGGGGCCCAGCCCAGTTCTCTGCTCTGTGTTTCTTACTCCCTCCGTTGCCTCCTTGGTTTGCTCTCTGGCTGTTTTTCTGCCTCTCCATCCCAGAGCACTACACAGGAACCATAGGCTCTGGTTACATGTCGGCCCACTGGACTGAACCCTCATAGCGCAGCAGGGAGGGAGGCTGACCCAGCGTGGCTTCACAGACGTACACACATGTGCACACCCACACACATACACACACACACACACACACTGTCCATGCAAAGTTCCTGAAACAATCCCGCCTTGTACATGAGTGCATAGGCTCTCACTGTAACCACAATACAGGGATGGGTATAGCAACGTTTTGTTTTTGGAACAATAACAAAAGAGGATTGAATGTTTAAGAAGGGTTCTTGAACGTGGCCTATATTTACCAAGTGTCCCGGAGTAAAAAAAATGATCATTTACAATCCGCTTTAGCTTCCAGGTGATTCTGAGTTCCCTACGTAGATCAGCATTGCTACCCTGGACATAGATGTGGTACCTGTGATCTCTCTGAAATTGTTCTGTCCTCTTCTTCTCCGGCAGTCATGGACACACAACATATCGAAGGAGAAGGAATTCCTCCGCAAGCTGGTGAGGGCCAACGTCATCACAGACCTGACCAACGGCATCTGAGTTTACACCTACCCAGCGTCTACCTTCTACCTTTCCCAAAGAACTACAAAACGACATGCTGGGAAATGGAACGGAATTGGGGGAGAAAGGACCCCTAGGATCCGGGCGGCCTGCACACTGCCGGACTTTTTATATCAATGGAGATTATAAAAAATAAAGCTATAGTGGATGGTTTCTGTGGAGAGATGCACACACGTGCCTTCTGAACCAAAGGCTCCTGCTGATTCAAGCAGGGGGGGACGCGGGGAGCAGTGGATCCTGCCTGATTCCTGTCTTATCGAAAGACGGTCACGGGAAAGTCCCCTCCGACTACGCCCCGACGTCAACCACTGCAAACCCCCGAGCATCACATGAACGAATGATGAGGACGGAGGTTTGAGTGGGGACCGCGCAGATAGCAGGAGTACGACTCAAAAAGACTGACTTACTGGCTAACTGATGGATGGACAGAAGAAAAAGGAGAGAAAGAAGGAATGAAATGGACTGTTGGGATTGGTTGAGTATTAGCAGTGCCAAACGTACCTCGTACAAGGGAGAGGCCATCCCCCTCTCCTTTTGCTGCCTGAATGTATTTACTTTCTACAGTGTAAATATCAAAGATTTCTACTGTGCTTTTTAACAAGCTGCAGCACCCCCCCCCACACACACACACACACACACACTCTTGCCATTGGTTTATTCAATCATTTTGTTCTGTCTATCCAGGGTCTGAAAACCAACACCTGTCAAGCCAAATACTGTCGATAAATCAATAAGGCTCACCTGCCACGCTGGGTAGTATCTTTTTGAGATGTAACATTTGAATGCATCGGTTATATGCAGTGTTTGGTCTTTGCCTGTTTTCAAACTTTGTCCCTCCTGACCACCGTACACTCTCTGACCGTGAGCAAAACAATGACTCTGTATCAGACAGGCTGCCTGTTATGCTGCTCTACACGAAGCGATAGCATCTAAATTTCTGTTCTGTCGTTACCTGGATGGTTAAAGTTAAAACTTGAACTCTTTTCACTGAATGTTTCACACCGTATTTGATTCCATACACACAATAGTATTGAAACCAGGTACAATGAAATATTTCATTGAAAAATGTATAGTAATTATTTTGTCTTGTCAACATTACTCTTGGCAGGTAGTTGTTTTAGTTTACCAGCCCTTGGCAGGTGAGCCAAAAAGTTAATTTCAGACACTGCATCTATCTCTTAATCTCCTTCCATTCTCCCTTTCTCTTCTCTCTCTGTTCTGTTTGTCTTTGTCACTTTTACCCCACGTAAAACCTCCTCCCTTTCAGTTCATTCATGTCATGGTACTGTCTTTATCACTTCATCACCTGTACGCCTCCAGCTTGCCTCATATATACAGCATGCCCTGCCCTGTACAAACCGGAGTTGGGCGGGATATATATATATATAGATATATATATATATATCCTCAGCGCTTGAGATTTTCTTGTACTTTGGGAAATGGTAAAATCTTGGATTGTAGAATATATATTGTTGGAGGTTTATTTTAATTATTTATTTTGCTAAGTTTTAAGGTCCCAACTTCTTGGTCACAGGCAGGCCTGCTTTTTATTACTTTATTTAGATAAACCACAAAAGATGTGTGTTTGTATTTCTTCCAAATTAGCCACCACGTGCTTCCTTGAAGACTGCACCGTCTGTTGAGCTGCGGCAGAAGCAGTGTTGTAAATCAAACCACAGAGTTATCTGCTCTTAATTGGCAGAGTATTATTGTTACAAAAGGTCAGCAACCCTTTATTTTGATTTTTACAGCTAATATTAAATCAATACTTTCAATGTGCGTTTTCGCCACAATGGATACATAATTGTAATTTCTTGAAATTGCTTGACGACATTAAGAAAATTGAAACTTACTGGTGATCAGTAAATCTTTGTCAGACTCAATCTCACAGTAACATACAATGATCATTCCTTTGCACTTTGAAGATTTAAGTTTCTTTCTAGCGTAGTAAAATAAAGGGTTGCTCAGTTTTCTACGTGAAAAGCCCTCCAGTAATGTATTAGAATCAAACATTTCAGTATTTGAAAATTGCTTCAGTATTACGCAATCAAAACTTGTGCTTCTCCCTCTGCTTTCCAACAAACAACTTGAGAAAGTCAACATGTCAGATGTGTTTGCTCGTCATTTTATCATCTGAATGCGATAATCAGCTTTATATGGTGATGGTGCATTTGAAACCCTGCTGCAGTTTCTTGTTTCACAGTTGTCTTTACTTTGTCCAATGACATTTCTGTGGGATTTTCTTCCCGTTTGACTGATCTGCTTCCTTGTAAGTGCTCACTTACTGTACACTGTACACACACAGGTTCACTTTTGTTCCTCTCAATCAATAATCTACAGTTGCTAGAAAGAAGCAGTCACTTTTCTCTCTTACAGGGTTGCATGTCCATCCTGTGCTGATTTTCTAGCTTATTTTTCAAAAAATACTGATGAAATCATACGTAGCAGCATCTCCTCCCCAGTCCCCTCAGACTGGGTAGAGCACGGCCCGTCGGGTTTGAAGGAAGGGGTCACTCTGTAGAAATTAGATCCTGCTCGGGGCGTTCACAGCTAAGGTACAGGGAACAGCTCACCATTGCACTATATGTGAGGCGCTCTCAGTGCTTCACACCACACCACCCTCATACTGTAGAGAGGGGTCTGACCCACAACCAATCCAAGTACGTACATTTCACTCGGGTCGCTCTTCATTTCTAAGATTCGGGTCCAGGTCATTTCAAATCCAGGAAAAAGAAGTAGGCTGCTATAATTCCAGACAATAATTTATATGTGTATATATAAAGACTTAAACATTGAGACTGAGCAGATCCTCAGCTGGGCTAAGCCCTACCCTTTTTCTATGAGTTTTGTGGCAACTGAAGTTTTATGAATGCTGGAGGAATTGAAATGGATTGGACCCGAATCCTCTCCTCAGAACTCAGAACGAAGCAGAATGTATTTCACCAGCCATTATGTGATTGATCAATCAGTTATCAGCAATCATCACACCATCTGACCTCCCCTCATCGTCACCGGGAGGTCATGACAAGTGATCAATTTTTAGTTTTAGTCATTGTTTCTTTTTTATATATTATTATAAATAGCTTTCTGCAACTTAATAAATAAGTTTGTAATGGATATCGGCTCGTGCATGTTTTGATTCATTCTGTTGGGCAACTATTTTTCCCAAAGCTCGACGGTGATGTTTCTAACTATTTTTTGAGTTTGTGTCATTGTGTATATACATATTTCTTGTGTCTATATTCACTATATAGTAAATATTTTTGATGTACTTAGTCTACATTTCTGATTTATCACAACAGGACTCATCCTTGCTGTACTCAAAAGGCCTTAACATCTTTGCAGTATGGCCTTCATTGTCTAGTATGGTTCGTCAGGGGGCCTCGTGTTGTGCAGCCTCCATAAGGTATTATACTGTCTGTGCGTCCATTAGTCTGTTGAAGAGGTTACAAACCGCAGGAAGCTCACAGTAAAGATGAAGGAGGGATGGAACGGAGGAGCGTGGAGAAGGGGATTTCCTCTCCTGCTCTGTACTCTGTATCTCCTACCTGCAGAGACAGAGGAAATCATTTTTCAATCCCTAGCCACCGGACTTCCTCTCTAATGTACTCTCGTTTTCTCTTGTGTGTTTATGTCTATCCCACTCTGTCTTTCTCCCACACTCTTTCTCGCTATTCCTTTGTCCAAACCCCCTCTCATCCTCTCCTCCCCCTCCTCCCCTTCTCTTTCTGTTTTGCTTTCCCATCTCGGTCCCGTGCATTTCTTTCTGTTCACCTGCCAAACGCTCGAGGAGGATCTTGTTTCATTGCTGCGGCCCTAAGGGACCCATCCGAGACCTGTCGCGGACACACACACACACACACACACACAAACACAGATTGTTCAGCTGCGGCCGTGAAAAAACCCCGACTCGCATTCGCACACCACAACATCACGAACCACAGGAATGATGCTGAGAGCGAGCGAGAGCGCGCAGGCCAGCTGCCGTAAGTCTAGCGTTGGTGTTGAGGTGGAGGAGGACGGGCGCTGAGGGCCCTTAAAGCGCCGGTGGACGGTTCCATCCTGCCGTTAACGGGGTGCCAGAAACACCGGGCCCCCATTCACGCTCCACCGGCCACTTAAACCCTGGCTCTGGCTACTCTGACTCAACAGATTTCATGACCTCCGCAGGGTGGGATTGGATGGGGTTTCTCTCTCTTGCTCTCTCTTGCTCTCTCGCTCTCGCTCTCTCTCGCTCTCTCACTGCAGCAGGAGGATATTTGCCACCTGGGATCGCCCCGAGGCAGCTGGCTGGCTGGCCGGCTGGACGCGGTCATTCCCGTTTGTCCAGCAGACGGGTATGAGTGTGCCTGCACCTCTTCAGCCGACGGGCCTTTTTATTCCCGGCGACAGGTTTCTCTGCCCCGCCTTCTCTCGCCGGGGTTGGAACGGAGAGGCCGCGACCCTAGGGCCCGAAATTTTAAACTCCTCGTTAAAGAGCTGGAAGGGAATACACACACTCAGACACCCACGCAGCGGGTTACTCTGTTTACTCTAGTCAGGATCAGCTGAGACCAGGGGAAAAGGCCATTTCTCTCCTCGCTCTGTCACACACACTGTCTCTCAATTTAGCTTCTCTGGATGTGCAGCGTGGTGAGTCTTTCTCAGTCATGTCCTCACCCTGTCAGTCTTAGATTAGATCCAGATTATCAGTGTATTATACAATTTTCTGCTGTGATGGCAAACGAGTGTTCAGAGGTAAGAAGCAAGTCAGTCCGACCAGCCACTTCACTGGGTTTCCTCAAAAGCACATCCGTGTGGCCTTGAGGATAAAGTCAGAGGAGGAAACCGTATTGTCACATCCCGTCAGAATTGGACTCAGTGCATTTTGCGACACCTCACCCACGAAAGACTTCACAAATGGACTGCAGATCTCAATACTTGTGTATCAAACCTCCAAGTCTGATGCTCATCGTCATTTCATTTTAAGCCAATCAACAAAGATAATATTAGTGGGTGTATTTTTTTTCAGAGGAAACCTGAGGCTAGAGAACATCTGGAAGCCTCAGCACTGTTAAAACACTGCAGCCAATGCTCACTAACTCCCATACTGTGGTGTAAGTGCCACACAGGCATATGACCTTAAAAACAACTTAATGGACATTTTTAGGGGGGAAACAGACATTAAGATTGAAAGTGTAGCTTTTGCCAGCCTCCCCACTCACCCTCCATCCCCTCCATCCTCTAATCAGGCCATATGCTGGAGCTGTGCTTTATGTTTTGTTTGTATGAACAGTGATGTCACGAGTCTGGAGGAAGCCTGCAGGAAAGCAGGCTTGAAATGCACTGATGAACTGTAAATGACTGTAGAGCACGTTGCTGGAGTTTTCATGTGCTGCGTTCACCTGTTGAACTGCTCCTAAAACACATTGTTACGGATTTTACTCCTTAGTTCTTGTTAGCTTGGACTGTTTCCTACAGTCTTAAAACAGGGCGGCGGGGTGATTTCCCACTTGAGAAGAGAAAACAAACTTGGAGGCTGGACCAGGTCCAAGGAAGAAAGGCACCTTTGGATGGAGAGAGTAAAGGAGAGGGAGAGAGAGAGAGAGAGAGAGGAAGGACAACAAGTGAGGCCAGTGACCTGTGCCTTGAGAAGAAACTAGAGAAACCTTGGAGGGAATAAAAACTCGTCAATAAAACTGTCCTTCACATCTGGAAGAGCACAGCCACTCTCCTCTCCCTTAGTCCCTCTTTCTGTCTCCCCCCCCCCCCCCCCCCCCCCATTCAGGGACGGAGCCAAGCCCACCCTCCATCCGGTCATGGATTTGGATGGATGGAGTGAGAATTGCTCCAAAGGCCCAGACTAGCACCCTGTAACCATGGAGACCGTTGTGGACATCTCAGAGGGACAACAGCACTTTCTTAAGAATACAGGGACGACTCAAATCATAAGTCGTCTTTTTGCTTATTTTCAACTTCAACTTTATATTTTATAGTCATATCGGGGAAAATTGTAAAAGCCCATTATGTTCCCGTATTACCTGAGCTTGTCAGCTAAGAGGTTTGGACTCATATCGTGTGTGTATTCATGTGTGTGTCGCCGTTGTGCTTGCATGGGGTTTAACTGGTTAACAAACAGAGACCTGCTGCAAAGCCTTTTACAACCCTGTTCATCACCACGCTTCACAGTGATGGATGATGGAGACACACATCTGAACAGCACACGTCTTAAACACCCGGTCTGGAGGCCTGATTGCAGTATGGTGCCCCCTGTTGACATACTGCCGCACTACTTTCTGGTTTAGTTTACACAGTGATTTATTTTATTGCAGGCTGTACCTGAGGGCCACACAGGAGTTTAATATGTATAATCACATTTCGAGTTGGTTTAAGGTCTGAGTATGTTATTTTTTTACGTTTGAAACGCTGGAGAAAACGGGCCTGTTCATCAGGACTGTGTGATGTAAGACTCTTCTCAGCCCAGGTCACCAACCCTGGACGCTTTTATTATCTTAACAGGTCTTTCTCTCTCTCACCCTCCAACCCTACCTCCTATTGTTATTGCGCTCATCCTAATTGTCCGATGGTACATTCCGGCATGTCGTGCACCTCAGCTGTGTGCATTGTTGCCTCGGTGGCTAGCACTATTTATAGCGCTGTGGCGGAGACCGGGGATCCTCCCTGCATTTGTCTCTGCCGCGGCGTGGAGAGTGGGCCCGGAGAGGAAAAACCGAGGAGGCTGTTTGCCCAGCCTTTGTGCTCGGCAGGCCTCAGTGTTTGCCCTGCAGGGAGTGCCTCTGCTTGGAGGGCCCTTCTGTGTGTCGGAGGGAGCCCGGGGGGTTGGCGGGGTAGGTTGGGTGGAGTGGGCCGGCCCGGAGAGACCTGGGAACAGCTGGGAGTCCTGCCACTGATGGGTGCACGGAGCAGCAGAGGTGAGTAGTTCATGCCACAGTAAGCATGGGTCTGTCGAGTGTCAGAACAGCCCTTGAACAGTTGAGAGTCCTCCCCCCCCCTTCCCTCCTTCCTCCTCCTTCCCTCACTTTCTCCATCCTTCACCCTTGACAGTAAACTAGGTGACACAGTCTGTTGAAGAGGCCGGGCACGACTGTGCAAACATGAAGGAGGGTGGCAAACATGCATGAGTGTGTGTACAGTGTGATAGTGTGTGTTTGGGTATGTAGGCTATATATGCGCACTTACAACTTCTATTATTTATAGCCTGCACACAGGCACATGCTTTCGTGTGTGTGTGTGTGTGTGTCCATCCATTGTATTTCCTGTGTGCGCCTACATGTGGAATGCAGTAAAACGCTCAACATTTATGAGACTGGAAATGTAAACAGTGAGATGTCGCACCGGGTTCTTCCACCGGGTCCCCAACACATTTACAACCAAACACAGAATCACGCTGAATGACCGTCCTGTATGACACTTGCCCCCCTCACCCCCCACCCCCCCCTCTCCCCTCTCCCTCCCTCCCGGGGAACAAAAAGACATCTGAGCTATGTGGATGGGGAGGAAAAATCAGAGCACTTTGAACAGCGGCCAGCGCGCTCCGGTTTCACAAAGTCTCTGACAGGCGGAGCGGCGTGGTGTTTTTACGCATAGCCTCCAGTCCTGCGGGGCATTGTAGACATTGTTTAGTAGCTGTGTAGTTAGACTCCTGAGAAGACACCGGAGCGGCGCAGTGTCTGATAACTGGATACTTTAGTCCCGAGTAAGAACAGAGGCGTTAAAAACAGAACAATAGAACAATTTGGAGATGCGGACTATAGCCGCGTAAAGGCGTGACGCATGGACTTTGAACGTTAAAGAAACTTATTTTGACTGACAGAACAGTTTTTTTTTTTTTTTTTTTTTTTCATTTGCCGCACAGCCAGAAGACACAGAGAAGAAGAAACCAATTGTCAAGTGTGATTTTGTCGCTGTAAATGAAGTGAACAGCGGAGCGTGAAGGGAGTCCCCGTCTCTGTCTCTCTCTGGGTTTCACATTGTGGAATAAACTTTACCGAGACAGAGAGACTTTCCCGCAGCGTTGTGCACTCATTAACCGTGCACGGTTGTTGGAGGCAAGACTGAACAGGTTGCTGGAGGTAAGGAGAAGGGGTGTCACGCCTGGGAAACTGGATTTATTTCATTTACATTTTCATTGTCGTGAAGTTTTAGGGACACACGTTTTTACGGTTCTCTCGAGACAGACAGACGGACAGTCTGCTGTGTCTGTCTCTCGCTCGCCCTCATTCACCGTTTTGCCTAGTTAGTGTAACCCACACACATCTTTATAAAAATAAATAAAGAAAAGATGATAATTGTAGATTGTATGTTCTCAGTGCTGGTTATCTTGTACACTACAATAGTCCTCTGAACAACTGTTTTGGTCTCGTATTCAGTCTTTAAACAAAATCATTAAAGTGGACATTCCTCCATTCATGCCACTTATTTCTAACAAGTTTCACTTGTTTCGGGATTTATCTAGAAACAAGTGCAGTATCTTAAGCAATGTGGCAGATCATCAAGGAACACTGAATCAAGAAATCTTTTGAAACAAGTTGATTTGTGATTGAAATCAGAAAAGTCAGACTTGAAAACTGTTTACTACCCTTGTTATGATACATTGGATATATTTTGCTATGTACATCCTCATTAGCACACAGTCTGTATTTAGTATTTACCGATTCTGTTCTTGTTGCAGGGTGGCGAGGCTTTGCACGGAGACCGGCGAGAGAAACGGTTTTGACCGCGCGAAGCTCAGAGAGGAGGCGCCTTCCCCGGTGAACCAGAACACCTTGACTGGGATTTGTTTCATCTTTCCTTCAGCCTCAGAGGAAATGGCCCAAGCTGAAAAGCTGGAAGCGTACGAATAATGTGTCTTTTAAAAAAACAAAACAAAGAAACAACAACAACACATCGCAGTGTGTGGATAGCCAAAGACATGACCCAACGAGGATCGAGCGGTTCTCCTGACCTCGCCGGTGCGCACTTGGACCAGACTAGCGCGCACAGGATAGCAGGGTAACACATACACACACACACACACTGCAAGAATGTCCTTACAGGCCCGTGAGACTAAGAAAAAGCTTTTGTCATTTTGAAGAATAAATGCACCTATAGCTGAATGGTCCTGCATCCCCGCCGTGTCCTTCTGCGTAATGGCACCAGGTTGCTATGAAATAAGCACCAGTCCCGAGTCGTCATCAGTCACGGCTCTTGTCTTACTGTTTGCTCTGACAACACTGAAATGGCTGTTTGATGTTCCGCGGATTTCTTTTCACGTCGGTAGCTTTTGCTGATCCCCGAGTGTCTTTGCTCGCACCTGCCAGCTGTTGGGAGTCACGGCGACCCGCGGTTCCTCTGCTGTTGGCCGCAGGCTTATTTATTGTTTCTGTTTGTGAAAGTGAGACGCACGAGACGTATGGGATTTGTTCGTAAGGTCTTTAAAATACAATCGAGGTCTGAAAATGCGAGAGAGAGAGAGAGAAAAAAATCGAAATCAAAGTAGGTTTTGTGCGTGTGCGCGCGCGTTTGTGAGTGTGTGTGTGTTCTCATTGCTGATGAGGAAACAGTGGCAGCCAGGAAGTCTTCCAGTGTGACCCTCTGCTGCGGTGGGCTGCATATCTAAATATCAAAGTGTTATTCAGACACACAGGCATGCACGCGCGCGCGCGCGCGCACACACACACACACACACACACACACACACACACACACACACACACACACACAGCTGCATCCATTCCCCTGATCTGTATTACCTCTGAAGGGACCAGATGAAGTGTTGTAAGCTTTAGGTGGTCTTATGAGTGCTGGACATGATTTAAAACTAGTAAATTGCTTTCGGTCTCAGGTGAAATTAGTGGTCATTTCTTCTAATTGATACACGTGACGCTGTTTTCAGAGCGAGAGTATATTGAGATGGTTTCTGCTGTTTTCCAAGGTCGTAGGAGTCGTAGCGGGTTTTTTTGTCCTGCTATCACATAGTTTCAAAGTCGGCAGTACTTTCAACCCAGACTAAGCATGTTGTCAGGGGTGTCCACTCAGAGATGAGGAAGGATCTCCATGATGCCTGCTTACTATCACTGACTCAGTGACTCAGCCAGTAACTCTCTGACTTACTCTGTGACTCCGTGACTCAGTGACCCAGTGACTCACTCAAGCACGCTTTCATTGGCTCGCCGACTCGCTCGTGCACGTACAAGGTCTGACACACACACGCACGGCACGGCACGCACAACTTGAAAAGAGAGAGGCTCAGTCTGAGGGTCTGCTCAGTCTTTCCCAACTTTCTCGTGTCTTGAAAGTTGTTCACTGTTGTACTTAATATTTGCGCAAGAGATTTGACTTTCCATGAGATATCTCACACATTGCTAACAGGCAATCAATACCTAAAAAAAAAGTCCACCGAAAGAACCTACAGCTCTTTTTTTTTCTCCTCACCTCGTGGACGTCTGCTGCGATATCGTCTCGCAGACATAAAGCAGAGGCTCGTGTCTTTTTTGAAATCTCAGGTTTGGTCAGAGGTTGAACATGAGAGCGGTGCCTCTCCACCTCAGGCATCTCGCACTCCCCCGTCAGACCGCCACGGCTTTCACTTCCTCCGGTCAAAGGTCACGGGGGGTCAGCGGGCCCCGTGAAGGGGTCAGGTACACCGGGCCAGCGCTGTTCTCTTTTTTTAGCGGCAGCCTCCCGATGTGTGGTCTGGTTTGTTTTAACTGGCATGTGGCTTTTACGAGAACTAGCGTGCTGTTTTGTCGGAGTTATGGGCTTAACTCTGGGTTGGTGTTTTTCTGCTCCTTAGACACTTTGGGTTTAGGTGGGACATCTGCACCCAGACTGGCAGAGAGGCTCCCCCAAGAGTCAGTAGTAAACGTAACTATGGAAGGAAGTATACTTACACCCATCATGATGATGTTCGTCCTCTTCTCCTAGTGACCTTGGCTACTAGGAGTAAGGCCAGTGACCAGGATGCTTCAGCCCCGAGAGGCTTTCTCGTTCAAGACCCACTCTGAGCTTAGATTAAATATCATACTACGAGGCGCTTTGTGAATAGAGGCCCTAATCTTTAGAAAATGTTTCTCAGCGCGATTGCATCTTTTCTCATCAGATCCACCATAAATCCTGGCTGCCCGGAGATTTCATAATCTGATTAAGCGCCGACGTTGCACATTTTCCGAGAAAGCCACGACGTGCTTTTACCTTCATAGATTTTCACGAGACAGCCTTGCTTGCAAGCGTCACTTTCTTTAGTGAAAGTATTTTTTTAAAAAGTGGCCGGTCCGCGTCGGCTTCCAACGTGTCTCACATTCCGGGTGCAACGCGACTCGGGTTGTTTTGCATCGGCCCTGATGAAGACTATGCAGTGAGAGAGATTGATTATGCAACCTGGAGTGCCACAGGGCAACTTCAATCTGGAAATGCTTAAGAGAATGCGGTGAGCCACGGTGATTCCTCCGGGGCAAATTGAAGGAGGCATGATCTGACAAAAAGGAATTTCAATTTGTTAGATGTATTCTTTCAGACAAATGCTTCCCATGCTACTTCTGTTTACGCGGGCCTTTGCTTTGTGGCGGTGGACAATCTCGTGTGAGTACGAGCTGAATTATTTGTCTCGCGGTGAACCTCTAATCTTGGAAGTGTTTGTTGTCGAAGGAGCACTTTGGCTTCTTCCAGTTCAAACGACTTAAATTTAGAACAAAGCGGCAATTAATACTTTTTGGAAACCGCTGATGAAACATAAAGCAAACTCCTGTCCTTATCGCAAGATCTCCCTCGTCAAGAAAAAACACAACAACACAAAAACCTGTTCTCAAAATACAGAAGAATGTTAACTAGTCTAGTCCAGTGTTTGTGTCTGTAAGTACTTTTTCTGATACAATAAGCTGTATTCTTCTGAAATTAGCAGGTCACATTCATTAATCATGGCGTCTGCGGGCGGCTTTGAACTATCAGGCCAGGTCATTAGACTGAGCCTGTCTGGGGCTGGAGCGGGCGACACGGAAACACTTTGGAGGGCGCTGGTTCATCCAGACACAAGGCACACTAATGGCCAAAGTGTGTGTGTGTGTGTGTGTGTAGTGTAGTGTGTGTCACTGATGGCCACTTTTCACCGGGCTACTCTCGGGCCCAGTGTGGGCTTAATTTGAAGAAATAACAACATGAGATGGGAGCAAGTAAAGGTCAAGAGGATGGGGGGGGAGGATGGTGGGGGAATAGTGATGGGTGGGGAGACGGGATTTGTGGGTGTGTGTGAAAGGTGGTCGGGGGGAGAGTGTAGATGTGTGTGTGTGTGTGTGTGTGTGTGCGGGGGCCAATGTAGTGGAAATATCACAGTGTCAGTGTTTGAGAGAGAAGCGGCAGGAAGTGGAGGAAGACCGAGCAACAGGGGATTGTCCTCTGTTGGATTTGTGCGTTTCTCTCTCCCTTTGTCTTCCCCTCACAAAAAAGCCGGCAAGTGAAATCCCACCCTCAGATCGCCGCTCCAACACTGCTAAATGTGTTCCCATTTAAGGTGAGGCTCACCCAACCGCTCTTCTGTGTGGCTTCCTTTTCCTTTTTTTTGAAAACTTAATCAGGCTGGAATTTGGGTTATTGGGGGTCAGGGACACTGGGAGCGACGGAGAGAGAGAGAGAGAGAGAGAGAGAGAGAGAGGCAGTGAGGACATGCAGACAGATGTGTTGCTGGATTGTCTTCGTCCCACGGCGGACCGAGGGCTGAGTCGCTCGAGGGGAAACCAGGCCCAGTGTGGAGGATGATGATGTCCTGTCTAATTTCCTTGAATGGGTCACGAGATGTTTATAGTTCTGTGAGATGATGGTTTTCTGGTCATTAGTGCCAACTGCTCATCGGCCAAACCTTCCAACCTTCCTGAACCCTTAATCCTGCAGACGCCGTTGTACATTGTGCAAGTTAAAGCTGACGTGGAAAATCCTATAGCAGATTATGGTTCTCTACTAAAGGAGCATTGGGAAATGTCTCTCTCTCTCTCTCTCTCTCTCTCTCTCTCTCTCTCCCCCCCTCTCTCTCTCTCTCATTTAATTTGTGACTCATTTGTGACTCATTCAACAGCTACAGCTAAACAACACTTGCACAACGTCGTTATATCGGCTCATATTTATATTGTAGAAGAGAAATATGCAAATATTTATTTACATTTTTCTGTTTTGTTAAAAAGTGATGAATCACAACGTCTGCGTGACTCCAGACCTGTTAAACTATCTGCTGTTGTTTTTTTCTATTCTGCTAATACATTGTTGATGACAGAAAGATGGCACCAATGACATCACATGCTCAGTCACCAGCCAGTAGCAAGCCAGAGTTCCTGGCAGGAGTTGACAGATGGTCTCTGCTGACAACACCAACAACGACAATAAAAAATAAAGCAAATTGATAAACACATATTAAAAAAAAAAAAAACATTCGGAAAGGAAAGTACGATCGAAATATTGAATTTGACCTTTCTGAGACCATGTAGCAGTGATCTTCATCAATCTCAGATGAGCTAAAATGACTTGATGTAATGCCATGTGCTGGTGAAGCCACTTCAGAGCGGTAGGTCGGTAGTATGTACAGTATAACGTTACAGCTGGGATTCTGCTTCTCCACTTCATTGGTTTGCTAACTGTCTGGGTATCCCCCTAATGAAACTGATCTGAGGTCTGCTGCAGCAGCATCTCTCTCTAGCTTCTAGTTTCACACTTACAATATCACTCCATTAGTGGAGGCAAATGGGGTTGAAATGGTGACGGATACTTTTTTTAAAATCAATTAATTACTTTGTCTGGCAGCATCCCCTCCTCTGTCTCACTCTTACTCGCTCTCTCTTTCTTTCTTAACGATGCTATCAGGGTTGCAGCTCAAGCTTAAGGTCACAGATGAATCGTTTATGTCCCTTGGAAACGTCCATTTTTATGGTGCTTGTTTTTGACCTCACTATCCCGGTAGATTGACGGCTCCCAGTAACTCTCCACAGACCCTTTGGCAGGATAAGCAATTGAACCCTACACGTGTGAGGGTGTTAATCCAGAGCCGTTGTACTTCAAACGCATTTCACTCCGGTGAGAGTGCGTCATTGATCCCACCGAAGAACCATTAGACGGGTTTCTCCGGATCTCGTCGCTTTGGTGTCGAAAGAAGCTGGCAACCCGGGGTCAATGGAGTAAAACACTAATCACTTAGCTTTATCATCAGGCAGCCAATAGTGTTTAGTTCTAATAGGTGCTTTCTAATGAGGTCCAGGTTGCACTCTGTAACCCTGTGGGCTGAGCTTGGATCAGATCCCGCTCCTTCTCTTCCATGGCTGGTTCACAACATGTTGTGTTGAACTAAACAATCACGAGACGCCGGATAAAATGTGACTAGCGAGAGAACCGTCAATATATGTATTTATATGAAAAAACACACACATTACATTTCTTTAGATTTCTGAATGTGATGAAACATAATTACACCAGTCGCACTGCCTCGGCCACAACAGCGGTTTCGGTGAGCGGGGCAAACGACAACAGCTTGGATCCGAACCAAACCCAAACCCGTGTTATTCAAAGTCGGTCACCCCGTGCTTGACGGATTCAAACTCAGCCCACTGGAGTTTCCCTCCCTGCGTTTTTCTCTCTCTCATGCAATACTTTCTGTTCTTCCCCTGAAGGAATCCCAACCACCTCCAGCCTCCGTTGTTGTCAGTCGGTTAATGAAACCCTCCTCGGTGAGAGAAACACAGGGGTTGAGGTCATCCAGATTCACTCTCGCTCTCTCCCATCTCCTGCGGGGGTCGGCGGTGTCCACACCTCTGATTACCCCTGCCCCCCCTCTGCGCTTAAATGTGTGTGATAGAGAGAGAGAGAGAGAGAAAGAGGGGAAAGACAGAAATAGAGTGTGTGTGTGTGGGAAAGAGAGAGAGAAAATGTGTGTGTGTGTGTGTGTGTGTGTGTGTGGTGGGGGGGCTACCTACCTATCTGAACTGAGGCATGGGACCTGCTATCTGTTTCTCATTTTGGCGGCGCTCTGTGTTTTCCACCGGTGACAGGCCTCTAAAGAGTGGAAACTGGCACTAACGAGCAATTACATCCTGCCTGCCAGGGATTATGGGATTACAGACTGACTGGGTTAAATCTGCTCTCTCTCTCTCTCTCTCTCTCTCTCTCTCCCTCTCTCTCGCTTTCCTCTTCCTCACTCGTCTCTTTCTTATTCTCACTTCTCAATGGCTCAATCTCTCCAGATTTTTCTCTGTGATTGTCTGTTTTCCCCGTTCTCTTTTTTGTTGTTCACTCCCCCCCCAAGTCATATCGTTCAATATTGCAATCTTTCATCCTAGTCTTATTATTCTCTCTTTCTCTCTTTCCTCCGCTACCTCTCTTCCTGGCGTAGACCTACCGCCGTCAAATCGGTTGAATCGGATCGACCGCGCCGAATCGTTTCACACGTGGGACGAAGACGATCGATGATAAAGACGATGAACATGTAAGAGGAGGAGGAGGAAGAGGGGATGGAGGGTTAAGAGGCGGAGAATTAATTGGATAATTTTACTCTCAATTCTTTTATTCAATAATATAAACACACCAGACTGAGACGTAATCAGACTCAGGGCATGGAGTTGTGGCGAGGCGATATATATGAACGCCAGCACAAACTGCAACGCTCACGTACACGAAGAGAAGACATCATCATCATCATCATCATCATCATCATCATCCCGGGCTTCCCAGAATTCCCAGTGTCTGGTAGCGATCAGACCACTCTCCTGGTGTTCGGCTGCTCTCTCCTGCGTCTCCTCTTTCACTGCAGGTGTCTTTTATTGAGCCAGCGGTGATTTACTGTACTCTACTTTTTCTCTTTCGCTCCTGCAATCAAGCACTGCGGTAGTGACAGGTTAAAGCTGGAGGTCAGAACACCTCATGCACACACACACACACACACACACACACACACAGGGCAGAGAACAGAACATGTCTAATGGGAGTCCATTATCGGAGAAGGTTCTGAAGAGTTTGGCTTTTAGGGAACTTTATTACTAAGAGAGGTACCGTAGGCTAAGCTCAGGTCTGGGGTGTAACAGTATAGCCACCTCCATCCCTGGCAATAATCACAAACACATTGATGCTATGCGGTCTAGATCCCGACCTCAGAGAAGGTGTGTAACCATTGGAAACCATCATTATATATAAGTGAGGATAACATGTTATGGTATTGTTACAGTGACTCGATGATGGCTGCTTTATTTGTCCTTGTGTAAATTGCATGATAGCATGCTGCAGTATAATTGAGGACATAATAAACACCAGGCTTTTCTGGCAATGATAAATCAAATTTTTTAAAAAACTTGATATGGAGCATGTTGAGCAAACCCAAACTTTTTTTAAATTTTTTTTACAAAGCCTTTATTTCACAGCAACAGATTAGAGCATCTCCAGTGCATTTCAACCTTGCTGTGTCCTTCATCGGGGAGTAGCGCACCAAACCTGACGAGTTTTCCTTGGAACCTGGAGCTCCTTTTTCATTAAGCAACATCCCCAAACCAAAGAGCACCTTCAACAAATTCCCCCCGCTGACAGAAACCCAGTAGAAGCACTTTCTATCCTCCTTTATCCATTTTGGGAATACTGGGAGAGTGAGCGGATATTGGTCTTTTTTTTTTCTTTTTTTTTTTGCTGGTATCATTGTTTTAAAGACCTATAATGAAAAGCCGATGTCTGTTTATTGCGTCATAAATATCTTTTGATGTGAAATCCAGGTTAGACTGCCCCCAAAACCTTTCCCAGTATTGGGACTTGAGAATGGGCTGTAGATAGCAGCTGGGTCCGGCCTCATGGCTCGGTCTTGCTAGACGAGGCGTACTCACTTAAGTAACTGCGAACAACAAGGAGAGTGTAGAGCAGCAACAACGCAAATGGGAGGTGACAAGAACTCCGCTCACTCCGTTGCAGAAATCCAGGCTGATGGACAAACCAAAGGCTTTAATCAGCAAAATGAGGAACAAACACATGCTCAGCTCACACACACACGCACACACACACACACACACACACACACACACACACACACACAGACACACACACACCATCAGTAGGCTTCTGGTGCTCCTGAGGTCTGGAGGTCTTCAGTACCAGTGCAAACCCGCCATCCCACCTCTGTCCCCCTATAGCCTCTCCCTCTCGCCACCCTAACATCCCTCCACCCTCCCACACACACACACACACACACACACACACACACACACCTCCACCTCCCTCCCTGAAAGGGCTGGAGGCGTTGGGCTGTAAACAGCTCCAGAGTGCTGGGGTGAAATGAACCAGCAGACAGGCCCACGTAGACTCCCAGCTAGCAGGGCTAAAAGAGGCTAAACACTCCCAGCTGCGGCATTAAGGACTCAGAATGACACCTCTCCTGGGACCCGCCGGGATCTGTGGAGGAAGGCCTGCACGCTGCACACCCACCCCCCCTCCCGCCTCCCCCCTCCAGCCACCTGCCTCCCTCCACCCCGCCTCCCGCCTCACGTTCGCTATTGGGTTTTAAATCAGTTTAGAGACGGAGGAGATGAAGAGCTAGCACCGCTCTGGTTTTAGGTTGCAGCGGTGGTGTGTACTCCGTCTGTCTGTCTGAATTATGCCCAGTTTCCTTGATGTCTCTCTCTCTCTCTCATCCTCTCTTACCCTCTCCCACCCCTCTATAACTGTCTATAACTCCCTTCTAACTTGCCGCGCAGTCTTCTCTCCCTTCTCTCTCCCGCCTCTTTTTTCCCCCTGGATTGCCGGAGCGAAAACATGCGCAGGATCGCAGAGGTGCATCGGCGGGCCTTATCGCGACCTGTGAACCGCAACTTTGTCAGTCTTCCATCTCGGTGCACAGATGGAAGACGGGTGATCGCCCCCTAGCTAGTTGGACAACCGCAGAACCTCGCATACGTGTGAGATCTACAAATACTCACATGTATACGTTTGCCGTTCAAGTCCTATCGCGGCCATCTACTGTATCTTAGAGATGACAGATGTTTGTTGCTGTAACTGTGGTGTTTGTTTGCTTTCCTACTGGAACGACAGGCACCTCGGTTACATGCTACATGTTACGGTATGTTACGTTTCAGAGATGTTGGGGGAATGTTGTCTCACAAAACTGTTCGTGTCAGAACGGAATGACTTTGACGTTTTTTGTCCTGGGAGATTGCTTCATTGCATCGGGAATGTTTTCTCACACTCCATCGTCTTTAAAATACCTCCAAAAAAAAGCAGTGACACTCGTGTACTTTTGTTCCACATCGATTTAAGGCCAGTGAAGTGTGCGGATCACTGGTGCTGCATCATTCCTCCACACACACACACACGAGTTGTTGTGGGTGGGGGGGGGGGAAAACGCCGTGGTACTGATGCAGGCTTTCGAAGCTCCAGTTGAGGAGCTTGTGCAACGGCTACCGCTGTGTACTCTCTCTCTCTCTCCCTCACGTCTTGGAACTTCGTGACCTCGGGGGTGGGTGCCGTGTGGCGCTCACGACAGCCAACACAAGCATCCACACGGCACGTATATAAACATCTGCATCAACAACACCCCTTATCACCTGCTCGGCATCTCTGTGGGTTTTTTTTGTTGTTGCCGGGACCTCCGTGAAGTGCTCTCGCTATGCCTGGTTCCCCCTCCTTGTACCTCCGCCGCAGGAATAGCCCCCGAAGAATGCCTTTGACAGGTATATCACGGGAGGCTGCCTTTTGTTAACCCGACAAGCCAACACTAGCCACACTAGCCGGCAAGCGAGCGTTGCTCTTTTACCCCGAAGCAACAATAAACACGCTGTCCTCGGGCTTTGAGGACGTGATTTATGTGACACGGTGGCCTGTTTAGAGGCCCCCGGGGGATGTTTTGGTACAGTATCTGGACGATGGTGGATGTATAGATATTATGTTGCCCGCATGTTGTGTCCCTTAGTTTATGTTTTCCTTTTCAACGCGAGTTCTGGGAAGAGGAACATTGACAGTGAAGCCTTGTTCACCTTCTTACCTCACCTCTTTCTCTCGCTCTTTCTCTCTCTCTCTCTCTCCAGGTGGGGCCAGATGGAGGGTTCGGAGGAGGGATAGACAGGGCATGAACTCTGTGATGTCAGCGAGAGCCAAGGTTTGTCAGGATCAATCATACTAACTACCATCCTACAACTTTCCTTCTCCTTCTCCTTCTCCTTCTCCTTCTCCTTCTCCTTCTCCTTCTTCTTCTCCTCCTTCTTTGTCTACTTTTTCTCATCATTCACATTCATTCATCTTCTTTCTCATATGAAGTCACCGTTCCTGCACATCCCATCGTTTTTCATCTCCACCGTTAAAAAGAATGAATTATTTTTAGATATAAACCTTTAACCAAACCCATTCCAACAAGGTCCAGAGCCATTCCAAAAACCATTTCAATATCTTTGTTGAATTATAAGCCAGCTGACACTGATCTTAGCGCCAAAAGGCTTTTTGTAAAGCAATTCTTGGCTCTGTGATATTATCACTCATATCGTCATATCTCATATTTCTCATGTGTTCATGTCAATCGAGGAAATTCTTCAACATTTCTCTCAGTTGGCTCACACGTGTGAATTCTATCTCCCGTAGGTGCTGCTGTGGGTGGTGGTCTCTCTGCTGCCCCTGGTGGAAGGAGCCCGTATGGGAACTGGCAACGGTATCGTTGGTGTGGGTCCAGACTCGGGCCACGCTGTGGGAGGCCAGGAGGAGAGACAGCTTCCTGTGACGCTGCCAGAGGTGGTGGAGGACGAGGAGCAGGACGAGACTGACCCTTACTCCACCTGGCACGCTCTTTATGGTAGAGAATAAGAACAAGAACAAACCCAGGGGAAAGATGTCATGAGTTTGGGGATTTGCTTCACAAAATCCACACACATTTATGCATCTGAATGTGATGGATCATTTTGAAGTAGTGAGGTGGAAGTAATAAAAAAAAGTATTATTTCTACAGTAAAAAATGCTCTACAACTATACAGTATAATTAATCTCCACCAGTCTTTACTTTGATTTTCACTCTGTCCTCTCCCTTTCAGACCCGTATGTAACGGACGAGGCAGACGACCATCCCAGTAGTCACTGGGCGGGGCGCTCCCCGCGCTCCTCCGACCCCTCCGAACCTCAACCCAAGGGCTCACCCAAGAAGAAGAAGAAGAGGAAGAAGAAAGAAAAGGAGGGCGAGAAAGAGAGAGGAGAAAGAACGGGTAAAGGTAAAAACAGCAGGCCGCCGAAAAGGAGCAGCAGGGACTGTCGCGTGGAGAAGAGGGAGATGAAGGTTCGGGACCTGGGACTGGGGTTCGACTCGGATGAGATCATCCTCTTCAAGTTCTGCGTGGGCTCCTGCCAGTCTTCCAGAGCCAACTACGACCTGGCGCTGAAGGCCCTGCTGGAGAACGGCTCGCTACCCCGCCGCACGGCCCGCAAGGTCAGCAGCCACCCCTGCTGCCGGCCGGACCGGTACGAGCCGGTTTCCTTCATGGACACCCAGACCAGGTGGATGACCATCCAGTCATTGTCTGCCGCAAGCTGCATGTGCATGGGCTGAACGAGCTGAACGAGGGAGAAAGTGACGAAGAGGGGAAGGCCGTCTGTCACTCATCCTGAACAGAGAAGCGTCAAGAAGAGGCTCAGTGTTTGAGATGGCCTGCAATGCACGACAGGGCCAGAGGGGGCGCCGTAACCAACACAGGGCAGGCCCTCCACACAGCACAGAGAGGAACAGGGGTCCTGCAACGGAGGACAAGAGGAGGAAGTGATGGAGGCCACTTATTCACTTCCTGCTGTATATTTCCTACTGAGGAGGAAGTGGGCATGGTGCAACTGGCTTGTTAAGGGCAAAGGGCAAAGGTCAAAGGTCAAAGACGGCAGGGGAGCTCATGAGGGAATCACAGTTTGGATTTATTGTGGCCTCTTAGAAGGACGAATTGTTTTCAACTGAATAAATGGTTACTATTACAGTGTACGTTAGTTTGGTTCATACTCACAAAGCAAACTCTTCATATGACTGATGTTTATATGGGAAAGCCCTGAAGGCTATGTCGGGTCAGTTGTGCTGCAGCTCAAGAAACATATGGAAGTGATGCCGTTAAAGGACTGACGTGGTGTGTGTTGTGACTGTGATGGATGTCTTTCAGTCACGGGGAAGCCAACTCTTCCCAAAAGTTATTTTTTTCACTTCACAGAAAACAGGGACATTACATTGTATCATTTCTATGTTCGGGTGAACTCAACTCAATGGATGCCATGCATCCTCATGCATTACTGTATGATAGGAAAATATATTTATTTCTCATAAGTTATTTATTTATTATTGCTTCATATGAGAGCTGCTTTACGAACTCTATATTGTAGATTAATATCTATTTATTGCCAAGATTCAAATTTTCATGTAGTTGCTGTTGCTCGTACATTGTAAAGGTGCTGATTTTCACATCCAAATGGGCTGAACAACTGAATTACTATTGGATCAGATTCACATTTCTGGGATTGATTGATTGATCTTGTGTTTGAATGAATTGAATGAATTCAAGCACATTGTCCCAAAGGTCCAACTCTCTCTCACGTTGCACCCCAGACCAACAAACATAATACAGAAGATTTCAGCAACCAATTGACCCTGGTCTGGTTTTGTGTGATATACTTACTAAAAAAAAAACTCAAGAGCACTTCACATAATTGAGTCTGACAGCTGTAATGCATTGTGATGTGAAAAAGGAAAATAAGGGGTTAGCACGTCTCTAATATTGTGATGGACACTGGGCCATGATGGACCTCAGCATGTCTCATGTCAAAATGGCAACAGGTGCGACGAGAAATAAAGAAACCAACACGGTGACACACTCCCCGTATCTCACATATACTTATATTGTAGGACAATACCAGCAATTTCTATTATTATTATTATTATTATTATTATTATTGCTGTTGTTATTGTTGTTATTTTACAAATGTTTCTTTATTTTTGTATGGCATTATCCTATAAGGGAATAAAGTTTTCTAAATATACAATACAGCTTGTTTCCTTTTCTGAAGCCTCAAATTGTTAAACTCTTAATTGTATGCTGCAACTGACTTTCACATTCATTTTAGAATGAGAGAATACATGCTGTGTGGTTTTCCTTATGTTATAGCGCCACCTATGGGTGAACAAACCCCCCCCCACCTAGATGTTAATCTGCAGTCACTATACTGGGCTGAGGGGGGCGTCGTTCTCCTACCTCTCAACAACCTGTAGTCTGTAGGTTGAGTCCCTCTGACAGACTTTTACCATGAAAACCTGAACCCTCAATACACTGCGAGACCTCGTTTTCCACACCTCTAGTGGTTTGGATTCAAGCAAACTTTGATTTGAAAAAACAAACACAAAAGAAAAACTATACACGACCTGAGCTGCTGACCCTGCGCCAGATCTTAGTAGGTTTGCTGGAGTAGTCAAGAACATGTATCATTTTATTTAAGTGTTTATTAACTAAAGCAGCATGGAGGGCATACAGTACAGTGTTCAGTGGCATTTTATTTCTCTCCACAGACTCACCAACACATCCACCACACATGACGGATCATACAGCCTTCAAAACAACATCTTTCCAGCAAGTGATTTGTTCACTTTGGCCATTCATGATGGCCAATAATGTGCAAATGTTTGTATAAAACAAGATTTAAGACAGAACTATTCAGTTTTCTCTGCATCATGCAACACAGAATAAAATAGCATGTAGATAGACACAAACACAGTAGTGAATCAAGTGTAACGTCTACAATGAGTGATGCATCATATTGCACAACAAAAATAATAACCATGTCTTTGCAAAAAGATCTTGAATGTCTAAACGAACCCACGTGTGAAGCCATAGATTTGTAGGTTACCAACGGTGATTCATTTGTACCCATAGGGTATGATGATATTGTTACACAAACTTGGTAACATTCCTCCTTCGGAAACAGCCAGTACAGCCAGTACAAGCTTAATCCTCGCCTCTTCATGCCCTACCTCACATTCCTCTACAGATGTAGCCACTAGAGAAGTCTCACGTTTTACTGCCTGCTGTACTTGTGTTGCAGTAGTAGAGTACTGTTAAGATATAGGCTACTAATTTGGTTGGGTGTGTACATAACCACTGGCATAGTGTTGATTGTACACACTAGTTTGCTTTGTACATGAAGTGGGACTTCTGAAACGGCTACCACTGCAGGGTCTGCTGAGATATTCCTAAATGGATCTCAGGGCACATCAGGTCCATCAGAGGCATTTCTCTGACTGACAGGAGCTCGGCGTGCTGAAAGTGCACGTGACAATATCCGTTTTTCTGACGAGCGCAGAGTGGAGAGGCGCGCACTTCGGAGAGGATGTCGCCACTGTCGGTTTGGACTCCGCTGCTACCTCCGCCTCAAACCCCAGCGCCGCGGTAGGCTCGACGCTGAACGGGGTGAAAGTTGACCCGGGCGGTGTCGTAGTCCCAGGCCTGTCTCACTGTGAAGTCTATGAAGGATTTAGTCTTGGGGGAAACGTGGTGCTCGACCCCGTTCCTGTAATTTGTTGTGCGTAATGACGCGTAGCTGGTCTCGTTACTGTTTTCGAAAGACGGCGGTGAATTCCGGCCTTCTACCCAGCCGATGTTATGGCCACTGCCTTCCTGGACCTGGCTGACCGTCCTCTTCAGCCTCTCACAGCCCTTTACTAGCAGGTTCTTCCGGCACAAAATGTACACCCAGGGGTCTAAAATGGGGTTGAATGAGGCGAAGCGGATAGCCAAGAGGTCACTGCGGTAGTCGGGCTTCCCCCCGGCAGAGATGTAAGAGGGGTCGTACAGCTGGTTTATAAAGATCCGCACCTGTCAGATGGAGAAAAGGGACAAAGAATATATCAGATGACAGCTATTACTGACTGTAATAAAAGCAGACAAACACAACGTCCATAACGTCTATTCAGACCTTTGACATATGCGATAGAAGAGAATAGAGTAGAATAGAATAGCTCGTCTATTCTCCTTACCACTAAGGGGATGGAGCAGACCAGGAAAACGATGGTCATGAAGATCAGAAGCCAGAACATCTGGATCTCCGCCGCCGAGGTAACCGACGGCAGCCGAGGGAACCGGCGCCGCGAGCCTCCCTGCACGCACACTTCCGTCCTGACTATCATGGTCCTCTGGTTCATCCCCACCAGCGACTTGCACACGGCAAAATTACACAAAACAGTCACCGCAATCAGCAGCAGCATCACGCCGCCGTACAGGAAGGAGTAGGAGGCACCGAGGGGATCCGTCGCCCTCCAGTCCAGGAAGCACCAAGTCCCGGGGAAGTGTCGGACGTGCTGCCCGAAGCCAAAACTGGGCATGATGCACAGCACTATGTTGGCCAGGTAGATGCCCAGCAGCGCAAAGCGTGCCATCGTCCGGTCTATGTGCTGCGAGTAGAAATACGCGTGGTTGATGGCCAGGTAACGCTCAACAGACATTGCGCACAGGATGGACATCCCGGCCGACCCGAAGAACAGCATGGAGAAGGAGAAGAAATGGCAGAGTAGGGTTCCGCCAGGCCAGCGTCCCGCGACGTAGGTGGCAATCACCACCGGGCTGGTGAAGCAAGTACCCAGCAGATCCGTGATGGCCATCCCGCACACCAGTGTATAGAAAGTGGTTTCCTTCTGCTCTTTCTTGGAGATGCAGAGCACGACTATGGCTATGAGGTTCCCCAGGACGCCGACGGCGAACATCGTGGCCGAGGTGACCAGAGATTTGGACTCGAGCCGGAGAGGAGGAAAAGCACCGTGGTTGTGGCTGAGAGAGAGAGGCGCATCAGAAACGTTAGTGTCTGGTTCGCCAAACAACAGGGTGTCGTTGATCATAGTTGAAACCTAATGCAACAGGCGGTGGCAAAGTAGGTAACTTTCGTAGATCTTTCCGAAAACTATCACAGGAACTGTAGAGCGCTCATCCAAATGAAACGACTAACGAGAAAAAACACACCCAGAAATAACCGCCTTAAAAAAGCACACTGTACATGATCTTTGTTCGTGTGCAGTTTGCTGCGCCCAGATCAAGGTGTGTCTGGTTGTGTTTACACTCTTTGGCGCTGCTGGTATTTAAGCGCCGTGCTGCTGATGTCAGGAGAGTGACGTGGAGGCTGGGGGCTCAGTGACCCAGGCTCCTTTAAGAGCTTTAGTCCGTGATTCCTCTTGTGCAGTAAATTCATTCATATTCAACAGTGATCATTTCTCGCAATTTATTTAAGAGACAAAAGCCCCGATGGCAAAGTTCCTGCATCCGATGTCATTTGTCACCCGCTGATACCGACTACATTTCTAGATACAAGTGGCCTGGGCTGACTGATGATAATGTGATAAATTATTATAGGTCACCAAACTATGTTGCACAGACGCACACCGTTGAGAGGGTGCCCTGGTCCTGGCTGCTCCCCTGATATGGCCTCAAGCAAATTGCACTTGATCTTTGCTCTCCATTATAATGACACAAACTACAAGATCAAATCTGGACTGACGCAGGTGAGCGCCGATACCCCGACTGTACCAATAGCAGGTGACCGATGAGCACTGAATTACAACACGAGACTTGCGATTGGGCCTAAAATTCACGAGCCTCGGCAGGTTATTTAAAATAAATAGTTTCTGTAAGCGTGTGGTCCAGATGTACTGGCGTCTATAATATCATAGCATCACGGACGGGATGGGTGCAGACTACGTCACTCACCCGACACTTCAGCACCAAGGACAGCACCCTGAACCACCAGCACCAGAGCAAGCCCACAGATCACGACGTCAGTGCTCATTACCTCTGGTGAAACGATGTTGCCCTCATTAAACACATCATCGATTACTGTTTGTCTGCTTGAATTGTAATCGATGACGTAATCCACCAGGTTGATCGAAAGGATGTGAAGTGATCCATACAATATTAAATTCAGTTGACAATTATTTTGGCAATTTGAAATAAGAGGTATTTGTAAAATGATTTCAGCATCTTTTCAGTAAGGGGTTACAATTCTGTTGTGTAATCAGACAACTGAGTATCTTCCTATCTTATTTTCCTAGCAGATGTAATCTGATACTTTCCAACCCTGATGATGTCAAAACTCAGCAGCCTGCCTGGTTGTACAAGCCCACACAATGTATTGATAATGCCTCCAGTAGACAAACCTAATCAATCACAGGGACATTGCAGCTCTACGCTTTAATGAGCTTCAATCGTCAGTGTTATTCATTAAATATATATGTGTTGCGGGCACTCTTAATACAATGTGCAGGCTCTTATCTTTATCTATGGGCTAGTTTTGACCTGGGTATATTGCCATTCAGTGTGGGTGTATTTCATTTGGACAACAAAGCAGTTTCAATAACTCATATATGACTTTTACTTTTTATTACTATGATTATTCTTTTTATTCTTCTGTGACTTGGAACAATTATTTCCAAGAGCAGGCAGAACATACCTGAGGGGATGGTTTCAGGGAAATCGTTTTGAGTGTTGTACTCTCTCTAGAAGTTCCTCTTCTGTGCAACCATTAATTTAGAGTGACGTGGACAAGACAAGTCTGGCTTCAAGTACAGTGTCTCAAGTGGAGTTGACAAGATCCATGCCTTTCACATGCTTCATTTTCTTCCCTCCGTTTGGTTCCCCTTTCACTAATTTGTGTCACTCACATTGTAGGACAACCACAGCTGCCTTGAGCGACTCCCTCCCTGTCTTCCTTTATTCACAAGCCACGATGACTGGCACCACACATTCATCAGGTGGTGTGAATTGGTAAGGGACTTAGTACATGTTGTATGTTGTATGTAGTATATTGTATGTTGTATGTTATATTAGTACTATGGAGTATATAGTAGGTGTGTTGTATGCATTATGTGATGTATATATTGCATATAAATAGTAGATACTACATCATCCTACATGCATACTATTATCTTTCACAACCAGGTATGTAGGACACACACACACACACACACACACGTATCTGCTGCAAGCTGAGTAGCCAGAGCTGGGTAATGTAATCACTGGAAATGAAAGAATTCATCATATACAATGGTGGAAAGGTCTATCTAATGGCAGCGTGCGGTGCAGGCTGGGGTTCTCCGTCTCTGTCTGGGTAAGTGGATTCCTCCCCTCTTGTTTTGGCCGACTATTGGACGGATGCCCCCTGGGCGTGTGTGTGTTTGCGGCTTTGTGCGTACAGTCTGCCCTCCATGGTGTAATAACTCTGAGCCTTCAGACGTCAGTGGCTCTATTGCCCACACACACACACACACACACACACACACACACACACACATACACACTACTTGAGGGACTCACAGCCACCCCCATACTGTACGCAAGACATGTAATGGATTTGTATGTGTTTGTGTGTCATGTGTGCTTTCTTCTCACCCCGCAGTAGTGATCCCCGGGGATTCCCCATTCATATTAAGGCACTTTAATCTCCCGCCTCTCTTCTCAGAGCCCCTAATGAAGTATCTCTGGGGCAGCGCCAGTCTGGCAGAATGCTGAGACACTGATATACACATTCATTAGGCTGGCTATAGTGGGAGGACGCTGATATGTATGGTTACCACACATAGCATTGCATCTTTCATGGTGTTAATGGTCTGCCTTCTCAATTTAACTCCCAGGGGCTTCTGGGCTTAATGCGTAAAAAAAAAAATGACATGCATTTGAGTATAAATTTCGCTGTTGATCAGAGTGGTATAGACACAAAGCTATTATAATGAAATGACGGTTGATATTAAATGAAAACAATTCCTTTGGTTTAACTTAATTCATTGTTTGAGACAAAAAGCTAATTATCACTGCTGAGCCATGTAATGAAAACCAAAACAACAAGCCCGGCGCTCGCTTGGCCTCCCAAGTATCTTGAGCGTCTAACATTTAATTGTAGCCCAAACATTTTTGAACAAGCTGCCGACTTGTTCAGGTCTAGACGCTGTTTTAGTTTAATCTATAAAAATACAGTGGTGGCCAAAATTATTAGAACACTTGGCATACATTTAAGAGGTTTCAGTTGTTTTTGTTCAATTGGCCATTAAAATACCCATAAAACGAATGAAATATATACAAAGTCATCATTATGCTCTATAAACCATAGAATAGAGCCATCATAAGGAGATTTACGTCATTTTCCTTACAAAAAACAAGCTAGGCCTGTTTCACTGTCAATGTCACACAATCATGTTCCTTCACAGAAGAAGCCAAATTACTTGTGTAATCATTGTCAGGTGTGATGGTGGTTAAATTGATGGTGATCAAGAGTCTTAGGACACAGCTGTGTGATTCTTTTGAATTGCTGCAAAAGGTGGACATACCAAATATTAAAGTTAAAAGTGGATAAAAACAGTAGGACTCACTTCATCTGATATTTGTTGTGCTCAGAGCAACCATCTGCATGTTTCATGAACATTATGAAATGAAATCATGTTTTGGAGGCAAGAAAAGGTCAATATTTTCAGATCTGTCAGGTGTTTTAATAATTTTGGCCACCACTGTATATTGATTATTATTCTTAGTGCTAGTAGTATTTTAACCAACTGTAGCTGGTAAAGTTAGTTACCTAGCAGTTAAAGTCAAGGAATCATCTACTGCGAGTTCCTGCGGCTAAACATGAGTAATCCTAACAACCTTTCCACTAGAGAAGACAATGACCCACCTTACTCTAACTAATGATCTGCCCATGAAGCAATTTCGATTCTAATTAATGCCTTTATAGACCATCGCCCAGGGACAACCAGTGTCTGCAAAAAAGCAAGGACAAAGAACTTCCTGTTCTCTCTTTCCTCCCTATTTGTCTCTTTTTCTGCCTCTCTCTTTCTGTGTGTCTCTCTCTATCTGTCTTCAGTCACAAAATCAAGGGGAAACACATTTTAGCATCATCTCTGTGTTCCAAGAAAGACCTACAATATATCACAGTTGAACAGTGTCCGTTGAAAAATGATGATTTCATTACACCCTCTAAAAGCTTGATAAGTTGTTGGTTGAATCTGAAGTACGAGAGTGGGAAAGTAATGACTCATAAGCAAGTCCATTTATTGCTATGGAGGTGAAATTTTTTTATTTCCACCAATTAACCAATTAACAATGCAGCTGAATGACAGAAACACAAGTTACTGTCTCAGGTCTGCCTCTGTCCAAAGGGAGAGATGGATGCATTGCTCCCTTTGGTTCAATGTGATGGCAGAGCGCCTTTCTAGCCAAGGTGGAGGAAGGAGAGGTGGCAATGGCTTCGTGCTGGTGATGTCAACAGAAAACCAGAAAAAAGTGTGTGTGCCTGCATGTGTGTGTGTGTGTGTGTGTGTGTGTGTGTGTGTGCATGCATCTGCTTCTTCTTCTGCTGACGGGGAAATCACCATCATCTCCCCCCGCAGACCTCCACTGACTCTGCTGTCTGCTGCTGCCTGCCAAAGTCATTACATTAGAGAGCTACGCTCATTCCCTCTCTCTCTCTCTCTCTCTCTCCCCCTCTCTCTCTTTCTCGCTCTCTCTCTCTCTCCTTCCTCTCTGCTCCTCTTGTTCTCTTCTCTCTGTGTGTGTCTCCACGTCATTTTCATGGACATTGCACCTTGTCCTTTTCACCATGCTCCTGGAGCTGCATGCCACCATCTCTGATTTTCTGCCTGCTGACTGTTTCCCAGACAGGCAGTAGGTTTGTTGTCGTCATGGTGATGTAGTCATGGTATATATTCCTCCTGCAGGAATGTTGTGGGAGGATAATTTTATGCCGAAACCTTGACTTCGCCTTGAGTATTGTGTGATTGACTCAGGAGGTCGATACACAATGGCATTGGAAAGTTCAGATCTGTCCCTCCCTCCCACACACACACACACACACACACACACACACACACACACACACACACACACACACACACACATATGCACATTGGACATTAGGTCCATGTCTGTGAATCATATAGCCTGAAACGTTTTTTGCTGTGTGTGTGTGTGTGTGTGTGTGTGTGTGTGTGTGTGTGTGTGTGTGTGTGTGTGTGTGCATGTGTGTGTGTGTGTGTGTGTGTCCATCAGTAATAATCGTCCTCCATACTGTAGGTATTCACATGTGCCAGATGGCTGCAAGATATTGAACA
Source organism: Hoplostethus mediterraneus (assembly GCA_034670385.1). NCBI lineage: Eukaryota > Metazoa > Chordata > Actinopteri > Trachichthyiformes > Trachichthyidae > Hoplostethus > Hoplostethus mediterraneus. The sequence goes on along the minus strand of JAXDDW010000024.1, from coordinate 3,545,202 downwards.
TTTCTATCATGTGAGGCAATACTAGTAAATACAAACACACAGATGATAGTACTGGCACTAAAACACAAAAACATACACCCACTCACCACTGACTCTCATCTCTGCCAAGGTTTTGAATTGAACTATAAAATGCCTAATTGGTCTCTTCATTTCTCGTTCGAGTGTTTCATGAAATTGTGAGGCTGGGAAGGACTGGAAACATTGATCAGCGTGTACCTGCAATGTACCGTAAATGTTCCATCAACACCTTGATTGCCAAAAATCACCACATTTGATGAGAACCAAGGGCGTAGGTTTCACTCTGGATCAAATCACACTGACACAACTCAGCACTGTGTAGGCTTCAGAGAGAGTGATTACTGATCAAAGTTAGAATACAGCCAGACATTGACAAGACATTGCGAAGCTGATCTGTCGGGAAAACATCAAACAAAAAATGAAACATGGCGGACTGCTTTAAATTCCACGAATTACAAGGAGATTCAAACAATTATGGGAAGGGCCTCATTTAAAAAAAAAAGCCAGTCACAACTCACAACAAAACTCATCTGTGCAGAGCAAAAAGCAGAATGCAAATACAGTATATGGGGGGGGCGGGGATCGTCCTTCACCTAATATTGAGTCTGTCTCCCTCTGAATCCATCTATCGAATGCTAACCTCTGAGGTGTTACTTTAAGGTTCAAGGTTCAAGGTTCAAGGTTCAAGGTTTTTTATTGTCATATGCACAACGTTCACAAGAAGCAAAAGTATGCAATGAAATTCTCGTGTCTCTTCGACACCTAACGCTAATGCTAAGGACATAACAGACATAATTAAAAATAAAAAAAACAACACAAGAAATAAGAAATATTAAGTCTTGCTTGCATGTGATGCGTATAAAGAGGAGGAAGATGAGGCCGCTCCTCTGAGGCTGCATGATGGGACGGTACGGCAGCTGTCAACAAGAGGAGACTGTGATTGGTGAAAGAGGCGTTTCAACCATGCTGCTCGCTATGCAAAGCCTTGTGGTAACCAGGGAACCAGTCGGTGTTCTCCTGTTTTTATATTCTTAGTTATGCTCGCTACTTTGAAGAGAACATTTTCAGACAACACCCATGCATTGTTAGCCGTTGTATCAAAGCCATAACAACCTTAAAGCCCCAGGAAACTTGGCTTGAAATAGTAAAAATGAATATATGATGTCAAAGTTTAGTGTCTAATTAAGCATCCACAAAAATCTGAGTGAAAATAAATGTTCAGAAATATTAGAAAAGCTTGTTCAAATGAGTGGGGGGTTCAGAACAGTGGGGTTGAATTGGGCGTGGTATTTTCTGAGATTTATAAGAATTCATTCATCCAATCATTAAAAAATGCACGTCAGTTGTCCCTCCCCCAACAGGTGCAACAGCTTGACAGTTTGACATGGGCGGAGCTATCCATCGTGTCAGGATGTCAATCAAATCCTGATCTGACACGCCTACACATTCCTGAGAAATGGTCTAAACAGCTAAATGAGCTGTTTTTGAACTAAGTTTTCTAATATTTCTGAACGTTTATTTTCACCCAGATTTTTTTGTGGATGCTTAATTAGACACTAAACATTAAGTTTCCTGGGGCTTTAAGGATGTTCTTTTACTGTGATTTTGGCTACTCTGCCATGTGTTGAATAAAAGCCATAATATCTGCAAATGCATCATGTGACTGTGGGCCGGCTGCAGCTTGTACCTACGGCTTCACCTTCATGCCCACGACAACAGTAAAGACCGCCCTCTCGGGTGTCATCACAACCATCGTGACACCCTGCCGTCCCGCTGGTGGAATCCTTTAACGATATTAACTGCTTCCTCCATAGTCTAGCTGTCTGCCAAGCATACTCAGTCAGTGTTCATTGCATTATGGTGTCTGCATGTATCAGTTTCACATAATCCAAATAGTAGTGTGTGTGATACTGTGCTAGGGAGTGGTGCAGAAACATAAAAAAACACATTAGCCCCGTAATTTTGACAAGCTGAATATCACCAGGTGGCTTAATAAAACTGATTGTAACTCCATGCCACAAGAGGGATGAGTATTAGATTTCATGTAATATATTTGACTGAATGCAAACAGTCACATCATTCTTCATTGTGTGGAATGAAAATAATATTAGTTTTTAATTTGGGATAGCTAAACTATGGAAACAATCTGTCCAGCCCACAGTCAAGTATTGCAGAGCTCATACACCGGGATGCCTGAATATACCATAGTGGAGGAAATAGAGAGAGAGGCATTCTGGGAAAAACAATTTGTATGATGAAAGGCAGTGGGGTTTCCTGTGGCTTTTGGTGTAACAGTGCGTGCCACAATGAGGCTGCAAGGCAAAATATATGTGTGGTATTCTTCCACAATCACCGTTCTGTACTTTACCTACTGTGAGCTCTACTTCCAGCTCCTACTGTGAGCATCAGTATCAGGTCCTATGACTCAGACAAGTATAAAGTTCATTATTTGTTCCCTTTGGTGGGTGAAGTGAGGGGACTGGGTCTTCCTTGCCAGAAAATATTATTATAATTGTGTTCACTGATGTATTGAATGACGGCTGCTCATTATTTTCAACCCACGGTCACAATTAGGTCTCATGCAGCTGTGTTGAATGTTTTAGTTCACATCAATGAATGGCGAATGTCAGTGAAATGAACAAACTGAACAAGCAGCAGCAGCAGCAGCACATATTTTAACTTAATGATGTGATTTTTAGGAGTTGAGGAGATTTCAATTCTTTAGTGACATTTAAAGATGTATCAGGTGATTTCTGTATTATTACAGCTCTCATCAAAGTAATTGGATGACCACTCATTGAAGTCAGTTCATCAATATGCACATTGACGTTGTGGTAAATGTTCTCTCAATACAAAGTTGCACTGTCCTTAGCATGCTCCAACTGCTTTCTTGATTGTTTACCTAAAATGAAGCTTTGAAAGTGCCTCATCAGTACACTTTACACATTTAGTAAGGTAATTAGTGAACAAGGGACTGAATTCACACAACAAAGTGAACCACAGTGGAGAAACTCCTTTTTAATGATAATCTTTTAGTTTTTGGCTCCCTCCAGATAATGTAATCCAGATGTTTCCTGGGAGAGATGGAACAGCCAGCCTGGTTAGATAAACAACATCTTTAGAACTACGTCGGTCGTGTCTATTCGCCTCGGTAACACTGTGTCTGGTATCACTGCCAATCACCCTTATTTACCAATCCACCTTTTCTAAATGTCCTTGGCACAACAGCAAGGACAAATCATTCATCACAAATATTGCAAATGCTGGGATTTGGCTGGATTGGACTAACAATATATAGACAACACTATGATACTCCTCTCCCACATAGCCATTTCATGAAGGTACTTATCCAGCCTCCTAATTGGAAAGAAATTGTGCAAACTGGAAATCAAAGGCAATTAAAAGCAGTTTGAGACATCTGTTATGCAGATAGAGCTAGTTCAGGAGAGAGAGAGAGAGAGAGAGAGAGAGAGAGTGAGTGAGAGAGAGAGAGAGAGAGAGAGAGAGAGAGAGAGAGAGAGAGAGAGAGAGGCAGAGGAGGGGATGCTGCCAGACAAAGTAATTAATTGTTACAAAAAGTATCCGTCACCATTTCAACCCCATTTGCCTCCACTAATGGAGTGATATTGTAAGTGTGAAACATCCCTGCAGCTAGAGAGAGATGCTGCTGCAGCAGACCTCAGATCAGTTTCATTAGGGGGATACCCAGGCAGTTAGCAAACCAATGAAGTGGAGAAGCAGAATCCCAGCTGTAACGTTATACTGTACATACTACCGACCTACCGCTCTGAAGTGGCTTCACCAGCACATGGCATTACATCAAGTCATTTTAGCTCATGAGTCATCTCTGGACTCCCTTGATACCGATGACTGTGTGTCCACTTTGCTTTGTTACATTTTTCTATTATTTCTATTACGTTATTTTCTTCTTTTTTTTTTTTGTTCTTGCCGGTCTCATTAGCGGAGACTGTCTGTCAACTCCTGCCAGGACCGCTGGCTTGTTACTGGCTGGTGACTGAACATGTGATGTCCTTGGTGCCTGTCTGTCATCAACAATTAATTAGGAGAATAGAAAAAAAACCTATACGGTTGTTTCATAACCTCAGTGGTCGTGAAGTACCAAGCTAGAGAACTGAGCTCAGAAGATGAAATATCTCAGTAATATGAGCTGACATAAAGCTGATATAGAGGCTATAGAGTGTTTTGTCCAGCTGTATTGCATGAGTCAGATTTGTTTTGTCGCCAATATTTTACATTGAGGAAACATTTGTGAAGAAAATCTGTTGTATTTCACTCTTTAAGTTTCAATTTGTCATGGAGAAGATTTCCCACCGGTGACCTTCCCGCCCCGACACCAGAAATGAATTCAAGCTGACAGAGTAAATACGCAGCATCTCAGTTACAGAGGGAGGGACGCTCTTCTGTATTGCAGCCCCACTTTTGCTGATCCAGGCTGATGCGACTGGCGTGTCTTTCCATTCAAATCTTGCCTAGCGCAGCTTTAAACTTCGCTCGCTAGCTTTGGATGCTGCAGGCGGTCGTGTGCTGGAATCAGCAGAGCCAACGTCGTGTCATCCCGTTTATCAGCTCAGACCAGGTGGGAGAAGGGGAACTGTAGTCGGTTGTGGACGGCTACTAAATCGCTGCTGTCAAGAAACATAATTTATAGAGTGAGCAGCTTCCTGTGTGTGCTGTTTTGAATGAATCAGCACGCCGCCAGAACAAAGGGAGTTTTTAATGTTTAAAGATGAGCGTCTTGGCATTTCTCTCATCTTGATTTTCAGAACTCTGCTGAAGACGAAGGGAATCAAACAATGACCTGGAAGTTACATTGTTTTTGTATCCTATATTCATTATCGGAGATCAAACTCCATACAGCCTCATTGCTATTTGCTCCACAGCTTTACTGTCCCCGCCAGCAGCAGATCATGAAGCCTCTCTGGCTGCGTGGTGTCTTTGCGCTCACCTAAGCCACTCTGTCTCTTTGGGGAAGTGAAATGAGCTGGAGTTCACATTGGTGTTTACCTGAGGTGTTGAGAGGTCAGTGACGTTGGTGCAGGAGGACATGACCTATAACACTTCCTCAATTAAGCCAGATAAGATACGGAGTGTGGAAAGTGTGACAATATTGTAGTGATTCCTCACAACAGGCTTGACAGTGAGGTTTCTGTATCTGGAGGGTCTGATCAGTGGCTGTATCACTCGTTCAATCATTAACTGCAAATTCATCATTTTCTTGTTTGCCAGTTTGCATGATTCTTATCAGTGTCAGATTTATTTGGACTACATCCTCTGTTGGTGTAACAACCGTAAAGAATAAATATGTCGTATTTTTTCATACTCATGGTGATGTACTGATGTCTTTACCTGACTGGCCCTCAAGCTTAATACCTATATATTCTTCCTATCCCGTTTATCGTCCCTCTGTTTTAAGCCACTTCCCTCCTCTTTAAAGATCAAGATCCGGAGACAATCTGAGACTGGAAGGGGCTCAAAGTCACAGTACGCAGTGTTCAGTGTATTCGGCTATGTTAGGATGAGTGATAGGACAATTCTGAAATAATGAGTCACATGTTTCCTCTGAGAAGATCATATATTCCTCAGGCCGCTATAACAAAGCTGTCTATGTGACTGTAGTACATACAGAAAAAGTAACCACAGACTTTTCTGTCCTTCCCTTTCAAACTGTCATACAGAAGCGTTTTTTTATGGGGTTTTTCTTTTGTTTTTGTTTTTTTTTTGCAGAAGTGCGATCATGAAAATAAAAGCTCTGTCCTCCTTCTCAGTCTTTATAATTTTAATATAATTTCACCTGACTGGTTGATCTAAATCCCAATCCCAATCCCCCTTTATTGCCTTCCATCCTTTTAACCAACAAGACAAAGGTTAATTAAAGCCTAGAAATGTTGGCCATTCTCTGCTGGAGAGGGGGGTTGGTGTGTGTGTGTGTGTGTGTGTGTGTGTGTGTGTGTGACTGCGAGTGTGTATGTTTGTGCATGCGCTGATGGAGACGTTACACCGAGCCACCTGCATCCAGAAACCTCTTACTCAAAGCAAACAGACGAGATAGAGGTTTTGGACCTGTGTGTCAAATAAAGGCTAAACTGCACCCGAGAAACCACTTTCCTGAGCATGATGGAGGAGGAGGATTTTTTTTTGGTGCTCTAACAAGGTGAGTGCAGAGAAGACAAAAACCTACATGACTGAATAAATAGAGGATGTGGAGAAATAGGGATTCAATTCAATGACGAGTTAAAGGAAGAAAATGCAGCCAATTTACTTAACAAACCCAACGACCAGCCAATACCCTCTGACCCCAGTTCATTATACACCTTGCTTGTCTTCACCCTATTTAAGAGTATGACAGGTTTATGCAGAAGCTCACTATAGGTGTCTCTTACATGTTGTTATTCCTGATCCTTCTCCTGGTAAATAGCTTAATGTGGATCACCCATAAGCTAGCTGCGTACAATAAAGGAGCAAAAAAGGAAAAAAAGAACCAGTGCAAAATGTCTGCTTGGTTGGTGGAAGACCTTAGAAAGCACACTGAAGGCTGACGTGTAATTAGCTGCTGGACAGGGAAGAGCTTTCCCTGCACTCCTAAGTAGCTCTGCAGTATGAACATTAGTCACGGGCCGTGTGTGTGTGTGTGTGTGTGTGTGTGTGTGTGTGTGTGTGTGCGCGTGCGTGTGTGTGTGTGTGTGTGGATGGGTGTGCACGCGTGTGGCCTTTACTTGGACAGGGTGCTGGTAAGAGCTCTGTCTCTGTCTCCAGCTGTCTTTTTCTGTATAGGATAATGTCACAACGGAGGCACTGCAAGAAGGCAAGATTAGAGAGAAAGGAGATAGATACAGGAAGAACAGAAGAAGAAAGAAAGAAAGAAAGAAAAATTTAAAAAAGAAAGAAAGAACAGTAATTCAATATACAATCAAGAAATCAGCTCTTGTTCAGCCTCAATATTACGTGGAAAGTACATTGTGGGCATCTCTGTGACAGTGACAATACTCAGTAAAACACACACACACACACACACACACACACACACATTTATCCTGAGTCATTGCTATTCTGTTCATGACCACAGAACATTAAAATGACATTGGAAGTAAATGCACTTTCCGTTGGTCATTGAATTAGGTCGTTTATTGTAGAACTATCACCATTCATTCAGCCACCTGATGATCAGAATGAGACAGCTCAGACAGTACTTGTAAAAGGGGTTTTTTCCTCTGTGTCGTCTCAAGAGAACGGTAATGCACAGCTCTAATGTACTTTGCGATTGAGGTAAACTGGCCTGATAAGCAAGAAATCCATTAAAGAGGCCACTATGCACTTAGTACTAGTACATATTGCGTAATACGCATTAGGCGTACCTTTCCATTTGAACATCAGTGCTCTGAAGTTAATGTTGCTGCTCTCAAATTCTTGTTTATCTAAAATACAGAGGACAGTCCGTGAGCATTAACAAATGTTATGGGTGCAAGAAAGCCATGCAACGTCGGTGTGTCCACTGTGCTCATGGTTGAACACGTAGGCCAGAGTATCCAGTCTTACAACAGAGACCGGTGTTTACATGTAAATGCATCATCGGTACAGGCCAGTACAGTCAACTTAGCCCTGTGTCAGAATCCACTGCCCCCAGGCCAGTACACCTGCATTACATTTCAAATATTAACCAGTGCAATTATTAGTGAGGATATCCTGACGCACGCCGTGTTGGTTTTCATAACAAGAAAGAATAATCTCATGGATGGAAACTTTTTACTGCTTGAAAAATCTGCTATTCTTCTGATAGACTCATTTTTAATGTCCTCTGGAAATTTTTGAAGGTCTTCGTTTTACTTGGAAATCCACTAATAGCATCAGATTAACACTTTGCCCACAGCCAGGCCATTGAAGCTGCATTTCCATTGACAGAAGGTCATCTGGTAATAGAAGAATAGATAGAATCATGGGCACTTTATATCATCTGCAGTACTCAAGACCAGAAATACATATTAACACTGGGGCCAAAGGTTGGTGCTAGTGCATTGACTGCATCGATTTTAACTGCATTAGTCAGGGCTATTTGTTTTTCTAAAAGTACCTAAGTGTGTATACAATTTGGGAAAAAATGCTAAAATACTGGGTATCACATATTATATTAGAACCGTCTTAATGTACACAAATGGAAGAGAGATTATTTAGGTGTGCGGTTCATGTTATGACATGCTTTTTGACATTGTAATTAAGGGTTTTAAACAATATTTTCTTTTCAAAATTGTTCTAATGCTGCCCTTCCATCTCACATCAGGCATCCTTCACATCTCAGTGGGATTATTTGGGTTGTAATGTGTATTTTGCTCCAGAAAACTCAAGAGCAGAATGGGATAACATTTGTATCCAGCTCCCGGGCTATCAAAAACACAAATACCATTGACCTCCTGACACAATAGGTGAAAATACTTTACATGAAGTCTCCAGTGGAAGTAGTTTGTTTACAAGTTGCTATATTAGATTCATAAATGCAGGATATTCGCTACTGAAGATATATATATTTTTTAAATACTTATAAATGTTGCTATTCTGCCTAGCAGAAAAAAATCGCCTTTATCATGCACGTCTCATTTTTTTTCCTTATCCCCTTTCGGATTCCCCAAAGGCAACATATATCGCTTCTGGCTGACAGTCAGAATGGGGAGGGAGGGGGTGAAAAGTGTATGTGTGTGATTCATCAAACATCCATACCCAGACTGTCAGTGCTCCTGCCCCTTGGTCACAATTCATGCCCCCCTGTTGGATGCACTGAAATGACATTGGACAATCAGCTGAGCCTGGAAGTCCCCCCTCCCCTTTCACGATTTACGGAAAGAACAGCCATGCGAAACTGATGAATGGCTTGCTGCCGTATGGTGTGTATGTGTCTGTGTGTCTGTGCGTGTTCAGGGGGGGGCAACAGCGCGGGTAGATTGTTTTGATTAAATATCGTGATGGAGGCGAGATAGTGCGTCATCACAGAGCGGTGAAATGCAACAAGGTAATAAAGGAGATTCCGCTGGTTGACGTTTGCTCTGGACTCGTTTACAGTCTTTCATTTGACCACATATATTCATGATATGTATGTATGAATGTGAAAGATGACGTTCACGTGAGACGATGAAGGCGCCGTGCACGCCTAGAGAGTGTATTTTCATTAAAAGGTAACATGTATGTTACAAGTCTATTAGCCATTATATTTACGTTGCAGTCACTAGTCGATACTGTACCAGCTACTAAACGTTATTGTATTTTTAGGAGTCGCTGTATAATAGATGCAATATGCTATATAAAAGTAACAACTGAGCCTGGGAGCGGAGAGAGGACGACAAGCCCCGCCCTCCACTGACAGGTTTATTTAACTCCAAAAAAAACGCACCCACCGGTAAAAGGTTCCGCTATGGATTGTATTACGGAAGGCCATGTGCGTTTCAGAACAAAATGACGTAGTCTGTCACGACCTTAGCCATTGGTCACTGCAGTCGCATGGGCGGGACTTCTCGTCGTTCATTGGCTGCAATATTAAATCTCCTCCCCCTGATAGGCTGAAGGCGCTGGGCAGCCATTGGCTGACTTCGCACGCTGACGATTTTTAAATTGGCGTTTCGTTCGAGTTTACAAAGACGGATAGGAGAACAACAGAGTGCAGGGAAGACGCAAATTAACACTAAAGTTTATATCAAAAGGTAAGAGTTGAACGTTACTTCTAGTTTATTTCGATCGTGCAGTCGAGCTAAAATCTTACAGTATAACCGCTCGAGATTACGATGTTAGATCTTTGCTTCGTGTTGATTGTGTCTACATGAAGCACAGCTGCGGTACATTGGTTGAGCTCAGGCAGTAGAAATACGGTTAGGTCTCTTAATTGATGCATGTTAGTTTTTCCATCTTTAATAAGAATGTCTGGACGAATTCATGTGGACTCTTGTGTTTTTTTCATTGGCAGCACATTGCTGCCATGTTGCAGGGAGGCGACGGTGCTGAGCTGCAGTGCTGTGTGGTCGTGGAGCGGCTCAACGCAGCCGGCCAGGCCACCAGGCGCCAGGTCATCCGCAAAGCCTCCGTTATTCTGGGGCGCAATGAGTTCCAGGAGATAATTCTTCGGATCCACGATGGGAAAGTGCCCCAAAGTTACACACTGAAAGAGTTCAAGCTTTTCACCAAGTTTGCCAAAGATGGGAAGTGCACCGTCAAGCTGCTCCCTGAAAACATCCAGGTGCTCATCTCCAACTGCCCCACTGACCGACTGAGCCTCTTCCTCAAAACCCTGAGCATCAAACACCAAGCCTGGCAGACGAGCGCGCCGCTGAGTGACCGAGGGAAGCTCAAGGCCGGTCTGCCCCGCAGCTTTGAGACCATCAGCCCCTTGCAGCTGAAGGATGTCCAGAAGGCCAATGAGCTGAGATGTAAAGCGCCTCCCAAAGGGCTGGCAGACCGAACCAATAAGAAGGCACTGACAGGAACAGGACAACAGGTCAAAAGGTCAAGGAGCGACTGTAATTTTAGCCCAGTGAGTCTCTCTCTCTCTCACACACACACACACACGCACACACACAATCGAACAGCAGTAATGCTCTTTGTATACATTGTGGCTGGGCTCTTCTGTAATCCGATGAGGTGACTCACTGCGTTTGTCTCGTCACTTCAGGTGAAGGCCAACCCGAGCAAGAAGCCCACCTTGTCTCTGCCAACAGTACGCAAGCTGAACAAAGACCAGGCTGCTGTCCTCAGTGCCGTGTTGAGTGGGAAGAATGTCTTCTTCACAGGAAGTGCAGGTATGAAGTGTCTGTGAGGCTGTGAGCATTTGCACCATACATCAGATGAGTCCTTTTTAAGCTTCATATTGGATGGGTTTTAGAAGACCCTGCCTCTGAATTAGCATGTCTAATCATGAAGCATCACTTTCATATGATACAGCGGCTTGGACCAATCTGGTGTAAACTATTCCCCCTTCTTGCATCATCTATTCATGGCGTCTTACCCGTAGCACCTGATATTTCTCTGATATTATCCAGTAAAGCCTCATCATTTGGATGCTGTGTTTCGTTCAGGTACAGGGAAATCCTTCCTGCTGAAGAGGATTGTGGGATCTCTTCCTCCAAAGAGCACCTACGCCACAGCCAGCACAGGAGTGGCCGCATGTCACATTGGAGGAACAACGTTACACAACTTTGCTGGTCAGTCATTGTGCCTCTGAAGAGATATGTGACATGAGTGTGTTTGTATCTTTTACTGTGTGTGTGTTGTGTTAATTTTCTTTTGCTCTGTGTGTCTCCTCCACCTCTCTCTCTTTCCATCCTCCTCACCCTTGCTCTCTCTAGGTATCGGCTCGGGGTCTGCCCCACTAGAGCAGTGTATAGAGTTGGCTCAGAGGCCCGGGGTGCTGCAGCACTGGACCAGCTGTCGCCACCTCATCATCGACGAGATCTCCATGGTGGAGGCCCAGTTCTTTGACAAGCTGGAGTCCATCGCCAGGTGAGAGAAGATTTGTAGCATTTCATGAATGACATGCAGGAAGGTCAACCCAAACGAGGGTTGTAAACGATATTTACACAGGTTTTCAATGATGGTGCTCGGTGTTGTATCGGCATCTATACAATCAATACAATTTAGGCTGGGAGGGTTTCAGCCAAAGGCCACACAAGTTGAATGTCTTCTTAGAAGGCTACGTCAATACAGCTGTTGAATTATGTTCATGAGCGTGAGAATGTATGGTCTCAGTGAATGAGTAACAGGAAGTCATGAGTTATGTCTTCAGCACTGCATAATGATGATGAAAATGGTGAGTTTTTTTAAATTCCAGTTCCTAGTTCATATCTTTGTTAAGCTTTTTATATGCATCTTAATAATCACAATTAGCAATACATGAATCCACATCCTATTACTAATCCTCTTTGTCCCTATTGGGTCATGGAGCTGAACATGTTGCCACATAAACAAAACTTAAACAGATGGAAAAACCCAATAGTAAATAAGATGATGGAGGTGCACTATCAGGTGTGTTGCTCTGTATAACGTTTACACAAGTACTCGCTTAGAAAAGATAAACACAACTGTAAACACACTCAAGCCAGTTCTTGTTCTACAAAGAGATTTGGCAGAAGTATTAAACGACTCTTCATTCTCACGCTGTTGCGTTGCTGTAGGTCGGTGAGGAGGTCTACCGAGCCGTTTGGAGGCATCCAGCTGATCGTATGTGGGGACTTCCTCCAGCTGCCTCCTGTTTCCAAGGGAAAGGAAAAGGCCAGCTTCTGCTTCCAGGTCCGACCATCCTGGACCCCTTCTGATGTGTTCATGTACTCGCTGTAGTTGTGTTTATATGTCAATAATGATTGGGCTGATAAGCTGAGCTGAACTTTTGTGCCCAGAAGCAGAGCAGAGTGTAGTACCTGTGTGTATACTCCACTGATTTGCCAACGCTTGTATGATCGCTGAACCTCAATCTTGAAAGCGTAAATCGTCCATTTCTCCTACGACTTCCTGTCCTCAAACTCACCATAAGTGAAGACGAGCTCTACACATTCCCAGCTTAGTCCAGAGGAGATCGAACAGACAACAGGAGAACTGAGACCTTTTTCCCCCTCCGTGAACCCCGCAGGCCAGGAGCTGGCGTAAGGTCATCCAGGTTAACATGGAGCTCATGGAAGTGCGGCGGCAGACGGACCAGTCCATCATCTCCCTCCTGCAGGCAGTGAGGGTGGGCAGGTAAGCAGCACCATTCCATTTTCAAATCGTGTAATTGATGATGTTTGCTCTACAGAACCTAAGCTCTACACTATGGAAGTTGTTCTTCCAGCTGAAAAGTTTGCGTCTCAATTAACGCCCCTCAGAGTCACGGAGGAAGTCACCGCCAAGCTGACGGAAAGCGCCTATCACAAGATCGAGAGGGACGGCATCCTAGCGACCAGGCTGTGCACGCACAAGGACGACGTGGAGCTCACCAACGAGAACAAACTCCAGCAGTTGCCAGGTTTGAATTCCTCCTTTCAGCCCTCCCACCAGGTGTGACTTTTTTTTTTCTTTTTCTTTTGGCTCAGAGCAAGGTGAAAATGAGCTACACTGTTATCGGTGAGATGAGTCATATTTGGTAACGTAGAAGTGTTGTTGTTTTGTTTTAATTGGAGAAACTTTTAACAGCCTCAGCCAGGAACCATTAGTGTTCTGACACTAATTATTTCCTGTTATGATTCTTTTTTTTTTTTTAAAGCCCTGGCTAAGAAACCTATAGTGAGTGTGTTAACTGTTTCTGCAAGCTCTTGGGAAGGCTGAGCTAACTATATTTTACCCCGGACACACACACACGCACATCTTCAGGGGGGAGTTGGCCAGAGATTTGTGTAAAGGACACCTAAAATCTTGTGAATTCAAGCGCCTCCTCTGTGATCTTCTGTCTGTCCCCAGGGTCGGTGCGTGTGTTCGAGGCGGTGGACAGCGACCCAGCCCTGGTGAAGACGATAGACGCTCAAAGCCCCGTCAGCAGGCTACTCCAACTCAAAGTGGGAGCTCAGGTAGGCTTATGACTGGCCGTGTGTGTGGAGATCTTTTGGGCAAATATGTAAAAAAAAAATCAAACAGTCTATACCCGCTACAGTTCGGTGCAAATTATTGCATTTGTGACCATTTAAGTGAAGAAATGTGTTGAAATGTGCCGTCCTGCTTGTACCCCAAGGTCATGCTCACGAAGAACCTGGATGTCCAGCGAGGTCTGGTGAACGGAGCACGGGGAGTCGTGGTGGACTTTGAGCCTGGAAAGCAAGGTCAGTATTTGATGATCTTAAAACACATCCTCAAACATGGTTCTGATCAGAAACGCACCAGAATCTATAGCACGCCATATATTAGTAGTTCTGAATATAGCCTATAACTGTAGGAGATTTCTTTATTGATTATAGTGCTATATCAACTGGTGACGGAGAGTAGCAAAATGGAAACTTATTTATATAAAAAGATCACAGATTATCATGTTATGTGATGACCTCTTCTTCCCTCAGGGCTCCCGCGTGTGCGTTTCCTGTGCGGGGTCACAGAGTTGCTGAAGCCAGAGCGCTGGATGTTTAAGGCCGGGGGCGGGCTCTACCTGAGCCGACAGCAGCTGCCACTCAAACTGGCCTGGGCCATCTCCATCCACAAGAGCCAGGTGAGCAAACTCCGTATAGTGTGTGTGTGTGTGTGTGTGTATAGTTGTGTCGACAACAATAGGAGCAAGCACACAAACACTGGAAACGTTGTGCGATGCTGAACCAGACAGGTGCTGGGCTATAAGCCAGAACTGTGACGACCATATGATCTCTTCCTAGACGGTATTGTTCAGAGATCGTGAGAGGTTGAGGTGGGTGTAGCTCGGACGAGTGACTCACATGATGAACAACCATTTTGATTTAATTGAACAAAGACTCGTTAATCTTGCTGTCTTCCGTAGGTGATTCACCCCCACGGAGCTAAAAATGGCTGCATTTTTGAATGCAGCGTCTGGCTTGGCCCCATGTGCACATTATTACTGATCATCCGGGATGAGGATGCATTTTGGAGCGCCGTTCACATTTTGATCCAGTCTCTGCATTCAGAGAACAAATCAATCTTTTTCTTTTGCATTTGCCTTTTTATTGGCTAGTGTTGTTCTAGCATTGTTGAATACGGTTTCAAATGGCTTTATTTCTGACACCAGCACAGTAGTGGGAACAACCCTTTGTGCTTTTTTTAAGGAAGTGCACTATTCTATATATGTGTTCTGCTATTTTTACTACATTCCCCAGGTGTATCTTTCATTATGATGGATATTGGATACAGATTGCTCTTGTCTGATATTTATCAAGCATTGCAGATTTGCAGTACTGCTCTATAATCAATTTTGCCTTTCACATCTTAATGAGAGAAATGTCTGCGGGGGCCTGGTCAGTGACCCTTAACACACTGAGAGGCTTAGTAAATATCTGCTCTGCTGGTGTCACATCAGCAATCACTTATCTTATATATCTTCTATCCTGAACTCGGCCCCTGGAATTGGGTAGACAAGCAAACGGGGCCCCTTGGGTAATTGAGTTCATTGGTCATGACCCAAATGTCACCCGTGTTTGAGCTACAGCAGAGGAACAAACACAGGCAGTGACGTAGTAATCAAATCCCACATTTATTCCCTTTTAAAAATAATAATTAAAAAAAAAGAATTTGAACAAAGATGAGAATATTAAAGGTAATATTTGGAATGTAGGGGCTTGTGTAATAATTTTGAAGTGTACTGTAAATATACTGGCCATAAGCACCATTCACCATCAATAAATCCTGTCAAATCTGATGTAGCTGCAATAATGATCTCTTCCTCTTCTGCAAGAAATTCACACTGTAAAAACGGTCTAATGTTTTGTTTGATTATACGTGACCTGCTTTTTGCTTATAGCCCACATGAGCAAATGGTTTACTGGGCTACTGGCACAGTGGGATGGTACATTAATAGACTGTACATTAAACCTGGAGACAGATGTCCTCGTCATTTTTAAACACCTTTGCTGCAGAACCGTGCAATATCACCCACCAATACACGCAGGCTGCTTTAAAAACTAGGAGACTGCCAATGGATCCTGGGTTGTCCACGTGCTTTGGACTGTCATCATATGCTGTAACTAGTTTGTGTTTATTTTAGGGAATGACACTGGACTGTGTGGAAATCTCGCTGGCACGTGTGTTTGAGAGCGGCCAGGCTTACGTGGCGCTGTCTCGGGCCAGGAGCCTGGAGGGTCTGAGGGTCATGGACTTTGACCCCCGCGTGGTCCGGGCCGACCCGGATGTCCTCCTCTTCCATAAGAAGCTGAGGAAAGAGAGGCTGCTCATGCAGGTGAGTGCAGATCTTGAGATTAAATAAAGTCCTTATTATCCTTTAAAGACATCTACCTGTAGACACTAGCTGTTGCCTTATGCCAGCTCAACTAGTCATCAGCTTTTCACCTGAGCTTTGTGGGTAAATGCACCACAACCTCTTGATCCATGCAATGGTACAGATGTTTATTTGGAAAATACAGGTGTTTGACCCACAATGTCTCTGAAAAACGTTTCCAACTCATGCTCCTATGTTTGGCCAACATGGGAGGGAAACTAGAAGCACAACAAAGGAACAAGTTTTATGTAATTTACTATAATTCTAGCATGATGTGGTTTAGCACATTTAGCATAATTCACAATCCCCACATAGCAGTGTAATCCAGTGGAACAAATACACAATCCAAGACAGCACTCCCATCTTACTTTTTGCAGCAATCAAGTGTGAGCATGAAACATGTTTCTTGTGGAACAATTAAAGCACAGTCCTGTAACCTCCTCTCTGTCTACCACTCTGTAGGCATCCATGGATGAGTTTGTTGGCAGAAGCGACAAAGAAAACCACTGGTGACCAATAGAATCCCTCAAAACCCTCCCAGTGATGTTGTGCATCAGTGTTTTCATGCATCAACTGCACTGTAATAACATTTTGATTGCTGGTCTGAAGTCACTGCAGTAACTCTGACTCACCATCTACAGCAGGGGTGTCAAACTGTGTGCCATGGAGGGCCGAGAGTATGCAGGTTTTCGTTGCAACCCAAGAATACACCAGGTGATTTCACTGATTACCACACCTTCAACCAGAGAGGAGGGACCAATCAGTGAAATCACCTGGTGTATTCTTGGGTTGGAATGAAAACCTGCATACTCTCGGCCCTCCATGGCACACAGTTTGACACCCCTGATCTACAGCCTCGTTGTTTCAACAGGCATTCTTGGACCCACACTGCCACCTCTGTTCATTAGTGCAACTCTCCTCTTTTATAAGAGCTTGTTTTTATATTACCAGGATTTTATTTATTATCATGATTGTTTTGGATGTATTTTCACTCAAATAAAGTTTTAGTAAACGTGTGACTGTGTGGTGTACTCTATAGTGGAGTAATGTGGCCCCATTGAGCCTTCCTAGCAGCACCCAGCCAGAACTGATTTTAGTCTAATGCATCATCATGAACTCTGTACTTCATAGAGCTACCTCTGTGTATTTTGTGTTTATAATATATGCTTACCTTCCGTCTTTGATCCGATTCATAGTTTGGCTTTACAATTTGGTGCAAAAATGAAACCCAACCCTGCTAAAATTAAAATCATTCCAAGTCTAACACTACAGAAGGAAGGCTCCGTAATAGTTTCACATCTTAAATGGACTTGACCCCAAACCTGATTTACCATGTACCAAAATGCCTAGCTAGGTGAGGAAAGGCAGTCATCTCAAACTATAGCCCTGTAACCCAAAATGCGTCACAAGCCCGTTTCCACTCCCTACGTAACTGTTCTCAAACTGTCTTGTATCCTGGGTGGAAAAGCTTTAACCATCAGCTCTCTGCAGAGTACATGCCTGTCTGACGCAGTGTCACACGCGTACCAGAAAGACAAGACAGCCGTCACAGTGCTTTGGGAGTTTAATAGTCCTGAGTAGACAACTTGCCAGGAAGTCATTTCTCCTTGTACCACAGGTGGATCAAAACATTCAAGCGGCTGCAACTCAGAAAAACTGGAAACCCAAAGAACAATGATTATTACGATCAAAAGCTGAGGTGAAGTCTATTATTGGAGCAGCAAACTGATTAGCGTCTGATCTGACAATCTTGTGAGTAACAGCCTGAGCCCTTCTGCCTTTTACAACTGAGGTGCATCCATCACCCATACAAGTAGTGACTCACAATGTACATCCTGCTATCTAAGATAAGCACTGTATGCAGAGGAAAGGACATGTGTGTGTATACAGTCTAGGAACCCAAGACAAAGTTACATTTTATTCACATTAATACACAGAAGATCAATAACTGAGGTTTCAAGCTTTTCCTGATAATGTAATTGTACAATTCTGGCATTTAAACAGCTGCGACAAGCTAATTTCCCCCCCCACAGGGACAGGAGAGGGGTAGGCTGTTCACTTCACGTTGTGGAAGAGCTTGTGTGCTACCTGGAAAGAGAAGAAGTAAAGCAATTAGCATCATTATCAGGAGACCAAATTCACAGAGCCAAACTCTTTTCAAAGTAGGTCACATGCAGGGGGAGGATGAGACGGGCAGATAGTCAGTTCCTCCCAGAGACCTTGATTTCTCCTTCCGTCAGCCTCTATCTACCGTACACACTTACACAGTGGTCCCGTGCATGCAGGAAGTCGAAGAGTTCTTCTGTGCAGTCCTCCTCGGTGTGGGACCTGGAGCTGACCCGGGCTTCACACGTCTCCAGACGCTCCTTGTAGTGCACGCAATGTTCTGTCTGCTCACACTTGGCCCGTATCGTGTCTAGGGGGTCCTGGGAGGGACGCAGACAGCAGAGACTGATGAGGGGAAGAAAGCTTTCTACGAGGAGAACACAGTTTTGGAACCGGAGGATGGGGCTTCAGATGAGTTGTGATAATAACCACCATGTTACCTTCTACAGTCTCTCAGCAGCTTTATAATAAACGTGTTTCATTATCTCCACACCCTTCTGCTTTTGATGCCAAATTTATAAGCGCAATGCAAGAGACTTTTCAGACCTGGTGGCAAATCAAAACACAAATCTCAAACGGCACTATATTGAGGCGTGAAGCACAGAGTCGGGGTTATTGTTTATCTGCCTGCTCTGAAAATCATCAACTAAGTGATTTATTCTACTCAAGTTCTATGTTGCATAATGTTGAGCTAACGATGTGTGAAGATTCAGTTTCACTTACATTTTCACAATGCAAATTTTACTTTTACTTGCATGAATCTTCCAGTACTTGTCACTACATTGCAGGAGAACAAGCTGTTCGACATGGATCACGACAGCCATGATTGTCTATATATTAGGAGTATTAAGAATTAAGTGATGATGGAAGATGAATGTACTTGGTGCTGCTACTCAGTGTTATGGAAAACAATAATGTAAGTGTGCTTATAATTTGCTTGAAGTATAAACTGCAATAAAATGTATGCATAAGTATAGCCACGGCCAGTGGAAAACTACTGAGCTGAGAGGAGTATATGTTTGCTCTTTTCCCATGATCATTAGCTGGAAGTTTATAACAACTGTAGCAATAATATGAAAGACAGTTTTGATGGAAATGTCAAGGACAAGCAGTTTCTGGGAGCGCAGGAGGAGTCGTAGGGAGTTAGATCGGAATGTTCTAACTATGATAGAAAATACTCCTTTTGCTCTTGGTGTCTGGGCACTGTATGAGCTTTATTGAGCTGTTCTCACCAACTAGACAACGTGCAATTGACTTTAAATTGCCACAACACTCAGCAATACACAGCCTCTAATAAAAAAGCAAACAAACGATAGCACAACCTGACAAGCATCAACACGTCCCACTCAACTCAGCAGCACAGAGTGGATGTGTCATTGTTATCCTTTTATGCTTGAAAGGCATTGGCAAAGAACACCTACAATGTTTTCATTATTCAGAGTATGATGCAGCTGTCACAGTATTCTGACAACTTACCACCAGGTCTTCCTCTTCTTCTTCCTCCTCTTCTTCTTCCTCCTCCTCCGCCGCCTCTTCCTCCTAGTCAGTGACATCAAAACCATTTAGTTAGTTAGTGTTAAGATATAAAATGTGATTTAAAAATATGGGCTGCAGGGTGAACTAATTTCTGATCAATCAATCAATCTTAACACATACATTTGAAGGGAATTTATTTTACAGGAGCTTTGAAATGCGAGATAAATTGTCAAAAGTCAAAAATGTCAAAAATGCAATCAGTGTTTTAAACATTTTAAATCAATGTAATCGACTGGAAAAGAACCACGTGAAGTGTGGTGAGACATGGATGCATGCCCCCTCAAAAAAATAAAATCACATGGAATGTAACATTACACGTTAAATGTCACCAGCCATGTTCATGTGCCATGTTCACTCGACAAGAAAAGTCCAAAAAGAGCTGACACCAAACTAAGACGGTGCACTGGTTAACCGGGCAGCGAAAACATGGCGCTGAGTCGTGTAACTTTGACCAAACACACATATGAAGGCAACGATACGGGAACATCTCAGTATTTTCAGTACCTCGTCATCGGGCTCGCCGTACATTATCATTTTGTTTTCGAAAACCATGACTGCAGTCCTAAAAGTCGCCAAGAAGACCAAGGCACAAGAGAGAAGTCCCGGGTCGTGAGCGCTGTCTTGGAGGACGAGTTAGGTCACACGCAGGAAACAGCTAGAAAGTTCACCGGATGGATGTTTCTATTCGCTCACAGAGTTTCTTTGACCGATCATGCGCCAACCACCGCCACAGCTTTGGCTTGAGGCCTGCACATATGATTCAGAATCCGCGGAACCTTTGTTTCCGCTGTCGTGGAGAAGTCGGAATATTAAACCGGTCGCGCGGCAAGATGGCAGGCGCTCACAAACACGAGAATTCTACTGAGGAAAATCAAAGATTTACGGTGTCTGACACCCAGGCGAACCAGAGTGAAAGCAAAATGGGTATGTCGTATAATAACAGTACATATATGATACAGTGTAGTAGTACCTCAACCAGTTGCTAATACTCGTCTTCACTAATATCCACGTCCAAGTGGCGTTTTGGATATAGAATACTATGTGAAACGATTGAACTTAATGATGATTGTTACCTCCTGCCATTGCAATACATTACATACTTTTTTTCTCCAAATGGTAACCATGGTAACCTAGTATGGTCTAAGAGTAGCCTATAGAGTGCCTATTGCTTTTTCCAATCACAATTAGCTCTTGATTGTGGCTGCTCAAATTAAACACAGTCACGTAAGAGCACATCAGAGCAAGTAAACAATCAAAATCAGTGTTTTTTCGCCACCTCATTGGACTCCCTGTCTCTGAACAGGCTAACACAAGGAGCAAGTACCCTCCCACCAGTCTGGCTCTGCAGTACTTTGATGCCACCTACAGCCTACAGCTGGGGCAGCAGTGGCCCTCGGTTCGTGTGGGCTTGCTTTCTGAGAGGAAGTATGGAGCCCTGCTCAACAACTTCTCCCATGATGCTGTTCTAGCTGACCTCCAAGCCCAGGGATGCAGAGACTTCATCAGCCACACAGATCAGGAGGGTAGGGCTGCAATTCCCATATTCTGTCATTTTTGTTAGAGGTCGATCAATTAATGCGTTTGACTGATCAATTAGGGTCCGAGCAAAAAAACAATCATCCTTTGAAAGATCATAATTGGTTGACTGATTTTTATTTCTAGGTTCTTTAAAAAACGATAGAGAATGATTTGTCTTCTTCTATACGATGTATCAATTCTACAGCTCAGCCATTCTTGGACCAAGTAGGTGGAGAGGAATCAGCAGCCGGTGTGGAAGGGGAATCCAGCGGTGTTGATCAGGAGCTACCACCCCTACGCCTCAGCCTCAACATCAAGTGCTTAGTGTTTCCAAGAGGGGATATCACAAGATTCAAGTCTGCTCGGTGAGCTTTTGTTAAATTAATAGACTCAAATGATTAAATATATTTAATATGTGTCTACTATTTTCCATGGTGGGTCATAGCATATGCTGCAGTTGGATAATGTTAATGTAATATTGCATGTGCCGTTGATCTGATACCAGAGTCCAGTCTGATTCTGAGCTCTTTTTGACTCCATCTTCCCTCAAGACCAGACACGCACGGCGTTGTTGGGTTACTACCTGATGGATGCAGCGTCCGTCCTGCCTTGCCTTGCGCTGGATGTCCAGGAGGGTCACAGTGTGTTGGACCTCTGTGCTGCTCCGGGAGGCAAGACCCTGGCCTTACTTCAGACCCATGCCATACGTAAGAGGAATGCTCTTATCTCCCTCTGTCGGTTTTTTCTATTTCTCACTAGTTCTCTGTTTCCTGCATACTCTCTCTCTCTCTCTCGCTCTCTTATTGCTTGCTCTTTCACACTGTTGTAGTAAACCATCCACTGTGTGTGTGTGTGTGTGTGTGTGTGTGTGTGTGTGTGTGTGTGTGTGCGTGTGCGCGCAAAAGGGTTTTTGTGTGTGAATGATGCTTCAGTGTCTCGGACATCACGTCTCAAAAAGGTCCTCCACAGCTATGTCCCCAAGGAATTTCTGACAGCTGAGAGACTACGCATTACTTCTTTTGATGGCACCAAATGGGGGGAAATTGAGAGGAACACTTTTGACAGAGTAAGAAAGCATCATAAATGTTAAAATGCCATTTTTTTCCTTAAAAAAAAAAAGAACATACATAGTTCACACCTTTATTGTTGACATTTGTCGATCCCACCACCGCCACCTTGTCCCACTCCCTGTTTATTATCCGTTTTCAGGTCCTTGTTGACGTGCCCTGCACCACAGACAGACATTCACTCATGGAGGAAGACAACAATATATTCAGCAAGAGCAGGGCTGGCGAGAGACGGGGGCTTCCCCAGCTACAGATGGAGCTGCTGCTGTAAGTAGAGCAGTGTGGCAGAGAGCAGAATAGCCGTTGGCTTCATGTATGATTTATCTGTTAAATATAGTATCTGTGTTTTATTACAGTTTAAATGGTTAAATTTGGTCACATCGATCTTAATATTAATTTCTAATCATCTTCTAGTGGTTATTTAAGAAATCATGTTGAAATTTAAGCACACTGAGTATGAGGATCCACCTCATCAGTGAAACCCATCATATCAAGGTGAAAGTCATTCTTGTCCAGTGCTGGGCTTTGCAACAGTCAACCACCCACAACCATTGGCTCATCAAGGGAAATCCAACTAAATCTGTGGCTAGTAATGCAATCAGTTGTAGTATCGTTTCATTATGGAAATCCCTCTGAAAGCGAACAGTGAGGATGCTGACTAAAGACAAGATGACATGATGCCAAATCCTCCGTATCGTGCCTCCTTCCGTCTCACAGGGCCGGTATCGAGGCAGCGTGTCCAGGCGGGGAGATCCTCTACTCCACCTGCTCGCTCTCCCAGCTCCAGAACCAGTATGTGGTGGAACAGGCCATCCACCTGGCCAGAGAGAGGCACGGCATTCACCTTCAGGTCAGCAGGAGACACACACACACACACACACACACACACACACACACACACACACACAAAACACCACAATCCTGTCTAAATCCATCTACAAGAAACGGTATGTGACATTTGCAGTGGTACACTTAAAGTAGTGGTAGGGGTGTGATTTCTCCTGAAATATCAAGAACCCCTCCGGTCTGAAGATGAAACTCCCACAGTAATTATCTCTCAGAGGACATACGTGTTTTCATTTCTTTTCCTGCTTTTTCATGTGTTTTTTTCCCCCCCTCCTCATCAAATCCACCCCCAGGTCGTCAATCTGCGACCCCTCACACACATGTTTAGGAAAACGTTCGACTTCGCCCACGACCTCCACCTGGGTGAGATGGTCCTCCCACACCTAGCGGCTAACTTTGGACCCATCTACATGTGCAAGCTGCGGAGGCTGAGTTAGAACAGCAAGAGGACTGGCCCGTCGCCTACCTGCTAGGGGACTGGTGGGTGGATCCTCTTACTCCTTGCTGCTATGTATAAAACCAGGATGTTATTTCGGAGCGCAGCTGATCAAAGACTGGTCATGACGGATGTGGACTGTTGAATCACTGGACTGGGATGAGTTTCACGTTAACTCATTTCAGAATCCACTTGATGGACCGGGGCTAAGTCATCACAACTATGGATGGTGTTGAACCAGAATTGTTTATGGAGACTTCTGGACTGTTGTAAGCAAAATATAAACCCGAAATCCAGTTTTGGGATTCTTAGTTTCTAGGTTAAAGCTATTGATTATGAGCTTTGCCACACACGCATATTAATGCAGTTTTATTCTTGCCCTGTAGGTGGCAATAAACCGTTAATTCTTAGGGCGCAGCAGTATACTTTCTGCCCACTAGGTGCCGCTGATGATACACGTCTGTAGGTACCACAGGTCACGGTTAAAGGAACTCCACTGTATCTCCGTGTTGGGTTTTCCTTGCTAGATGGATGGTGATAAACACAACCGCCACGTCAACTCTAACCTTTCTACGTGCTTTGAGATCGGGGGGGATTCACTTCATTACTACGACACAGATTTCTCTCATAATGATCTGCCCTCTTTAGCGCCACCGGTAGAAATGGGTTTGGCCTGTTCTGATTATTCATCAGGTTTGATGGCTTTGCCTAAAAACGCGTTATGTAGAACGAGGGCATAATGAGCAGGTAATGACTCATTTGACCATTTGGTTTTCACACTGAGTCGCTACACCTTTTCCATCATTATCGTTGGATCGTCTCTGTTTTTGCGCTGACATCACTCAGAGGTGAAATGTTTTCTCTTATCGTAACCTAATGTGAGTGGAAAGGTACTTTTTTTTTTTTTCCCCATCACACCGCCGATGACCCTTTATGTTGTACTGGCCAGGCAATGTAGCGTGAAAAAGGTGTGTGTGTGTGTGTGTCTTTGTGTGTGTGTGTGTGTGTGTGTGTGTCTAACGAGAGGGCCATGCTGGAGTGTCATCGACATCCCACTGTCATTAAGCGGCTCCCAGTGCAGGAGCTGGGCCCCGACGCCGTGGAGGGGAGGCCGGGACCCAGATGAACATTAAAGAGGCAGGAGAGCTAAAATGGGACACCTCGCCCCGTTTTGCCCCTCCGCCTTTTTATTCCACAGATGAGTGCAGATAATTTTCTGTGCGATTGTGAGTGATTACTGTATTACTGCGGTAAAAGGGGGATGTATCGGGGAATGCAGAGGGAATTAATGACACATAAAAACTATTTTTGTATTGACTGCTTTCGTCTCCGCCGCCTTGAATGCCTGTGTGCGCATCTTGTGATTACCTAAACGTATTGTAAATATGTGTTTCCTGTGGGCTCTTACATAAATTTCCATGTTTTAACACTCAGGAGACGGCAGACTATTAGAGATGAGTTACTCTCTAGTCTCCCTGTCTGGAGACTGACTGACTGGCTGGCTGCGTTATTATTGAATTAGCCAATGAGGCGCTGTGTGTCTGCGTCTGTATGTGTAAGCCTACATATATGCTGTGTACTAGAAAGATGGATATGATGGCTTTAACTCGACATGACCATGCTTGTGTTTTTGTTTCCAAATATGATGTAAATGTTACATTTTTGTTAATAAACATGCAAAACACAGTAATAGTCTCATCTCTTGATCTCATGTCACACTAAATGAATGAGCCTTTCCCTTGTAGCCATTTAGATTAAATAATGAAGCCCATCCATTCAACAGCCCCTAGATAGCATCATGCCAGCAGAGGGGTGAAGAGGCTGTAACCCAAACCCCTGAAGAGGAGCACATGGCCATACTCAGTTCTGTTTTTTTTTTTACCCACCACTGTTAAGGTGAAGTGTCACCCATGCAATGCGCTCTAATGTTGCGCAGGAGAAAGGAGATGCTGCTGTTCCCGCTGTGGTGTTTTGAAGCCCAGTGGCGAGGATCAGACCGGATCCCACCACCGGGGGTCTTTGTCTCAGACCCAGACTGTGTAGACTGGGCCCAGCAGGATGCTCCCTCCTGCCCCACGCCACAGGCCTCATAGAAAACACCATACAGAGTTGTTGTTTTTTTCATTCCAGATTACAGGTTTCAGTAGTCTGGCAACAGAAACAGAATATGTCAGTGACAACACTTACCTTATCAATTTTGATGAAACTCAAAATAAGTGATGACAGATGGAGTTGGAGGCGTCTTAACATCCCTTCCAGGTTGGAACTGCACTCAGTCCACATCCTTTCCCCTAATGGAAAAAAAGCAGAAGGAGGCCGGTGTGAAAGTATAGCATGAGCTGGTTTTGAAGCCATCACAGCACACGGATGATTTCACAGGCAATCGTACTATGAGACCAACCACACCACTGAGGCACGCTAACATTTTCTGTCTTGCCTGGATCTCATATCACCTCTGAAGGCCCATTTACCCTCTAACATGCTTATTCTTTTTTGCCTCTCTGAGAGACTTTTCACTTAACCGTTTTCATATTGTGTTTTTTTTTTTATTGTCATACATACTTGATGTGGACATATTTGCCTCAGGAGAGTACAACCTGGTGGGACAGGCCTCGGAGTAAACACCCCATAAATGTAGCAAGAACTCAACTAGTCAAGTGAGATATGTAGCAGCGTATTTTAGAAACTTTTACCTTCTCGGGAGCAATGGTTATCCTCCACATTACTTCAAAGAGGCTTCTTCTATCAGACACATTTCCTGGTGTGATGTGTGTCTAAGCATTTACTGACTGACATGGTACTCCCTGAACTGGCTAAGAGTGCTGCCATTGGTTTAGGCAAGGCCCACATTGGAAATGCAACCATAGGTTTAGGCTGCAGCCAGATTAAGAAGAGAGAGAATGGGGGTTTTCTTCTCGCTAAGAAGATTACCCGGGGAGGGGGGGGTGAGATGGCAGTCAGAGTGTTTAAGAAAAAAGGAGAAGAAGAAAATGGAAGATGAAGTGGAACTAAAGGAGGGTGGCCCGGGCTACACACAGTTTAGCCACCTGTTGTCTTCCTCTGGCTATCACTCCCTCATCTCTCTTTGTTTCTCTCCCTCTATCTTGTCTCTTGCACCATTTAACCATTGAATGCATTAAGAAAAAGGTCAGGGTTTGAAAAGTGTTGAGGGGAAAAGATTATCACCGTCCGAAAGAGTTTGAGAAGTTTGTTGGGCACATTCCACTATCGTGTTTGGGTTTTTGAGCGTTTATATGTCTTCAAGCACGTGTGCATGCATGCAAGTTTTTTTGACTGCGTGTATGTGTGAGCGCGTGTACTTCACTGTACTTACGTGCGTATTTAGCGTGTGCGTCCCTCTCCCCTAAGTTCCTGCTGGTGGTTTCCAGGAGCACTTTGATGTGTATCTGAGCAATGCACTATTAGAGGGATTTCCCTGGGCCTGACAGCTCAGAGAATATGCGGCGAAATGGCAATGCCAGCAGGCTAAAAGAATGCTGGAAACAGGATTAGGATCATATTCTGGCAGACCCTGTCACCTCCTCAATGGGCTGAGGTTTCTAACGCTGGCACTTTTCATTCTCACCATGGTTAAAACCTTTAAGAGAACCATGGCGAGGAGGGAGGGGGGAAAAAGCACTGATTGAATGGTACACTGTGATTTTTGTGTGTGGCTTGCTCCGAGGGGCGCTGTGTGTGTGTGTGTGTATGGGTACTTGCATGTGTGTGCATGGTGTGTGTGTGTGTGTGTGTGTGTGTGTGTGTGCGCTGAAAGAGAGAGAGAGAGAGCAAATTGATGGCCTCTATTGGTAGGGCACAAACTTCATCTTTCAAAATGTCAAGATATTTCCTCTGTTTCAGTTTCAGCCTTGATTCTACAAGAACAAATGTTTTATCCAATATTTATGTGTAATATTACATTCATAACAAAACTTAAATCTGTATGATCTGAATTTAATGAGAAAGTTCTGGGGCCCCGTTGTTGCTGGTATTTTTTGAGCAAAGGAATTTTTCAGACCCGCTGAAACACACACACACACACACACACACACACACACACACACAAATGCCGTTGCTCCTTTAAAGTAGATAGACGTGTACTATAAATGGGTGGTTATTGCATCAGAGGGGAGTGGTGAATATCCAACCCTGAGTGTTAGAGATGGAAGCACCTGATCCACCATCAAGGGCTCAACACACTTGACCCTGCGGCACTACAATCTAGCAATCCCTGTTCAAGCCCCAGGCACTTGTGTGTGCGTGTGTGTGTGTGTGTGTGGGTGTGTGGGAGGGGCGGGGGGGCATAACATGCTTCTGTTTGGGGGATGGGTGTTAAAAAAGGGAGAGAGCATTTACAACAGGAGTATTGTGTTCTGTTCTCTGGTCTGAGTCCCATGGGAGGAAATCCTGCCGTGTACCTATATAGATGCCTACCCTGGATAACAAGGACATTCAGTCCTGCTGCATATCCAGACCAGCATCTTATCAGTAATACAACAAGGATGCCCTTGGCGGAGGACATACATGCATACGGTGTAATAAAACACAACAAGGTTAGGGTGAGGTGTTACACACGTTAACGCTGCTAATCTGGGGAGATCATTATCCCCTTCTATCCGCTTTTTGGGAAATACTCATCCATAACAATGGGAGAAATTTCTCAATGCTGCACCTCAGGTGCATTTGTTATTTACACACAGTGGGGGTGAATATATTTTCAAGGCCGATTCAATTAACAGCAGAGCAATGTCACATAGCCAGGGCAATGCACTTACACGTATAGTTTACTGTGGAGCAAGGGCACATATTGGAGGAGGTGCTGGAGATGCCTGATAGCCCTGCCTGTGTGTGTGTGTGTGTGTGTGTGTGTGTGTGTGTGTGTGTGTGTGTGTGTGTGTGTGTGTGTGTGTGTGTGTGTGTGTGTGTGTGTGTGTGTGCGTGTGCGTGTGCGTGCATGCATGTAGGAGTTGGGTGGGGGTCTGTGCGTTTTGACAAACCATGCTGTTTAAGATATAATAGCAGCATAATCACCGCCCCGGGCCGTCATTCTTCAGGATAATGGCCTGCTTATTCATTGGGGATGGCTTATGTCTCCACACGCCTTTTTATTTTTCCAGATTACCTTGTTCTTTTCCTGACTCTTTCTCTCCCATTCTCTCCTTCTCTCTCTCAGTTTTCTCACATATTTTCTTTGTATTTCATTATAGTTATTCCCGGTCATTGTCCTTCTGCTTTCCTTTACCTTGCAGTCCTCTTTACTCTTGACCTCACTGCTCCTGTTCTCTCATTTATGTGACTTAAGGGAAGCTGAGCTGATATATCATATAAAATATGTACAATATTTTTCTGTCAAGAGCAATGAAAATATTTAAAACTAATTTGTCACTTCACAAAAGTATTTTTCAGCACTCTGAGATTGATAAGATATTTTCTTTGATCGAATTATTTTTCTTGGAGTGATTTTGAGCTGGATAACATTTTGAAAGGCATATTAACAAACATTATTATAGCGTTATTAATACAAGACATAAGCGTATGTCTACTTGTTGCACTTCTAAATAATTGATGTCCAATCACACGGTTTGGCCTGCAGCCCACCACCTATGTCATGCTTTGGCCATTCCCAGTATATGTGAACGTTGGTATTTATTCAACACAGACAGTGAACTCTTGATTATAAAGATCTTCGAGCAACATTTTTATTTTGTGAATATTTTACAACAACACTAGTTCAAAACTACATTGTTAGCAAGGAGGGAAAAGAAATAACTTTGCTGATGGTCTGATCACTCTCTCCTCCACCATTTTAAATCTATCTACCACTGGACCAAGTAGTTTGACGGAGACGGTGGGACGAACAGCATTAGAATCACAGCAACAGCAGAACGACAGAACTCAAATAGTTGAGACAGCAGTACACAGAAGACGTGGGTCAATCATTCATTAAAATCCTTTCAATTACTTGTGCTTTTCTGCCTTGAGTGTTAAATAGGTGGCATCGGCAGTTTTCTGGCAATTTAAAGAGTCTCGTTGCTCCTTTCTAGTCAAGTTCAGTCACTTCCAGAAAAAGCAATTGAATGCATTTTAAATAGTAATTGAACCCAGGATTGGTACACAGACAACCAAGACGGGACAGCTTCAGCCGCCCGGGAAGAGAGGAGCAACAGGAAGGCCGATCAGCCCGTTCAATACAATCTTACAATCTGACAGCTACAGAAATTGTCATCTGAGACAGTCCATAATCAGTTATACAACATAAGAGGAACTTTACAATTGCCTTAATGGTAAACATTAATAGATACTTTTCTTATTTTACATATTAAAATATTGTACATCTTTTCATAGGGAGACATTTGTTCCCCTAACACATATTAACAGAAAACAACAGACTTTGAAAGCTGCATGTTTGCTCAAGCCCAAATATATACCCTTACTGACACTACAGAGAATATTAAGGCTACAATAACTGCTGAGAAAATAGGAATCAATGTATTGTATTTATCCAAAAATCCCAATTTGTTTACCATATCATTTTTCTATTCACTTTTTTAAGAAATTGATGGACTTGTAAATTGATGCCTATTGTGTAGCTACCTTTACAGGCCTTTTTGTGTTCAGACCTTTTGACTAAAAGAAAAAAACAAGACGGTCTTAAATGGTATGCATGTTCGTAATTGCATATGCCTCAGCTCCCTCAGCCCAGGGCAAAATGTAATTAAAAGCTTTGCACATTTAGTCACTGAAATCATTTTCTCATTATCAAGCCAGCCTCCATACAAAGTGGTGTATTACTGGCCATTAAACTGGTAAATTAGTCACTTTTAATTATGCAATTGAGGAGAACATGGCTTGACTTTATTTTTATTTATGTGCTGTTATGTAGTACATGCTATGTACATAACTACACTGCTTAATTGAATTGTCAATGGTCCCATGACAGAAGTGGTCTCTCGACTTCACAAGTGATAATACCTTTTTTCCCTGGCCAAAAGAGCCTAATTCCTTCAAAAGTGCCTCATTAATTCACATTATACTTGTAAACATTATTTGCATTGTCTTTTGAACTGAGTGCATCCATCGCCAGCTGCGTAATTCATTTTCAGTGAAATGTTTTTTTTTTCCCTTATTATGTCGACTGTAGGTCCAGAATTACATGCCTGTCTGAAACATCAGCACGGTATATCACCAGTCAGCGGATTCACTCAGCGTCCTTTGAGTCTGAGGATTTACATTATCCTCTGCTTCTTAGTCTAGGATCTTACAGTATCTTATGGGTTGTCATTTCTCAAGGTTATATTTTTGGACCTTGTGCTCTAACAGAAGCTGAAAGGAGTCAAACTGAGGAACTGTAGCCTGTCTCAAAAAGTAGTCCTCTAGAGTTGTGTGGATCCAGCGTGAGTTGGCATGGTTTCATTTTTGGACATCTCTGGATGTCCTTTGCCCATCTACTTGAGGGGGGGGGGGGGGTATAAAGGTCCTATAGAATTATAACAGTTACACAGACACAAAGTAGAATGGGGAGATGCAGGCCCTGGCTCTGGCCTGGATTTTGACGTCCAGACTTAGCCTCATTCAGAACCTGGAGCTCAGTTAGGCATCGTGTCCAGTCCCAGCGAGGCAGCGTGCTGCTTGGCCCTCAGCCGGAGGTTCTCGATGCTGGTGGTCTTGCTGTTGTGGCTGGTGAGGCCGCCTGCAGCCGACGCCTGCAGCAGTGGGCTGTTCCACACCTGTTGGGCATGATGAGACAGGGACTGGTAGTAAGACTGGCAGGGTAGAGAGCCCAGCGGTGCGGGGGGCATGTTGACATTCATTCCCAGGTAGGGGAGTGAGGACGGGGCAGCTATGTCGAAAGCCGGGTAGTGCACCAGGTTGTTGGTGGCGGCCATGTGCTGGCGGAACTGCTCCTGCAGACGAAAGAGGCTGAGAGGGGAGGAGGAGTATGAGTGGCTCTGGGAGAGAGGACCGCTGGCCAGGCTGCTGCTGGAAGAGGAGGGGGTCACCGACGGAGAGACCAGAGGAGAGTCTGGGCACAGAGAGGAAAGGAAGGGTATCAGTAAAGTTTTAGTTGGTATATATAATAAACTATTTACTGTAGGTGGAGTAAAATTGTAACTCATGAATACATTGTAGATGGGGGGGAAAGGCATAAAAGGCATGAAGGATAGAGATAAAGAGTCAAGCTCATGTTACAAAACAACACAAAGTTTGTTCTGTTTGTTACTGACAGACATAAAAAGTTGTGCTATCTATGAATCTGCTACATTTCCAATGACTCAGCAGACCATCTATACAAAGTCAGAATAAGAATCCAACAACTGACGTTCTTACCGGGTTTGGGGCTGAGTCGCTTGCAGGCCGGGGAGACGTTCCCAGGTGTCATGGCTCTCTCACACTTCATCTCCTCCCGCTGAGATTTACTCTCCTCCTCCTTGTCTGTGGCGTTATCCTCTGTCGCCGACTCGCTACCAGAATGTTCTGCCGATGTGACGTTAAGCTCCATCTCCACGGGTAAAGGACGGACCACAGGACCTTCTGTCTCCAGAGAGGAGGAGGAGGAGGATGAGGAAGAGGATGAGGGAGGAAGCTGGGTGTCAGGGAGGATGGTAGTGGAGGGAGGTGCATCCTCCTTCTCTCCTCCTTCCCCTGATGCATCCTTCTGTTTCTGAAGCTGCTCCTTCTGGAGGCTGCGCTGCTTCTTGCGGAATTTGGCTCTGCGGTTCTTGAACCAAACCTGTTGGCAGAGGGGAGAAGAGAGCACGGATTAAAAATAGGTACAGCAGTGGATGTCACCCTCAGTGGTGCTGCAGCACAGTTTGGTAAGAATTTCAAGACACACTAAATGATTGATTGGCACATAAAAAGCCCAATATGACCATATAAAAGGGCAGCAACAACAAAGAGCTCTTAGAGGCTCAAGCAGCAAGGCCACATGGGTGCTAGATATGTTTTGCTTTTTCTGTATTGATTATACAAAGGTTTGTGTTTTTAACTCAAACTGTTTAAAATTGCAGATTTTTCTGAACACAGCAGACCAATCAAATATTTTCTGTTTATATAATTTTGACTCCTCTTTTCGTTTATCCTTAAATAATATCTTATAATTTTATTAAAAAAAGAACTATAATCATCTCATAAAACATTTTAGAAGGATACCATACAGGTATAGCCAACAGCAAAACCTTAAGTCCCTATGGAAATATTATATAAATATTATAGTAATACCAGAGGGGGTTTAAAAATAGCTTAAAGTATGATAAGGTCACTTTAAACTCACTACTGAGGACTACAACCATGAGCCCCTGTATAAATGTTTCATTGGTTCGGGTACCTGCACGCGGGCCTCGGGCAGGTTGGTGCACATTGCCAGCCGCTCCCTCATCACCACATCCGGGTAGTGGGTCTTCTGGAAGGTCTTCTCCAGCGCCTCCAGCTGCTGTGCGGTGAAGGCCGTACGGCTCCGTCGCTGCTTGCGGTGCTGAGACCCGTAGCGAGCCTCCAGGATGATGTCTTGAAATGTGCAGCCGTTGGAAGGGAAAGGACACGGCAAGTTTAATTAATTGGACATGATAGAATTACGTAGCCTAATGGGGATGATTAATTCAGCCCCCCTCTCTCGCTCTGTCATTATTAGAAATCTGATTGCGGGCTGAAATTGTCATTGAATAGAAAAATATTGTAATGTGCTTGCATGTTCACCCAGTTCTTGATCGGTATTTAAATTTGTAGGGATTGAACTTGATATTCATTTTTAATTACGGTTGTCATGATTTTCGGTTTTAATCAGAAGTTGACCTATGATTCGCCTGAAATACATACATATCAAGTCTCCATCATATAATCATCATCATCATCATCCAAACAAAAAGAAGCAAGACTTTTTAGAGAGTTAACTCGAATACAATGCATGTTGGGAGGTCTGCTAACAGTGTTTCTGATCAGTTTAGTGAATACTGTAAAATGATCTCTCAACTCCAAAATTTACATCACAAAACTTAATTATCAGTCATAAATTGAAATTGACACACACATGTATAGTTATTAAACATGAGTTTTTGCATACGCATCCAAAGATTGTGTCTGTGCGTGTGTGTACTCAATTACCAGCCAGTCTCTCTGCGAGCGTAAGCGCGTGCACGGATGGCCGGTAGTCGGGGGCGTGCTGTGCCTGTTGCGCGGCCTGCTGGTGCAGGTTATACATGGCGCTCAGGGAGTTCATGGCGTGCAGAGAGTAGCCGTTCACCCCGTAGTGCTGCATGGCGGTCGCTGCCTGTGAGATTGGAATAAAAAAAATATGTTTTTTAGTATTTTTTAGATGCAGTAATTCAACGAGGGAGCAAGTGGCGGTTCAGTGTCTTGCTCAAGGGCACTTTGGCATGAGGGCGTATGACTGCGGATGCGCGCATACAAGTTTGGTTAATTGGACGGGCGATCAAAACAGCTGGCCACCCTCCGTTTCTTTGCGTTATGATGAATAAATACTTCTTAATTGTATATTTACGCCAGATCCAGTGATGTTCAATATCTGAGTCGCTACGTTACCAATACATGAACACACGGGCTCTTTATTAGAGGGACAGCAGGTCCAAGCGCTCAGGGGCCAATAGATTTTAATATGAGCACTCAGACAAAAGCGTTATCCATTAACATCCAATTATCGCTCTGTTCATTCCATTAATTATACAAAAGACTTTTAATTGGGGTAATTATCACTCGTTCCCATAATGAACCATGACGGATGCCTTATTCATGATTTTATTCACTCCATTTCTGTGATCCCGGAGAAGCCAAATCCCCCTTGAAAACGTTGCTTTGACAGATCACGGCGTTGATGAAATGTGTTGGAAAATGATATAAGGAGATTTGTTCCGGGTCTCGGTGGAAATCTGAAACCGGATAGCAGGATTATTTTCAATATGATTACGGAAATGCGACTCTGAATACAGGTCAATTTCAGTGATTGGCACAAAGCGTTCCTTTGGAAATGTTATTTCCCAGGAAAATGTAACAACAGAGCGTACAGTCTTTATATTTCGGTCATTTAGGTGCAGTATAATTAATAGCTATATAAATACTTTCAACAATACTTTAGTAAGTGCATAATAATATGGACAGATTAAACTCCTTGAATCAAAATCTCCATGTTGGAGTCTTTCACAAGAAGCAATTTCCCAAACTCTATTTTGTAGTTCTCCTTCACGACCAAGATTTTCATAGATGAAACGCTTCAGGACACGATTAGATATGTATTAGTGTGGAGGAGGCTGACAGGAGGGGATATCTCGGAGGCCCAAACAGTTATTATAACTGTTACAGAGAGACCACGGGGAAAAGATATAAATCTTCCTCCTGTATGGCAGGTACAGTATCCAGGGAGTCGGCCAGTTCATAAACTTGGCTATATATTGTACATAACTTACAGAACTTTTATTATATGACTTTTCCATTTTTTTGAGCTACTTGATATTGTTTAATTTGATTTGGTTATTTCATAACAATTTCAACCTGCTGCATAGTGTAATTTGTTATAATCAGAATTTGTTATTACTGATAATTAAAGTAATTAATATATATCATGTATGATGTATGTCATGTATATTTTTAAAATTTGGATTGTGCATTCAAATTATTCAGGATTAAGGATGTTACAAAATCTCAGAGGTTTTAACATCTAAATGTATCCTATTAATTGGTTCAAGGTCAGGCTCTTGGCATAATGTGAGTATAATTAATTAGATGACATCATATATTTAATTCTGTTTATTGACTTTGACGGTATACTTTGATGAATTAATCTAATGTTATTTAGTCAGGCAGTGATTATTAATGGGTAATAATAGTACTACTAATAATAATAATAATAAATATAATAATACATTGCCATCATCATCATTAACAACAACAACAACAAATAAAGGAAATAACACTTATGACAACTGCATTCAACCGAACGAAATAAATCAATCAAACATCCAGACGCCTAATGTACTAGGCTATTAAAATAAAATATTATCAAATTAAACTATTTAACTTTTTCAAAACAGAAAAACTCAGAGCAGTTACTAGCCTATATGGTCGCTCTCGGAGAATTTGCTGTATGTCTGAAACGCTCTCCCATTCCTCAGTGATTTTTACACTGCACAGACCCAGCCACCGTGAATGTAGTGTGCGTGTGTGTGTGTGTGTGTGTGTGTGTGTGTGTGTGTGTGTGTGTGTGTGTGTGTGTGTGTGTGTGTGTGTGTGTGTGTGTGAATGACGCCCGCAGTGCCCATTCCCAGCCTATTAAGTGGCTGCGGCGGCTGATGAATGTGATCAGAGGGCAATGGGGAATAGTTTAATTCGCCGGGACAGAAGGTGCTTCGCTAAACATTTACTTTACTCCCCCAAGTATTTGAGTTGAATGGACCCCCCTCCTCCCCCCCTGCTCTCCCCCTCCCCTCTCTGGCGGCCTCTTATCCCATCGCCCCGGGGCAACGTTTTGGCTGAGATGTATGGCTTCTCCGCGGGTAAAAATATGCATGTTGATCCCCATTTGGCTCCCCGTCTAATGGAAGTGCAAATAGGTTTCGACTGCGAGGCCCTCCATTTATCATCAACGCTGACACGGACGGACGTACAGTGAGCCTGGGTGCTTAGCTCTGGGTTGGAGTTTCTCGGTTCTGTGTGTGTGCGTGTGTGTGTGTGTGTGTGTGTGTGTGTGTGCGTGTGTGTGTGTGTGTGTGTGTGTGTGAGACATCTAGGAAAAGCCCCACGAGTTTCTCACCGTTTTTTTGGCGTTTTCTTCCCTGAATGTTATACCCACCTAACCCCAGTTCCTCCCAACTTTTATAGCCCAACAAACATTTTTATATCAAAATAAATTAACGGTATACGTCTGCTTAAGTATTGTCGAACTGATGTAAATTACCCTCGGTTCTCAAATCGATGCTGTATTGATTTTTGTAATATTAGTGTTTTGTTTTCCTCGTGATGATTAGGCCACCAACTGCAGACTATTTTTATTATTTACCACTATACATCACCGGTTAAATCGTCATGCCATTTTCCTGTCTAGATCAAATCCAGCATAGCCCGTCATTGTGTGCATGTGTGTGCTATTATTGTCATTCATAAGCCCATCCTCGCTCCGGGCATGAGGCCCTCCTGGCTCCCTGCTCACCGCTTCGATTAGCAAAACGGCATTATGTAAATTGGCATGTACAGTGCAACTCTTTGATCCGACTAAATTAGGAAAAATGTTATTTGCTAACAACCCTTGGGGGCACGAGTAGACCTGACAATCTGCCCTTTGCTGTGTCACTCATATTTGTATTAGAATCTGTCGGGGGGCGTGGCGCGTGCCTCTGATTTTGCTCTAAAGTGATATTATACAGTGTATTTGTTTTTATACAGAACAAGCTGAAACCTACATTTCTTTGAATGTCTGTTTTCTGGTCTTTACCTGGTCTTTTTGGATAAAAAAACACGACCATAGATACTTTCCATTAACTAGTTGCAACTTCTTTTTGCATCGTTTGCAAGCAGGCGACCGTTATGAATTTTAGTATCCAATAACTCATTCTGTATAAAAAAAAAAGCCAGGACTTATGTTTGGAATACATTTACAACCACAGGAAAACATGCTTTCCTGTCCAGTAAAGACCTTGGGAAAACATTGGTATTTGTTTGTTAACGCACTGTGTATACCCCACAGCTCAAGAAATCTACACTTTACTACCAGGATGTATTTATAATCTGTTGCTGCCAACACAATTTTGAATTACAAGCAGAAAGTGAATGCAAGAAAAGTGAAGGTACATTTTACGTCAACTTTCTCAGTGTGAAGAGTCAGACGTGATAATTTTACCTGACTAAAGAGATGCCAAAAAGTTCTTACCTCTTGTCAAAACACTCCTAGTTTTCTGTGACTGTGCAACAGAAAATCCAAGCTGCTCACTTATTCAGACTCTGTATTTCTCTTCTGGCTTTATCGCTGCTGTCTGCTGGGATATAATGCCCGCTTCTTTTTGTCCTGTCGTTTTTCCAGCAACGAGACGGGAAGTGGTAGTGATGCAAAAGTCCACAGGCTGATCTGTTGCTCCGCTTGAAGTCCGACCGCGTGCTGCTCCTCGTGCACAGAAATCTCCTCTAGTCAAGAATCCTCCGCGTCTCGCGCAGACATGAGAAGCCGCCATCTGCTGGTGCGCGAGAGCCCAGTGGAGGGATTTTAAGGAGTGCTCCGCGGGGGTCATGTCAGCTTTCTATTGGCTCTCCAAGCTGTCAATCAAGTAAATAGGATTTTTTTCCTCCAGCAGCGGACTTTGTCCAATGACTCCTACACTTATTTTCAAAAATGATCAATTTAAGAATATTATATCTGTCAAATCCCCCAGTGTCTATCAACACTATTTCTTTTATATATTTTTTCCTGGAATTGATAAACATTTCCGAAATTGATGACATCATCTTACAAAACAAGTGTGGAAACAGTTGATTTGTAGATAACAGAAAATATATTTGATCTTTTACAGATTTTAAGGGTTATATTGCACACACTTTTTAAAGTTTTTTTTATACCTCCTGGACAATTTGTATGTAGCGTTGACCTATGCAGCATATAGTACTCTCTACAAGTGAGAATAATAAGATTTTGTTAGAGCCATTCACTGTAATTTATTTGTTTAAATCAAGCAGTCATTCGATAATACTGTGAGAAGGCAATTATGATTGCTGATGCTGCAAATGCTGAAAATACCCCAAAAAATATATGATGAACTATCCTAATTAGATGTTTAGAACACTTATCTATTGATTTTATTCATAATTAATGTATTATTTTTGAAAAGGTGCTCAAATCTGATATATCCTCAAACTACTTGCATCCCGTTGATGCATGAATCCAATTGCCTTTCTTTAGGTTTTGTGAGGAGAAATACCAACCAACCTTTGGTTTTGTTTGCTTTTCGGCTTTTTTCCCCCATGCCACTGGAGGAGAGAGACTTTAGAGAGATGGCTAATAGATGCCAGGGTGCTGCCTTTAGACTCTCTCCCGGCCTGGAAGGATTTGGGATGGGATAGGGAAGACAAGACGCCATCTCAGCCTCCAAAAACCCCTGTCTTAAAATGACTGCGGGTAAGAGGATTAGGGCAATAATGCCCTTCTCTTCTTGAAGGGTTTTTAGAGAAGATTTCTTCTCCCGGAGCAAAACCGTTTAGGTAGGGAATTAAGGGCAGCGCAAAGTAGCCTTTTAATGTAAAGCTTGCATATTTTGGTGAGAGATTCTGGAGGGAAAGAGCTCGGCCTAACCGCAATTTTATCTCTGACCATGTTTCTCATTCTGAGAAATTTGAACGGTAGACAAAAGAGCTCATGGAATAGAAAATGTTCTAATGTGTATGCATCTATTCTTGCCACATATTGAAATGTGTAGTCCATAATTGCGCTCAGATTCTTTTTTTACCGGGTTGTGGACGTTTTCCAAAAACGTTTTACGGGTCACTTGAAAGTTACAATGAATGTGTTTGTAGTTCTCCTGTGTTATCTGATGTACATGTGCATCCAAATATTCTCTCCGTCTCTCTCTCTCTCTCCCTCCCTCTGTGTGTGTGTGTGTGTGTGTGTGTGTGTGTGTGTGTGTGTGTGTGTGTGTGTGTGTGTGTGTGTGTGTGTGCGCGCGCGCGTGTGTGTATGTGTGAGAGAGAGAGAGGGTGTGTGTGTGACAGACAGATAGGACCCAGTATGGGGAGTGAGAGGTTTCAGGCTATATTTTAATAATAAGCCCACCTTTTAAAGTTAATGCCAGTCCTGTATTTTAAGACGTTGCTGTCAGTCTTGCATTTGAGTTCAAAGACCTTTGAGTTTCAATATGCTCATTTTAAAACAAAGTCAAGACTCTTAAAATGGAAGACTTAACAGAGTTGGACTACACCTATTAAAACATCAATGACGATAACTTGAAGGCTTCTTTGTAATAATAGTCCCAGGCCAGTTTGTTTGTCTTTTCTGGTCGTAGCACATTTTGAATAATTTGATGAGAACTACATGTTCGATGTGTTTGCTTTGAAAACGTTGAATAGAATTGAAATTAATTTATTCTGTTCATTTTATATTTAAAATGTTGCATGTTTGTTCGTAATAATCTATTAGCGTATTTTAAAAAAATTCAGTCTAGAAATTATTATTATTATTATTGTTATTATTATTATTATTATTATTATTAATAATAATAATATTCATGACTCTGCCATGTTCGTTATAGTCGACATATCCCGGACTGATTTTCATCTGATGCGTCTTAAATAAATAAATAAATAAAATCTTTTTTCACCACCTGAAACTTAAAGTCTGTCCCTTCGCCTGGAAAACTCGTGTCCTTCTGTGGTTCTGTCGCCCTGGTAGGCTCCTATCACTTGGGCTTCTCCAAGGTCTGAGAAAGAAAGAGGATTAACTTGTGAACCAATGGAAATAAGAACTTAAACGGGAGGTAAATCTGGCCAGTGTCTCTTTGTGAAGACCGTCTCTAAAGCAATTAAAGCGAGGAAGAGTTTCTCCTCAGCGCCGCTCCGCCAAAAGCTCCTTAGAGCGGCTCGAGCTGTCCAGCGCATCTGAAGGGTTACCAGAGCTCCCAGTCCCCAACACCCATTGATGCCATTGATGTACTGGTGAGGACAAGGTGCGTAGACTATGACCTCCAGTCGGTGGTCACCACAAACAACCACCTATACAAAGAAAAATCAATGATATTTTACGAGAAGCATTTATTTATGTTTTTTCTCCCTTAGAAGACATAATGTTATATAACTTACATCAGTTTGATACGTATACTGTAATGTATATATATATTATGAATTCATGTCCTAAAGATTTATGTTAGCTCAAAAAGTATGGCTGTAGTAAACGGTGGACAAAGTGAGTTTAGGTGTTATTCTCTACCTCCATTCCGCCTGGCTCAGGAGTGATAATGTACATCTGTGGTTTTTCGTTATTGACTATCTGTCAGGTTTAACCCTTTGCGTTTTTATTGGCCTGTTTTTAGAATTACTGCAAGTTCAGGTCGCATGCGATAGTTTGCAAAAGCTGCCTCAGATCCAGGTTATTTTAGGGAGTAAAAATCAATGAGAAGCAGCGGATAAGAAAAAAAAGCCTGGATTTTATTTCCTCAGATGATGCACATTTCTAAACAGAAGAGTGAACTTGATAGCCTCGTCACAGTATTCCTCTGATTTTGTAGAGGCATAAAAAAGAAAAAAATCTTTAATTCTGCTCTCTAATAGCTAATTAATAGTCTTAATGATGTTTCTGCAACTTCATGAATACATTAGGTCTGCAATCCAGCAAGCTTCAGCCTCCCCGGCAGCATTCAAGGGTATTTCAGCATCTGTTCATCCCACGGCAATTAATCATTTTGATGTGTAGTTTAAAATCGACTTCTTGCAGGAGACCTTTTTTTGACAAGAATAACAAAGCAATTTGCCAGGAGCCATCTCTTAGACACGTTATTAACAGCACCTCCACAGTAAGCCCCCCGTTTCTCTTCCCGTTATTTTTTTTCTTCCAAATTAGATAAACGAGTTTAAAGGAACAGCGACAATTCGCGGTTTATTGTCAACGCCACGCCTCTGAATCCTCTTGAAATCCTTTTTATTGGTGACAAGATCTCAGGATCTCCTCAGCAAATCCCCCCTCTAAAAGTTTTCAACCTGTCAGTTCCCTCTAAAAGCTGCATAATTCCCCTCTTTCTCTCTGGGTCCCCTTCTCTCTTTCTTCTTGCCCTCTTTTCTTCCTTGTCTCAATCCCTCTGTCTCACTTCTTTTTCCTTGCCCTCTCCTCTTTTACCTCTCTCTCTCTTTCTCTCTCTCTCTCTCTCTCTCTCTCTCTCTCTCTCTCTCTCTCTCTCTCTCTCCCTCCCTCTCTCTCTCTCCATCTCCCTGGCCCGGATCCCTCTGCACAAGGGGCCCCATTGTATAGTCCTAATCCAGAGGCAACACAGCTTTAGGGACATGGAGGGATAAAAGGCCCATCAAGCCCACAACTTTATGGGGCAAATCTCTCCCTAATCCTTCGCTTTATCTAAACAAAAGCCCTTCTGCCTTAATCCACCTATGCCTTGAAAAATAAAATAAAAAATAAAAAAAAAGTGGAGAGAGCGACAGAGAGTGAGTGAGAGAGAGAAAGAAAGGGAGCGAGAACAAGAGATGGGTGGAAAAGAAAATCTCACACACTCTAGGATTGAACTGTGAGGGGAGACCAGAAAGGGAGGGACTAAGTTTCCTGGAAGAGCTAACCATTACTGACAAGCTTCTAGCAAACCAGCAAGGAGAAAACATGGTCTGTCTGCGCTAACCATGACAAACTGTTGCAGAGTGTACCGTACCAGCATCCCTTCACATTCAATTTGTTGTTTTCCCCGTTTTGATCAACTTTCTTAAGCTTTTTGGTCGGGTGGTTGAGTGGTAGGAAGAGGATTAAATAGTTTCCACTCCGACTGTAAAATGTTCAAGTTTTCCTAATTGTTCCCAGAGATATAAGAAATGGAAACATGTAGACATACTAGGCTTTCTGTGGATGTTCCCCAAAAACAGATAATGTTTTTAATCTACTCCATACATTTATAGGCATGCTAAAATACAGGTCACTATCAGATTGCACCTTTATTTGTTTGGCTGTTATGATACATCATGATCTTTTACTTTTCATTTATCCTGTGCTGCTCTAATGGCATGTATACTGTAAAGCTTTAAATGATGCTACATGTGTTCCTGTAGAGTTCAGTGAGTAGAGCATGGCACCAACACTGCAGGGCTAGGGTGCCATGCAGGTGCCATGCAGGGCTAGGGGCCATGCATTCTGAAAATATATGCAATTGTGTCACTGTGAAGTGTCTTGCAAAACCACCAAGTGCCACGTGTCATGTAGCACTTACAATGTGTTGTCAAGTCTACAGTATCTATTAAAAGAAACCTGTTTATAACGCTTTAATTGAAGTTGATTTTTGTGGTTTGCTACTAAGTACTGGTGATAATATGAATCATGGTGTGAAGCTGTGTAATAATAGTGATTGGGTGAAGAGAAAATCAGACACCAGACAGCTTTTCTCTCTTAATGCAGTGATACCCTGCCCCAGCTGATGCAGAGCATGTGATTGACAGAGTTGCATGTCTGCCAGAAGAGTGATCATCTACAGCATGATCCGTTAATGTGAGAGTGGTCACATTTTTCAATTAACTTTTTGTCCTGTCAAAGTGCTTTGGGTTTTTTTTTTTTCTTTTTGATTGATTTTACCTGCCTACATCCTGCATGAAATGCCACAGTCTAAAAACTGCACTCCCTGTCCACTTGGCATACTCTGCAGATTCAAAATTCAA
Organism: Hoplostethus mediterraneus; assembly: GCA_034670385.1. Lineage (NCBI taxonomy): Eukaryota > Metazoa > Chordata > Actinopteri > Trachichthyiformes > Trachichthyidae > Hoplostethus > Hoplostethus mediterraneus. Next base: position 3,502,451 of record JAXDDW010000024.1, on the reverse strand, counting down.
GTATTTGGTTTTCTAAGTTTTATATTCCCATGTTATCTGATGCAAGTCCTGGCCCTTTACCTCATGTACTCTGCTAATATTGACACTGGGCATGGCCTACTTTGCCCATATTCCTCCCCCAATTAAAGAGATGAGTTCATGAGGCCGAAACCTACCAGCGATGACAATGCTTTCCCCTGCAAAGCCCCTCTGCCTGAGCCAGAATCCCTTGACTTCCTCTAAAACATCTGTCTTTACTTTGGTAAATCCCACTGTATCTGCTGCACTATGCACGATCAGGCCCTAATCTGGAGCTGGGTTTAGCAGAATGGGAGCTCCCAGGGGGGTTTCAGTCAGAGCTCTAATGGATAGGTAAGGCTAGTTGGATACCTGCTGCACCAGGGCTAAGTATTGACTCTGATTTGACTGCAATACTCCAACTGTTATCCAGTATATTGAATATTGCATTGTGCTGGAAGGTTATCGTGTTGTGGCTTTGGCAATGCTCACACAAACACAGGAAGATTTTTTCTTTTGGTCAACCCAATTATTTTCCTGTCAACTGTAATTCATCTGAGGAGATCATACCAGATAAAGACGCCCCACCAATCTGTCAAAATTGCTAAAAGTTAAAGCATGCTTCTTTCACTTTTACTTTCAGCCACTTTGGCATGGCACTCATCATATTGCTTTCATTAACACCCTCAATTACTGTCTCCTCCTCGGCTCCCTTCCTTCCTAATAGAGCTAACACAGAGCTAATGATGCGGATAGTGAGGACAATTTAGTCATTAGAGACAATTAAGCCAATCCAATGCAATCCAACTCAGACTAGGAGACAAGGAGAGTAGTCATGCAGAGATCCAACAACCAGCCACCCAAACGAAGCACAGTCCTCTGCAGCCCGCCAGTGTAGAGGCAGCTTTAGACTGGATTGGAGGAATTTTCCCTCTGGTGGTATCACTGGTAATACTTGAACCATTATAAGGCTGATCAGCAGTTGGCTGAAGGCATCTCTCCGTCTCCTCCATGCAGGGATTATACCTGGCCTCAGGAGCAAAATGTTTCCCAAAGAGGCATGCAGACAGAAAAGGATGCATCCCGTACCACCACAATAAAGTATAAATCCTCTTCTTCACAGTGTATTACAGGAATGAACATAAGGGATTGTGTCATTGTTGCCCCTTAATCTGGCTTTAAACTCCTTGTTTTACAAATGGTCCTCAAAAAAGCTCTTTTTCTTTTTTTTGTGTGGGTCTTTTTTCCCCTCTTCATCCTGTATTAACCTGCTGTTTCCTCATCAGGAGTGTTTTATGGATCAATGCTGTTTCGTTTTGGTTTCTTTTTGTTTCTTTTTTGGTTTGTGTTTTTTTTTTTACCCCTGTGTGTCACAGGTCAGGGTTTATGGAGGTCGAGTATTATAAGTAGCAGTAACAGGGGTAAGATCAACTCTTCCTTACCCTGATGCACTCTGCTAAATTGCTGTCTAAATATACACAAGGAGGGTGGAATCTGTTCTCCTTCAGAGGGCTTACTGCACATTTCCTATTAGATAGTAGCGTTAGCAAGTTGGTAACTTGGCATGCCACCAAAATAGGCCATTCACACTGCTATAGCCAAGATATTATAATATTGCAAATGCCTTTCTATGTGTCCTTGCCCTCAAAAGCAGAGGGTAATATCCTATCCTGCTTTGGAAGTGGAGATGGAGGCACTTTTTTCTGTTCATTGAACAGGCAGTCTGCATGAAATAAGTCCTGATAGAAATGCTCATACTGTCATTCTCCCTTCTCTCTCCATCTCTTCTATCTTTACAGGGTCATTTGAATGGATCTTGCATATTTGGGAGCCCAGGAATTTGAACGGGTATCCAAATAAATCATCAAAATAGATTAGAGAGGAATAAACAAATGAGTATGAAGCCATCTTTGCAGCGAGGGTAAGAGTAATACAGGAGGCACTTTTCTTGCCTTTAAAAATGTAATTTTTAAAATCTGATGTTAGTTCATTGACTGATGGCTGGCCACCAGGGTTCTCCTTGATAGAGCTCTTTCAGACAGTAATCAACTTATTTTTACAGCCTTTCAAACCAGAAAAAGTCTTCATCAGTTTCCCATTAAGATGAATTAGCTGAGGAGATTGAGTTTTCAGAAACACGTCAACGATAGACTGTAGATGAAAGCAACTGCGACTGATCAGAGAGCAGTGAATTTGGCTCAGCAAGTGTGGATTGAAATGTTTGCAGAATATCAGTGTTTTGGTTTTCTCCAAATTCAAGCCTCTTTTCTCACAAGGAAAGAGAAACATAAGCACAATGACGTCATTCTTGACGGGTGAGCTAAAATGTAAAAAGTGCAATTGTATTTCTACACACAGGGTTTTTTTTCAATTAGGATTTCTCTTGTTTACAACCAAACACAATATGTGTATTGCAAAAGGTCAATGTCTAAATTAACAGCTTGATTCAGTAAC